>CM065743.1:42445144-42505144 GCA_033310375.1 Conus canariensis
TTCAAACAAGAATAGAGCATACATATTCCAGCACTAGAACACTGGAAATGGGTCTTCCACAAGGATCAGTATTATCTCCAATTTTATTTAATATCCTAATTGCAGATATAACAAAAGGCTTATCCAAAGACATAGTTTTAGTACAATTTGCTGACGACATATGTCTGTGGATGAAAGTCACTATGAAAAGAAAAACCCCATTAAGATCCTTAAATTACATAAAGATCAAATATCAACATGAATTAAACAAAATCAGTAGTTTCTTACATGAAAATGGATTGACACTCTCGGCAGAAAAAACAAATCTAATGCTTTTTAACTCTGGATATGACCCAGAGAAACTTCCACAATTCACCCTGAATGGGTCAGTCTTACAATACGTCAAATCTGTTAAATTCCTAGGAGTATATTTAACATCAAAACTCTCATGGAACCAACATATTGAATATATTTTGAATAAAGCAAGAAAAAGTTTAAACTTTCTAAAGATCATAAGCAAACAAAAATGGGGACAAGATAAAGAGAGTTTAACATTCCTATCTTCGGCTCTTGTGCGCTCTAGATTGATTTATGCTCAAGAAGTTTTCTTTAGTGCTCCACAGCATCTACTTAATAAGTTACAAAGTGTAGACTGCAAAGCATATAAACTTGCTCTTGGAGTTCCCACACATGCATGTAACATTGGGACTTATAATGAAATTGGAATCTTACCTTTGAACGAATTTCGAAAAGTGTCCACCTCTAAATTTGTTTTAAAGAACCTTTCACAGAAAAGTTTCTGTACAAATGAAGTATCTCTCAATTCAGAGACAGATTTTGCTAAAAGAGCAAAAGACATAAAATCAACTAAATCTATTCAGTCATACACATCTACTCTTCTTAAAAAAACCAACATTAACCAAAGTGAAATAGCTGTCAACTCGTCCTTTCCACCCATTCCCAAATGGAAACAAACCAAAGCAAATTATGACACAAACTATACTGAACTGAACAAAAACGATCCACCATATCTCTTAAAATATTATGTAAATTCTCATTTGGAAAATCAATATAAGGACCATCTTCAAATTTTTACAGATGGCTCAGTGTTAGATGACCATAGAACAGGAGCAGCTTTTATAATACCAAAATTAAAAGTAGAGAAATTATATCATCTTGGCATACACTTGTCAATTTTTACTGCAGAATTAGTTGCTATTCTGATGGCCCTGAAGCATGTTTTAAATTCTTCCATAGAAAATTGTCCACTTTTACTGTGCAGTGACTCAAAGTCAGCTCTTTCTGCCTTACAGTCTTTAAATTCAAAAATTCGTTGTAAGACTATTACAGAAATTAATTACGTGACACATCTCCTATCGATGAAAAGAATAAATGTGACGTTCTGTTGGGTGCCCTCACATTGTGGAATCTCAACAAATGAGAAAGTTGATCAAGCTGCTCGGAGAGCAGCTCGAAATATTGAAGGCACAACTGCACTGAACATTCCGCTAGACCTATCAGAATGTTATACCTTGATTAATAAAGCATCTCTTAACAGTTTCAAAAGGTTATTGAAAGACACAGATAGTCAATATTATCAAAATTGTATACGATCAAATCCTGACATTCACCCCAAGACGCAATTAGACAAATTCGAAAGTCCGATATCTAGAGAGGTAGTATCCTTAATTCATAGGATGCGTTTGAATTCACTTCGAACCAAATACAGCAAAAATGTTAAATGCGTATGTGGGGAAATTCTTAGTGTGAGTCACCTATTACTAGATTGTCCAAGAGCAAAGAATACAGTGCACAAGGCTGGTAGTAATATGTCACATGTTAGATCGACACCACTGACATTACCTAAAATGTTAAATAATTATGCTTTTCTTTGTTCATTATGCCCACATTTATTACGTAGTCCAGTAGGAATTTATCTTTAACTTTCAATAACCCCTCATATACAAAAAGAAACTACTCTCACACACACACACACACACACACACACACACACACACACACACACACACACACACAGACACACACACACACACTCCCCTCTCTCTCTCTCTCTCTCTCTCTCTCTCTACTCACACACACACACACACACACTCTCTCTCTCTCTCTCTCTCTCTCTCTCTCTCGCTCTCTGTCTGTCTGTCTGTCTGTCTGTCTGTAATCACGTTAAGTGGGAAGACGCTAAATTGAAGAACAACATATATATATATATATATATATATATATATATATATATATATATATATATATATATATATATATATATATATATCTCGAGGGTTGACTGTCAGAGCCAAGTATCTACATTGTCTGATAGTTTACAGGAGACGATTTCAGCTGCAGTAGAATGAAGAACAATTTAAGTGAGCGCCTCAAAACATTTACACAAAGCAAATCAATATCGTTTCTGCTGATAGCATTTCCTTGAATTTGCATTTATCTCCTGTGCTAAGTGTAAACAATACAATTCACAACATGTAAAAGATGCTTGATTTTCGACAGCTTAAAGTGCCATGATCAAGAACAACCAGAAGCCATTATCTCAAAGACACCAGATTTTGCCTAAACCGTTCTGAAAGAATTTCCATCAGTTGAGGTAACAAGAACAAAGTGACTGAAGATGCTTGGTTTTTACAAGCTTGACGTGCCATGAACGAGGACAACCAGAAACCAGTATCTCAAAGATACCAGGTTTTGGCAAGCATTTGTATTGAAAGCATTTCCTCAGAATGTAATTACAAGAACATCGTATTTTGATATATTGGACTTTGTTGGTACATGAAAAGTGTCTCTTGTTAACAAATGGAATGGCCTAAATCGCGTTTTTTTTGTTGTACTAGGATTTTGCACTCACAAAACTCAGTCTTTTGGTGCTGCAAAATGTGTGGTGACCTCATATTAATATGCAAGTGTATCTTGCATAGTTCTTAGCTTTTTGTGTCCAAAATGATCTGTTAAACAGTAAATGTGGCAGCCATGTATCTATGTTTATGAAACTGTAAGACTACCAGATACATGCATGCAAACACTGTTATATGAAAAAGAAATCACCATTATAGCTTCAGTAGAGTTTTTGTCTCTATTTTATATAAACATTACCATAAAAAAGTTTACCACTAGGCTTTTCTTTTTAAGAATCCACGTTGTACTAACAATAACGTTTAGGCAATGAAACAATCCAAGCAGAAATACAAACAAAACACTGCCACAAGAATTACAGTGTCTTTGGTATTATCTTGATTCTGCCTGTATTTAAAAAAAAAAAAAACGAAACAAAAGGTAAGGAAAAACTGTTTTCACGCTTGCAGTACCACACGCAGTGCAGGTATATGCATCAGCAGTTGGATAGTACGACACAACAGTGCAAAGGAATTCACGCCACCAACTTAATGAGTCTAAAGCTTCAAGAAAACCTGTACTGTCAGGGTCAGTCAGGCTGCAGTTAGGCAGTTGGCAAGGTGAAGGTAGACACTGCCATCAGTATCTTCAGCCATGCTGAAAAGCTGTTTGAAGATGTATCAACAAACCATTCTTATTGTGCGGAAACTGTTTTCACTGACTTATAGTACAATAAAACCAGAGTTTAATTTGGCAGTAATGGTTGCAACTATCATTGTATGTGATATTCTCAAATTTCTGTGGTATCAGAGAAGCTATGTGTCTATTTCACTGCATATAGACTGATACTTGCTTTGGTTAATGTACATCCAATAGTAGTATATCAGTAGCACCAAAGAAAACAACGACAGTAGTAACCGTAACGCACTGTCTCCACCTGCCTTTAGAGCAGTCCTGTACCACCCTTGGAGGCCTGCACTGTCTCCACCTGCCTTTAGAGCAGTCCTGTACCACCCTTGGAGGCCTGCGCTGTGTTGACGATGGGTACAGGCACGCGCAGGACACTCCATTAAGATATCAAGGGACATAACTGCTCCTGAACAGAGGTAAATCAGACTACAGGATGCAGCTTATGACAGCCTTAAAGTAGCATCCCCATGGGTGTACCAGCCCGTATTTCATGACTGCAGAGCCCACCGGCGAAAAACACCACCCTCCAGCTGCCGAGCACACCCCACAGACCCAACCACCCCTGCTCACGGACAGATGAAGACAGTGCTTCTCTGGGTCCTCCCCAGCACCTTCGGGTGTTTCTTTTTCTTCTTTGCCTTAACTAGGCTGACCCTGGAGAAAGGTCCAGTGACGGTGAGGAAAGACCCACTGACCACAGGGAAAGTCCTGTTGACAGTGGGAAAGACTACTACTTTGGATTCTCTCGAGGGCACATAAGACCGTATGGCGAAAGCTTGGCTGTGTCTGGAGTAACACTGTCTTCATCTGTCCGTGAGCAGGGGTGGTTGGGTCTGTGGGGTGTGCTCGGCAGCTGGAGGGTGGTGTTTTTCGCCGGTGGGCTCTGCAGTCATGAAATACGGGCTGGTACACCCATGGGGATGCTACTTTAAGGCTGTCATAAGCTGCATCCTGTAGTCTGATTTACCTCTGTTCAGGAGCAGTTATGTCCCTTGATATCTTAATGGAGTGTCCTGCGCGTGCCTGTACCCATCGTCAACACAGCGCAGGCCTCCAAGGGTGGTACAGGACTGCTCTAAAGGCAGGTGGAGACAGTGCTTCTCTGGGTCCTCCCCAGCACCTTCGGGTGTTTCTTTTTCTTCAGTAGCACCAAAGAAAACAACGACAGTAGTAACCGTAACGCAGTGATTATAACAATTCCGGCCAGTAAGGTAAGGAGCAACCATGAACATGGGGTAGAATGCCGAAATTTATACTTGAGACCTTTTCTCCAATACAGTAGGAAGTGTAATTCTGTTAGAAATAGTAATCAAATCAATGATGTGGTAAACGGATATCTTATGTTTGAGTCTCATAGCAAAATTCATCAATACATCAGAGCCACGACCATGTGAAAGAATGACAATTTAAGTTTTCTTGTTTGCATGAAAAACCTCCTTTTGCTTGAATACTTCCAATTTTTCTGTCAATCATACATACACAATTAGCATATCAATTAGCCTATATCATAATATGTGCATGTGTGCACGCGTGCGTGCGTGCGCGCCCGTGTGTGTGTGTGTGTGTGTGTGTGTGTGTGTGTGTGTGTGTGTGTGTGTGTGTGTGCACGTGCGCATACACGCACCTGTTCCCGATTATTGAATCACAAACTGGAGCACTTTGAAACTTTGACGGTGGTTCAAAGATGCCTTACTCCTCTTTTAAGAGTGCGGCGGGGGATGAGGTATGGGAGTGGTGCGAGATAACGGTGGATTTGTGGGGAAAGGGGAAAGGGGAAGGTGGGGGTGTTAGGAGGAAAAAAGTGTTCACCCTCTGTCTATGTCTTTCAAGTCCGCCGACGACGTTGACTTCAAAGACCGCTCAGTCGCGGTGTAAAGGGTGGAGGGGCAGGGAGGGAGATGCGGGAGTGGTGGGAGATAAGGGTGGATGAGTGGGAAAAGGGGGAGATGGGGGTGGGAGGAAGAAAACGTGTCCACCCAGTCTACCTCTTCCATCCTGCTGACCTCAGTGACTTCAAAGAGAGACAGAGAGAGAATGCATACTGATCTCTGTGTGTGTGTGTGTGTGTGTGTGTGTGTGTGTGTGTGTGTGTGTGTGTGTGTGTGTGTGTGTGCGTGCGTGCGTGCGTGCGTGCGTGTGTGCATGCGCATGTGAGTGCGTGCATGTGCGTGCGTGTGTGTGTGTGTGTGTGTGTGAGTGTGTGTGTGTGTGTGTGTGTGTGTGCGTGTGTGTGTGTGTGTGTGTGTGTGTGTGTGTGTGCGTGTGTTTCAGTTCAAGTATATCCAGGAATGATAAATTTCTAGTCATCATTACTTTCTCCACAAACAAACTAATATTTGTCTAGATTGCATAAATCGAGGGTTGACTGCCAGAACCCAGTATCTCTCTTTTATATATATATATATATATATATATATATATATATATATATATATATATATATATATATAATAGACTAATAAATTCCAAAGATAATTAACCAAGCACCATTCCAGCAACTTACTGAGCAGCTTGGTGTTGCAATGACTGCAAGAAATATTCAATTATAAAACAAAACGTGCTCTTATGTCTTAGATTGAAGAAATAGGGGAGATAAGCATTCATATCTGCAGTGGTAAGTGGGAATTCACTGCAGATATGAATGCTTATCTCCCCCTATTTCTTCAATCTAAGACATAAGAGCAAGTTTTGTTTTATAATTGAAATTTTTTTAATAATTGAATATACATATATGTATATATATATATATATATATATATATATATATATATATATATATATATATGAGATACTGGGTTCTGGCAGTCAACCCTCGAAATTATTATATGACTTATACAAAAATCAGAGTTTTACATCTAGGTGGTTGGTGTGTATATGGGATATCCTAAGAGAAACGGGATTCAGCTGTGTTTGGGAGACAAAAGTTTTCGTCTGTTCATAGTCTTGTAGAAACGTTCATAATTCGTAACGAAATATTTGCATCCTAGCATGGAATGATGCTTTAGAATCTAGTAATAAGTGTTTATTTTATAGAAATTTTAAAACAGAGCTTTGCCGTGAAAAGAATATTGAAATTTCGCCTGATGTTTATCATTCTCAGATCTGCATATGACCTTCTGCCCTCAAATGCAAACCTGGTGAAGTGGGGGAAAACAGACGATCCTGCATGCCCCCTCTGCCATGAAAAACAAACAGTGGAGCATGTCCTAAGCTCATGTAAAGTAGCCCTGGCTCAAGGAAGGTACACATGGAGGCACAACCAAGTGCTCAAAGAAATTGTACAAGTAGTCTGGGCTAGTACCAACACCACAAAAGGGAAAATCAGGACTCCAAAAGCACCCGCAACATTCTTCACGGCAGGAGGCAGCAAATCATGGCCAAGAACAACAGTGCCACTCGAAACATGCAGGCAGAGTCTGCTGGACGGGGCAGATGACTGGGAGTGCACTGCAGACCTCCCAGAATGGAAGAGTCACCCAGAGATCATCAGCAAGAGTGGCATGAGACCAGACATAGTAGTCCACTCTAAGTCAACCAAGCAGCTGATCATGATCGAGCTCACGGTGCCATATGAGAACAGAATGGAGGCAGCTCAAATCTACAAGACTGAAAAGTATGCTGATCTGGCAAACAGCCTGAGGAGAGAAGGCTATCAGGTCAAAGTCCTCACTGCAGAAATCGGAGCTAGGGGGTTTGTAGGAACGTCTGCATACAGCCTCATGAAACAGCTCTCAGTTGCAGGGAAGGAAAAAACCAGAGCCCTGAAAGCAATGGCAGAAGCGGCAGAGAGGTGTTCAAGCTGGATCTGGTCAAGGAGGAACAAAAGTGAACTTCATAAGGCTTAATTTCCCTACAAATATCAGGTGTCCCTGTGGCTCAGTGGTTAAAGCGCGAGTCATTAAGTGGAAAATGAGCATGTCCAGAGGGTCATGGGTTCGAATCCCAGCCATGGCTCGTCCCAAGATGGGAAAAAAAGGGGCAGCAGAGGGACATCCGGAGTCATGAACCGGGTGTGGCCCAACCCCCCTAGAGTGTCAGGAGATAAGGGCCGAAACACTTGCTTGAAGGGGGCTTCTCTTCTGAGGACTCTCTGCTGCCACGCTCTCCACGAGTTTCTTTCTACTGATGCATGGGTAAACCATTGACTTCCGGGAATAGGCTGGAGGACGTCCGGGAAAGACCGGAGGACACTGGGAAAGACCAGAACCAAGGGCGCTGTGGGCTGGCTCCCCACTTTGCCTTAAACATGTGGCTACTAAAAATAAAAGGAAAAGATGCTCCCAGGATTCACCGAAAGGGGGAGAGAATGATGAATCCATCGGTGCTCAACCAATCATGACTGCAAATCCCAAACGGACTATGAACATGGACCAAATGGAATATCCATGTGTCTGTGGAAAGCGTTTCGCTACCACCCGTGGCATGAAGATCCACAGAACAAAGATGGGATGTGTGAAGACTCATCTGAATGAGCAGCAGCGCACTGCATCAGCAGATAAGACGTCGGAAGACCAAGGCCAGGATTTAAACCACAGTGCCAAGGACATCCACGCTGTTGGTTCGGATGAGGAATTTGCACAGGCCCTCGATGCCAGGCGCCTGAAACTCAACCTGCCACGAGCAAACGAAACTGAAGATTGGGAGAAACTGGATGCAAAAATCGTCCAAAGACTCGATGCACTGATAGGGAAAAGCACCCTGGAACACAAACTAGCCACATATGGGGACATTGTGTATGCCACATGTACAGACGCCTATGGAGCAAAACTACCCAAAGAGAAAACACTTCCAAAGAAATCCAGACGCCAAGAAAAGATGGACAAGATCAGGGTCCAAAAGAAAAACCTCAAGATGCAAATGAAGACCGCACTGCCAGCTGAAAAACAAGGCTTGGAAAAACTGTGGAAAGACCTGAAAGAAAAACACAGTGCCCTCAGCAAAGCGGAATCTGCGAGGAAGAGGAAGAGCAAAAAGAAGAAGACACAAGAGCGCTTCTTCAGAGACCCCTTCCAGTTTGCCAGAACACTGTTTGAGCAGCCAAAATCTGGGACCCTAAGTGTGGACAAAGGAGTTCTTGAGCAGCATCTGAGGAAAACATACTCTGACCCACAGAGCAAAGCACCACTCGACATTCAAGGTCTGGTGTGGCCAACCAACCCTGAGGAACAGTTCAATGGCAAGCCTCCAACGTTGGCGGAAATCAAGAAGGTGGTCGACAAAGCCAGAGCCAAATCATCACCAGGGCCAAACGGAATACCTTACCAGCTTTACAAGAAATGTCCCAAGGTGCTGGAGTGGCTCCACAGGCTGCTGCGATCGGCTTGGAGAAACCAGAAGATCAGCGGCCAGTGGATGACGGCAGATGGTGTGTACATCCCCAAAGAGCAAAACTCAACTGACATTAGCCAGTTCAGGCCAATATCACTACTGAACGTCGAAGGGAAAATCTTCTTCTCTGTCATGGCAGCAAGGCTGACCAAGTACCTGATGGAAAACAAGTACTTGGATGTGTCAGTCCAGAAAGGTGGCATCCCAGGCGTGGCGGGCTGTGTAGAACACGCCACAATGATCTGGGACGCAATCTAAAAAGCAAAAACAGAAAAGAGACCTGGACGTAGTGTGGCTTGATCTGGCAAACGCATATGGATCTGTGCCCCATGAGATGATACAGTTGGCTCTTGAGATGTACCATGTGCCAAAGAACATCCGCGACATGCTCAAGAAGTACTTCAATGGCTTCTCAATGCGGTTCTCTACCAAGGAGTACACAACAGACTGGATCAACTTGGAAGTGGGTATTGCAATGGGCTGTGCAATTTCCCCAATACTGTTCGTGCTGGCAATGGAACTCATCTTGAAAGCAGCAACAAACAACGCGAGACAAACAGACCTTGGCGATGGATACAAGATGCCTCCTCTCAAGGCCTTCATGGATGACACTACAGTGATTTCATCCAGAGAAGACGAGACACGCCATGTGCTGGAGAGGCTGGACGACATAGTTGCCTCATCCAGAATGAAGTTCAAGCCAAAGAAATCACGGAGTCTCTCACTGAGGAAAGGAAAAGTGGCCGGATCTGTGGTCTTCAGTGTTGCCAACCAGGCCATTCCAACAGTCACAGAAGAACCAGTCAAGAGCCTTGGAAGATGGTATGATGATACGCTGAAAGACACACAAAGAGCAAAAGAAACCAAGCAGATGGCGGAGGAAGGCTTGGAGACCATTGACCAGTGTGGGCTCCCTGGCAAATACAAGGTCTGGTGTCTGCAGTTCATGCTGATACCAAAGCTGCTATGGCCTCTGATGATATACGACATCTGCACCAGCATAGTGGAGGCAATGGAAGCCAAAATCAACAAGTTCACAAGGAAATGGCTTGGTGTCCCACCCTGTCTGACTGACATAGCGCTGTACTGTCGCCAAGCAAAGCTGAAACTACCCCTGAAATCCATCCTGGAGGAATACAAAGCAGGGAAGATCAGACTTCAAAGCATGCTGGAGGACTCAGGAGACAAGGTGGTAGAAGCAATTAAGCCCCAGCTGAAGACAGGCAGAAAATGGAAAGTTCAAGAGGCGATGGATTCTGCAAAAGAAAGTCTCAAGATCAGAGAAATAACAGGACACACACAGACCAACAGACAGGGACTGGGGTGACCAAAACTGAATGGTGGTCAAAGGCCAAAGGAAAAGCCAAAAGAGACATGATGATTCAGGAGATGAGAAAAGAAGAAGACCAAAAAAGACTCCAAAAAGCAGTCCAGCAGAGCCAGCAAGGGCAATGGACAACGTGGGAGAATGCACTCCAAAGAAGTCTCACTTGGAATGACATTTGGCACATGGCCCCTCTCAGGATCAGCTTCATTCTCAGATCTGCATATGACCTTCTGCCCTCAAATGCAAACCTGGTGAAGTGGGGGAAAACAGACGATCCTGCATGCCCCCTCTGCCATGAAAAACAAACAGTGGAGCATGTCCTAAGCTCATGTAAAGTAGCCCTGGCTCAAGGAAGGTACACATGGAGGCACAACCAAGTGCTCAAAGAAATTGTACAAGTAGTCTGGGCTAGTACCAACACCACAAAAGGGAAAATCAGGACTCCAAAAGCACCCGCAACATTCTTCACGGCAGGAGGCAGCAAATCATGGCCAAGAACAACAGTGCCACTCGAAACATGCAGGCAGAGTCTGCTGGACGGGGCAGATGACTGGGAGTGCACTGCAGACCTCCCAGAATGGAAGAGTCACCCAGAGATCATCAGCAAGAGTGGCATGAGACCAGACATAGTAGTCCACTCTAAGTCAACCAAGCAGCTGATCATGATCGAGCTCACGGTGCCATATGAGAACAGAATGGAGGCAGCTCAAATCTACAAGACTGAAAAGTATGCTGATCTGGCAAACAGCCTGAGGAGAGAAGGCTATCAGGTCAAAGTCCTCACTGCAGAAATTGGAGCTAGGGGGTTTGTAGGAACGTCTGCATACAGCCTCATGAAACAGCTCTCAGTTGCAGGGAAGGAAAAAACCAGAGCCCTGAAAGCAATGGCAGAAGCGGCAGAGAGGTGTTCAAGCTGGATCTGGTCAAGGAGGAACAAAAGTGAACTTCATAAGGCTTAATTTCCCTACAAATATCAGGTGTCCCTGTGGCTCAGTGGTTAAAGCGCGAGTCATTAAGTGGAAAATGAGCATGTCCAGAGGGTCATGGGTTCGAATCCCAGCCATGGCTCGTCCCAAGATGGGAAAAAAAGGGGCAGCAGAGGGACATCCGGAGTCATGAACCGGGTGTGGCCCAACCCCCCTAGAGTGTCAGGAGATAAGGGCCGAAACACTTGCTTGAAGGGGGCTTCTCTTCTGAGGACTCTCTGCTGCCACGCTCTCCACGAGTTTCTTTCTACAGATACTCACTAATTCGGTTTCGCTGTGGCAATCATAAACTCATGACAGAAATAGGCAGACGATTTGAAATACCTCACGATGAACGATTCTGTCAGGCCCACGACCGGAATGATCTTGGTGATGAATTTTGTAAAGAAATGCACCAAATATAACGACACTGGAAATCAGTTTATACCAAGAACATTTACATGTATAAAGCCCGTATTTTACTGTTGTCGTTTGGCCTGTGGTGGTAAAAAAAAGTTGCTAAACTTAGCAAAGTTTCCAAAAACTTAGTAAAGTTGTGTAACATTATAGTCGGTGTGTTAATTATTGGGAAAAGAGAGAGAGAGAGAGAGAGAGAGAGAGAGAGAGAGAGAGAGAGAGAGAGAGAGAGAGAGAGTCCATGCGGTTATATGATGTCAAGGTATCACAGAAGCTTATATGAAAGTATTAATGTAGTAAAAAATATCTGAACTGTACTGCTGTTTTCTGGGATAATGGGAGGTTTTTTTTTTTTTTCTGCAATGGTTCAGTCTTTGTGAACAGGAGCAAAAGAGCGAGACTTCACATGCTTACGTGAAGTTTTCAAATGTCAGAGTAGACTCTTGAACTCAGCTACAGGCCCACTTCCTGCCAGACTTAAAACAATCCTGACAGCAACAGCCCAGCACCTGGACATGCTGGGTTTTTCCTGACAGATTTACTTTCCTTTTCTTGGTGGAATCTCACTAACAGACACTTATCTCCAGACAGGTGGTAGCTTACTCTTCCAAATGACTGGAATTTTTCAGACAGCCAGAATCCCTTTGTTCAAGATACGGGATTCTGGCCATCACTGTGTGTGAAAAGTGCTGCTAATACAAATAGGGCAGAACACAGCATGTAGAGTTAATGGGTTTAGGGGGAAAGCTACCTCTACATTTGAAGATACTGAGTTTTGATTTTGTCGATAACTGATCAAAAATCAATACCATGGCCAAAAAGGTTTAATAGGTGAAAGACCAACTTGGAAAAAAATAGGTGCAGTGTAAAAAAAAAATCAGCAAAAAAGGTGAGATACTGGGTTCTGGCAGTCAACCCTCCAGATCTCTCTCTCTCTCTCTCTCTCTCTCTCTCTCTCTATACACACACACACACACACACACACACACACACACACACACACACACATATATATATATATATATATATATATATATATATGCACATTACACAATTGACGTTTTCTTCTAACGTGTGGTAATCCACAATTGTTGCTTTACACACTGGCGACAGGTATGCCAAATAGTATTTTATGCATAGGTTTACAACACATATCAAGCAACATTGCTGCAAACTAAGTTCAATTGTAGCATGTCCTATCCAGCAGAGTGACAGGCATGATCAGTTCCTTAAAACTCAATCGAGTCTTGTCGGAAGCGGGTTTCCGACACTGTTCACATCGCTTGAAGTCGTGTCGGACGCATACTTCCGACAAAGTTTGACGATTTTTAAATCATACCGCCTTTTATTAAAAGGCTATTAATCTCGTTTCAGGTATAGCTTAGGGCCTTTTGTTGCAGTTGCTTCCCTTAGACTGTTCTCCGTCTATTCTGTTGTAGTTTTATACGGATTTTAATTGTCCTACTCTCAGTTCCCTCGATCACACGATTTTGAACATGATCACATGATTTTGAGTGGATCAAGCATTTTGTGGTCAAATTCTTGTGTTCTATGCAGTTGTCATAAATATACTATTCTCTGTAGGTCATACCAAGTGCTCAGAAGTGTAACTGAACTTGTGTGGGAGGATAGAGAGCATGAAGAAGTGGATTACAGTGTGCACAAAAAGTTTTTGTTTTTCTGCAAATGTGTATCATTTAGGATTACTTACATTATGTGAACTGTGTGGATTCCTCACTGAAGGTAGCATTTTTGATACATATATATTGTTTCTTGTATCCAATGGTGTATGATGTATGCTCCTAGGTGAAATGGTTGATTTGTTATGATTATTTGAAAACTGCCAAAACATCGTGTGATCTGAGGGACAAACTGGTCCATTCTGGCTGTGACTTGATTGAGTTAATATGAAATAAAGACTGGTTTACAATGAACACATCTTGACAAACATAGAGAAGAAAAAAGTTAGTTGCAAAGTAACACAAATGTAGGCCGAGATCTAAACAAATGTATATATATATATATATATATATATATATATATATATATATATAATTGACTAATAAATTCCAAGGATAAGTAATCGAGCACCATTCCAGCAACTTACAGAGCAGCTTGGTGTTGCAAAGACTGCAAGAAATATTCAATTATAAAACAAAACTTGCTCTTATGTCTTTTATATTTTCTACTTTTCACTAGAAAATGTAGCTTGTTTTGCTCTTTCATGATTTTCTTTTACTTCTTAGGTGGTACCTTTGGTCGTTTTTTTTTTAAACTCAACAAACATACTATGGCATTGCACACCAGCTTTATTCAGGGATAGCATTCTTCTTAAAACCGAAAAGGCAGAGGAGTTAAGTTATCACTTTCCGCGGTCACTGAGGAGAAACAATCAGGTTTCGAAATACCGGTATCTGACCAGGAGTTATGTGTTAGTGAGTTTCCTCCCCATAGGAGAGTGTCTCTTCCTTGGAGACTATAAGCTTGCTGAAGACTCATTTGAGAAGCATTCATTATTCCCCCTCACCCTCTCAAGCATATGCTGTTAGTTAGGCAGAATTAACTGCCACTGCAGATATGTATGCTTATTTCCCCCTATTTCTTCACTCTAAGACATAAGAGCAAGTTTTGTTTTATAATTGAATATATATATATATATATATATATATATACTTTAATCTATAGAATAATTTCGACAAACATGAACAAACGAATAACAAGACAAAACGCGACACATTTGGACGTCATAGGTCTTCCTCAGGAAAGGCCAGCAACGCTGTGGACAACAAAAATGGAGAATGAGCCAACACTCATCTCGTCAAATTCGCCACAAGAATGAACTATTCAACGCCCATCTTTCGCCGAATTTGACGAAATAAGTGATTGCCTGTGACTTCATTTTCGTTGTCCTAAGTGTGCACCTGAAGAAGACCCAAGAGGTCAAAACGCGTCGTGTTTTGTATTGTGATTCGCTTGTTCATGTTCGGTAGATGTATTACTTAGAGTTCTTAAGATTGGAGAAGAAGAAGTTTATCACTGACACTACTGAATCATTCTCACCTGGCAGGAAAAAAAGATATGAGCAACATCTTTATATAGAATCACGACTGGCTACCATTAGATATGATTATGTTGAGAGAAAAAAAAAATGTAAGAGTATGCAGAATCAAGCAGGGGTCAAGGTCCACCATGGACAATGAAACGCGCAATGTCCAGAACAGTTAGGACAGTTTTTCTCTTCGTCAAGGGTGAGTGGGAAACCAAAAGAAATCCAGGAAACGTTCACCGAGGAGAGAAACTGTTCCGTTCAGTTTAACCAGCCAGTCCACTCCAACACTGACAGAAGAACCGCTCCAGAACCTTCAAAACAGCAGTGGAAAGGCACTGAAGATGCTGGACCAATGTGTTTCCCTTCTACAGTTAAAAATAAATGACAAAGACAGGTGCCTGCAATAGCAACCATCCCCAAGTACGTCTGACTTATATTAACATATGGTACCAGCACTAGTCAAGTATAACCAATGGAGGCCAGTATCAATACATGCACAATGTCCCGCCTGTCTCACTGAGGTTGCACTCCGAAGTCGCCAAGCAAAACGTGTCATCGAGGAGAACAATCTCGGGGGAAAAAAAGGGAATACCATTGATCTGTCAGATGGTATCTAGGTTTTCTGCGGGAAAAATGTGTGCCTAGTGTACGTCCATACAGTGTGTGCTCAAACAGAAAGAACAGAGGTAAAGCATTCACGTGTAATTATCTCCCTTGGATCATACCAGCTGGAGAGCCATGATATTTGGTACTCTGTCAAAGCTACCTCAGTCATCAGTAAACAAGTAAAGCGTGTTTTATTAATAAAAAAAAAGGGCAGCAGAGGGACATCCGGAGTCATGAACCGGGTGTGGCCCAACCCCCCTAGAGTGTCAGGAGATAAGGGCCAAAACACTTGCTTGAAGGGGGCTTCTCTTCTGAGGACTCTCTGCTGCAACGCTCTCCACGAGTTTCTTTCTACTTACCTTACCTTAACCTTAAATCTCTCTGTGCCAGGAGGCACATAAGGCTTGGACGTCTCTCCTCCACTGTGTTCGGTCTGCATGGGTAAACCATTGACTTCCGGGAATAGGCCGGAGGACGTCCGGGAAAGACCGGAGGACACTGGGAAAGACCAGAACCAAGGGCTCTGTGGGCTGGCTCCCCACTTTGCCTTCAATATGTGGCTACTAAGTACAAAAAGAAAAGATGCTCCCAGGATTCACCGAAAGGGGGAGAGAATGATGAATCCATCGGTGCTCAACCAATCACGACTACAAATCCCAAACGGACTATAAACATGGAGCAAATGGAATATCCATGTGTCTGTGGAAAGCGTTTCGCTACCACCCGTGGCATGAAGATCCACAGAACAAAGATGGGATGTGTGAAGACTCATCTGAATGAGTAGCATCGCACTGCAACAGCAGATAAGACGTCGGAAGACCAAGGCCAGGATTTAAACCACAGTGCCAAGGGCATCTACGTTGTTGGTTTGGATGAGGAATTTGCACAGGCCCTCGATGCCAGGCGCCTGAAACTCAACCTGCCACGAGCAAACGAAACTGAAGATTGGGAAAAACTGGGTGCAAAAATCGTCCAAAGACTCGATGCACTGATAGGGAAAAGCACCCTGGAACACAAACTAGCCACATATGGGGACATTGTGTATGCCACATGTACAGACGCCTATGGAGCAAAACTACCCAAAGAGAAAACACCTCCAAAGAAATCCAGACGCCAAGAAGAGATGGACAAGATCAGGGTCCAAAAGAAAAACCTCAAGAAGCAAATGAAGACCGCACTGCCAGCTGAAAAACAAGGCTTGGAAAAACTCTTGGAAAGACCTGAAAGCAAAACACAGCGCCCTCAGCAAAGCGGAATCTGCGAGGAAGAGGAAGAGCAAAAAGAAGAAGACACAAGAGCGCTTCTTCAGAGACCCCTTCCAGTTTGCCAGAACACTGTTTGAACAGCCAAAATCTGGGACCCTAAGTGTGGACAAAGGAGTTCTTGAGCAGCATCTGAGGAAAACATACTCTGACTCACAGAGCAAAGAACCACTCGACATTCAAGGTCTGGTGTGGCCAACAACCCTGAGGAACAGTTCAATGACAAGCCTCCAACGTTGGCGGAAATCAAGAAGGTGGTCGACAAAGCCAGAGCCAAATCATCACCAGGGCCAAACGGAATACCTTACCAGCTACACAAGAAATGTCCCAAGGTGCTGGAGTGGCTCCACAGGCTGCTGCGATCAGCTTGGAGAAACCAGAAGATCAGCGGCCAGTGGGTGACGGCAGATGGTGTGTACATCCCCAAAGAGCAAAACTCAAGTGACATCAGCCAGTTCAGGCCAATATCACTACTGAACGTCGAAGGGAAAATCTTCTTCTCTGTCATGGCAGCAAGGAAAACAAGTACTTGGATGTGTCAGTCCCGAAAGGTGGCATCCCAGGCGTGGCTGGCTGTGTAGAACACGCCACAATGATCTGGTACGCAATTCAAAGAGCAAAAACAGAAAAGAGAGACCTGGACGTAGTGTGGCTTGATCTGGCAAACGCATATGGATCTGTACCCCATGGATGATACAGTTGGCTCTCAAGATGTACCATGTGCCAAAGAACATCCGCGACATGCCCAAGAAGTACTTCAATGGCTTCTCAATGCGGTTCTCTACCAAGCAGTACACAACAGATTGATCAACTTGGAAGTCGGCATTGCAATGGGCTGTGCAATTTCCCCAATACTGTTCGTGTTGGCAATGGAAGTCATCTTAAAAGCAGCAACAAGCAACGCAAGACAAACAGACCTTGGCGATGGATACAAGATGCCCCCTCTCAAGGCCTTCATGGATGACACTACAGTGATTTCATCCAGAGAAGACGAGACACGTCATGTGCTGGAAAAGGCTGGACGACATAGTTGCCTCATCCAGAATGAAGTTCAAGCCAAAGAAATCACGGAGTCTCTCACTGTGGAAAGGAAAAGTGGCCGAATCTGTGGTCTTCATGTTTGCCAACCAGGCCATTCCAACAGTCACAGAAGAGCCAGTCAAGAGCCTTGGAAGATGATATGATGATACGCTGAAAGACACACAAAGAGCAAAAGAAACCAAACAGATGTCGGAAGAAGGCTTGGAAACCATTGACCAGTGTGGGCTCCCTGGCAAATACAAGGTCTGGTGTCTGCAGTTCATGCTGATACCAAAGCTCCTATGGCCTCTGATGATATACGACATCTGCACCAGCATAGTGGAGGCAATGGAAGCCAAAATCAACAAGCTCACAAGGAAATGGCTTGGTGTCCCACCCTGTCTGACTGACATAGCGCTGTACTGTCGCCAAGCAAAGCTGAAACTACCACTGAAATCCATCCTGGAAGAATACAAAGCAGGAAAGATCAGACTTCAAAGCATGCTGGAGGACTCAGGAGACAAGGTGGTAGAAGCAATCAAGCCCCAGCTGAAGACAGGCAGAAAATGGAAAGTTCAAGAGGCGATGGATTCTGCAAAAGAAAGTCTCAAGATCAGAGAAATAACAGGACACACACAGACCAACAGACAAGGACTGGGGGTGACCAAAACTGAATGGTGGTCAAAGGCCAAAGGAAAAGCCAAAAGAGACATGATGATTCAGGAGAGGAGAAAAGAAGAAGACCAAAAAAGACTCCAAAAAGCAGTCCAGCAGAGCCAGCAAGGGCAATGGACAACGTGGGAAAATGCACCCCAAAGAAGTCTCACTTGGAATGACATTTGGCACATGGCCCCTCTGAGGATCAGCTTCATTCTCAGAGCTGCATATGACCTTCTGCCCTCAAATGCAAACCTGGTGAAGTGGGGGAAAACAGACGATCCTGCATGCCCCCTCTGCCATGAAAAACAAAGAGTGGAGCACGACCTAAGCTCACGTAAAGTAGCCCTGGCTCAAGGAAGGTACACATGGAGGCACAACCAAGTGCTCAAAGAGATTGTACAAGTAGTCTGGGCTAGTACCAACACCACAAAAGGGAAAATCAGGACTCCAAAAGCATCCGCAACATTCGTCACGGCAGGAGGCGGCAAATCATGGCCAAGAACAACAGTGCCACTCGGAACATGCAGGCAGAGTCTGCTGGACGGGGCAGATGACTGGGAGTGCACTGCAGACCTCCCAGAATGGAAGACTCACCCAGATATCATCAGCAAGAGTGGCATGAGACCAGACATAGTAGTCCACTCTCAGTCAACCAAGCAGCTGATCATGATCGAGCTCACGGTGCCATATGAGAACAGAATGGAGGCAGCTCAAATCTCCAAGACTGAAAAGTATGCTGATCTGGCAAACAGCCTGAGGAGAGAAGGCTATCAGGTCAAAGTCCTCACTGCAGAAATTGGAGCTAGAGGGTTTGTAGGAACGTCTGCATACACCCTCATGAAACAGCTCTCAGTTGCAGGGAGGGAAAAAACCAGAGCCCTGATAGCAATGGCAGAAGCGGCAGAGAGGTGTTCAAGCTGGATCTGGTCAAGGAGGAACAAAAGTGAACTTCATAAGGCTTAAATTTCCTACAAATACCAGGTGTCCCTGTGGCTCAGTGGTTAGAGTGCGAGTCATTAAATGGAAAATAAGCATGTCCAGAAGGTCATGGGTTCGAATCCCAGCCATGGCTCGTCCCAAGATGGGGAAAAAAAAAGGGCAGCAGAGGGACATCCGGAGTCATGAACCGGGTGTGGCCCAACCCCCCTAGAGTGTCAGGAGATAATGGCCGAAACACTTGCTTGAAGGGACTTCTCTTCTGAGGACACTCTGCTGCCACGCTCTCCACGAGTTTCTTTCTACTAATACCCCCCCCCCCCCTCTTTTTTTGATAATTACTTATTGATTGTGGCCGACCAATGTGTCCCCAAACCGTTTAAAGCCAGTGAAATATAGGAGTAGGAAAAATAATGCAACAGTAAAGCAATACACATTGTCTATAGATTTACTTGTAATCTCATGCCCAACCCTTAACTTTGATATCGTCTCTAAATGTGTCTATATATCATATGTCCGTCACTTCTTCATTCGTACGCTCTATGCATTTAGCTATCTACACCATGTCCAACATTCTCACACGCATCTTGTCTCTAGATGTATCTATTTACCCCGTGCCCAACACTTCATTCAAAGTGTCACTTGTGTTACTTTCGTACCTTATGTCCAATACCTCTACATACATACTGGCATCTGATTTACCTATATACCCCCTGTCCAACACCTGTGCATTCATATTGTCTCTGGATTTATTTGCAAACTCCACACTGGGCACCTCTATATTCATGTCGTTTCTAGATTTACCTATACAACCCTGGCGTGAGAGCTCTGCAGTCATGTTCCCTATAATCTATCTATGTAGCACACGTCCGACTCCTCTTAATTCATTCTGTCTCCAGGTTTACGGATGGATTTCTTGTCCATTACTCCTTCCTTCATACAAAGTATCTTGGTTTACCGGCTCACCTCGTGTGCAACACAGTAAGTATCTACGTTTAGCTGCACACCTACATCCCAAACTTTATGATTCAAATAAGGATCTAGGTATCTTGTACACCTGCTTCCAACACCTCTTCGTTTCTATTAAGTGTATAGGTCTGCCAGTACACCACATATCTAATACTTCTTCGTTGATATTGGGTATCAAGTTTCACTCGTTTACCACTTTTTGACAAACATATTTTTTATCTATATCATGTATCAAGGCTTCCGTGTACAACCCTTGTCCACCACCTCTTTATCCATATTAAGTATCCAGGTTTATCTGTAGACTCCTGCCAAATACTCATCAGTTGATATTGTGCGTCTCTTGTCCACCACCTCTTTATCCATATTAAGTATCCAGCTTTATCTGTAGACTCTTGCCAAATACTTATTGGTTGATATTGTGCGTCTCTTGTCCACCCCTTCTTTATCTATATTAAGTATCCAGGTTTATCTGTTGACTCTTGCCAAATACTTATCAGTTGATATTGTGCGTCTCTTGTATAGCGCCTTTCCATTGATATCAGGTGTCTAGGTTTACCTACACAACCTTTGTACAGCGCCTTTCCATTGATATCAGGTGTCTAGGTTTACCTACACAACCTTTGTACAGCGCCTTTTCATTGATATCAGGTGTCTAGGTTTACCTACACAACCTTTGTACAGCGCCTTTCCATTGATATCAGGTGTCAAGGTTTACCTACACAACCTTTGTACAGCGCCTTTCCATTGATATCAGGTGTCTAGGTTTACCTACACAACCTTTGTACAGCGCCTTTCCATTGATATCAGGTGTCTAGGTTTACCTGCACAACCTTTGTACAATACCTTTTTTTCATATCAAGCATGTAGGTGTGCTTTAAACCTTTGTCCAACACTTGTTCATTCATATTCAGTATATGCTTTACATACACACCCCCTGTTCCACATCTTTACATTCATAGTAAGTACCCAGATTTACCTTTTACCCGTTGCCCAAGACTTCCTTATTCCAGCTATATACCTTGGTTCACCTGCCTACCCCCTATGCAACACTTCTTCGGTGATGTAAAATATCTAGGTTTACTTATACACCTGTAGTCCTGTGCCTCTTCTTCATAATAAGAATCTAGGTTTTCCTACAAAGCCCCTGTCCAACACTTCTGCACTTATTCGTAGTATTCATATAGCGTATCCAACTTTCTTCATTCATATTACATATCCAACCTGTACCTTTACATTAAGCGTCCGATACCTTTTTTAATGCATATTAGTATTTAGGTTTCCCTGTACACCCCATCCTAAGATCATTTAATTCATAAAAGTTTTCTAGATTTCTACACACACGCATACTATGTCCACTAACTCTTCTTTCATGTCAACTATCGGGTTTTTACAATAAATAGCACCGTTTAGAGATCGTCCACCATGTACGGACATCTTATATGGAGAGAAAAGATGGTGACAATCAGACTTAAAGTTACCCATGGCTTTAAAACAAGTTCATGTTATTTATTCATAATATGGTTTCTGTGGATTTTTCAAATCAAATTCTGAATAAGAAACGATGAGGGGGGAGGGAGGGGGAGGGGGGGGGGGCGGAGTTGGGGGGGGGGGGGGGGTAGTCAAAAAAAAGAAAAGAAAAAAAGATACCAAATAAAGCAAGGAAAACGAAAGATCATCAGGATCTCATTCGTACCCGCAAAACAAAACTTAAAGACATATTAAAAGAAAAGAAAAAACAAACAAACAAACAAACAAAAAAGAAAAAAAAAAGAAAAACGAACCGATCAAACGACTTTATCTAACTCGTTACCAATCAATACAACACAATCGAATTAAAACCGTTGGATGGAAATTAAAATGGATATGAGAGAGAGAGCGAGAGAGAGAGAGAGAGAGAGAAGAGAGAGAGAGAGAGAGAGAGAGAGAGAGAGGAGAGAGAGAGAGAGAGAGAGAGAGAGAGAATGCAGCCCTGCTCTCTCTACCCATACCCTCGTACCTTGGGCACTCCACACAAGCTGAAGTTAGCCGGGAGGTAGACATATGGGTTCTCAACTTCGCCAGGTACCGTGGTTCCATTCTTCTCCTTCCAGGTCCGGCAGACTGTCTGGTATGTCTTCCTCCTCTCTTCAAACACCTCACCTAGGTCTTTGGAATGCTCGGCTGCTGGGTCTGCCCTGAAGGACAGCTCCTGCATTTTCTAGAGTTAACAAGAGGGAATAGCAGGCAACCATGACGGAATGAGAGAGAGAGAGAGAGACAGAGAGAGAGAGAGAGAGAGAGAGAGAGACAGAGAGACAGAGACAGAGAGACAGAGGCAGAGACAGAGACAGACAGACACACAGACAGACAGAAAAAAAGATACAGGCAGGTAGGGAAACGGACATACAGAGAGAGAGAGAGAGAGAGAGAGAGAGAGAGAGAGAGGAAGAGAGAGAGAGAGAGAGAGAGTATCGTCGATATTTCCACCCATAACATCATCATCATTGTTATCAGACCTTCGTCGTTACTGTCCACGAAACAAATCGTCTTGAAAACCATCACTGTATTGTCGCCATTGTTATCACCGTAGTTAATGCAACTCTGTGTGTGTGTGTGTGTGTGTGTGTGTGTGTGTGTGTGTGTGTGTGTGTGTGTGTGTGGGGAATCAAAAGTGTCATCCTCATCATCGTCAGTAACATCAAATCAAGTCCACTATTGTTGGTCCTAGATCATGCAGAACAGAAAGATGCATCATCCGAAATTTCTTCCACATCAAGTCAAGTCAGCAGCTCAGATCATACTCTCTCTCTCTCCTTCCCTGTCCCTGATCCCCAGTTTCCCCTAATTCTGCCACCGTTGTTTTCTAAACGTGGACATGAATTTCAAACGATGGGCATAACAGTCTTGTTATCTATTTGATTCTCGCTCTGCGTCGCGTGTGTTGGCACCGTAGGGCAGCCTGTCCCAAACGAGGTGAAGGGCTAGCACTGCTCCACTGTTGGTTCAGTGACGAAGGTTTGATTCGCTCATTCTAGGCAGGTCAAAACGACGTCTTTCCAGTTGGGCAGTCAGTAAAATAAGGACAAAACGTACGTGCAATTAACGTGGAGGCAGTGGGGAAGGGAATTTGTGTTGGAGAGTTGGGATAGGAGCAGAGCACTGTGTTACGATGAATGCTGTCGCCAAGTCATAGTATTATGACGGAGAGAGAGAAGAGAGAGAGAAGAGAGAGGAGAGAGAGAGGAGAGAGAGAGGAGAGAGAGGGGACAGAGTATCATGGACGTCAACACTCTTGCCACAATGTCGTCATCGTCATCTCTTTACTGTTGTCCTCCACAAACAAAATAATCGTCCAAACTGTTGTTCATTGTCGTCATTGTTATCACTGTAGTTACTGTGATTTTTTTATCGAAAAAAAAAAATTGTCGTTTTCATTATAGTCAGTAACATCAAATCAAGTCCACGAATGTTGGTCTTAGTTCATGCAGAACAGAAAGATGCATTTTAAGAAGAATGCTATCCCAGAAAAAGGCTGGTGTGCAATACCGTAGTATGTTTGTTGAGTTTTAAAATGTATTCCACAGTAAGTCAAGTCAGGCTGTGTCAAGCATAATCTCTTCTCCGTGATCCGATCCTAAGTTTGCCCTACTCCTGCCACCAGTATTTTCTAAACGGGTACATGGAGCTCAAACGATGGGCATGAGAGTCCTGCTACCTGTTGGAATGTCGCTCCACCTATTTCTAAACGGGTACATGGAGCTCAAACGATGGGCATGAGAGTCCTGCTACCTGTTGGAATGTCGCTCCACCTTTGTCATGGGCTCATCTTAGAGCAGCCTGTCCCAGACGAGTTAAAGGCCTGCACTACTCCACCTTTGGCTCAGTGACAAAGGCTTAATTCGCTCGCTCTGGGTCATTTCAAACGAATTCTTTCCAGTCAGGCAGTCGTAAGATAAAGATACGTGCAATGAAATGGGAGGCGGTGGGGAAGGGAATTACTGTTGGAGAGCTGGGATAGCAGTGGGGGGCTGTGTATGGATAATAATAATAATAATGATTTCTTATATAGCGCTTAATCAAACGAATTTCTCTAAGCGCTTTACAAAGTCATACTACATTCACCCTTCTCATATACAATAATACACCTTACACCCAACTACAAATACTATTACTACAATAACTAACAAATCCTAATCCTACCAATGTGACATTCACTTATTCTTCAAATATCACTACAAAAACTTAATCCTATAACGTTCAATCATACAACAAATACATATAATAGAGAACATACACATACGCTACATTTGAAAAGTCCCAGACGGCTATGAGTTAGGTTGTACCCCCCCCCCCCCCTCTCCCCACAGCATTGACTAATTATGAGAAAATAGATAGTTAGGTTTTAAGTTTAGACTTGAAAGAAGAGATAGAATCTGAATGTCTGATACAGTCTGGCAGTCTGTTCCACGTCGCTGGAGCTTGAAAAGAGAAAGATCTTTCACCAGTAGTAGTCCTGAAGCGAGTCATTCGCAGAAGGCTGTCGTCAGCCTGGAGCGTAGTTGTCGAGAGGGGGTGTAGATTTTAAGGAGATCTGAGAGATAAGAAGGTCCATTTTCAAAGAGAGCAGAGAAAGTGAGAGTTGAGATTTTGTACGAGATACGGTTTGAGACAGATAGCCAGTGAAGAGAGTGGAGGAGAGGCGAAATGTGAGCATGTTTTCTTGTTCTACAGACGACTCGGGCTGCATGATTTTGGATTCGCTGTAATCTTTCTATCAGGTATTTTGGAAGGCCGGCCAAAAGTGAGTTGCAGTAATCTATTCTAGATAAGACAAATGCACAAATGAGAGTTTTTGTAGCATCTGTAGAGAGAAGGTGACGTACAGAGCTGATTCTTCTTAGTTCTAAATAGGCAATCTTGCAAATATTTGAAACTTGTTTCTCAAAGGAGAGGGATTGGTCAAGTATGACCCCTAGACTGCGGACAGAGGTGGAGACAAGACAGCACAGTCATTGATAGTGACAGTTGAAGGCAGAGAAGGATGGTTAGGCTGTTTTGTCACGAACATGAGTTCCGTCTTGTCGTCGTTTAGTTGTAGTTTGTTGGTTGTCATCCAGTCCTTCAGGTCTGCAATGCAGCCCCGCGTCCGAGAAATCAGTGAGTCAGTTTCAGCAATGGGATGCATGCTGTCAGAAAGTCAAAGTTCAAAGAAATGCCGCCTTTCATTATAAACACCTCCACTGTCATCCCTGACTCGTTTCACATGCTCGTCTCCATCTCCTAGTTTAACTACTGGATGATATGTATTATGTTTGATGGTTCCATTTCGAATTCCCCACACAATCGTCACAACTCTCACATTGTGTTTGATACTGTGAGAAAGGCAGTTTATGTTTCTTTATGTTGTTCAGTGTGATTGCTTTACTTGCTGCTTTCACATGTCTCTAAAGCTTATTAAATGAATTTGCTGTATTAGGCAAGATGTATATGCATGTGGCCAATACGTGTTCCATGTTCAGAAAGATATGTATTCATATCTGCTCCTGTACGTGTGAAAAAAACAACAACAAACAAAAACAAAACAAAATAAAACAAAACGAAAACTGCATTAATTGATCTCATCTTTACAGTATGTGACTTTTTTTTTTTTTTACCTAATATTTGTATGAAATATGAAATCTCATCTTCATTGCATGTGACTTTTTTTTAATCCTATTTCTACCACCTTTTCTTTTTTTTAATTATTATTCTAAACGAGTAAATGGAGCCCAAACAATGGCATGTGTGAAATGAAATTTCGCATTTTTTTAATCAGTGTGTGAAGTAAAGATTGTGACTAAATATGAAATAGTTATGATGTGATACAGAGACGCTGCCGGAAACTTTAAGCACAGAATTGTGGTATATGTCATTCAGCGACATCTGTCTTCAGAAAAGTTGGGGATCCCTTGGGAAGTCGTTTCAAGATTTTTTTTTTAGTTGTGTTTGTCAAGTTTTGCTTTGCTTGCACTTGGGATTGCTGATAAAGAATACAAATGCTAAAGTTTAACACAACACATTCCCGTACGTGCGCACACAGACACCTGAACTCACACACACACACACCACACCCACCCCACACACAAAACACACACACACCACACACACACACACACACACACACAACACTATTGCCGCGAGCGCGCGCACACACAACACACACACACACACACACACACACACACACACACACACACACACACACGACGCACCACGCACACACACGCACGCGCACACCACACACACCACACACAACACACACCACACACACACACACACACATACAAAGAAGTGTTCTTCAGTGCACCAAACTACTTACTTAAAAAGTTGCAAAGCATAGACTGCAAGGCTTTAGACTCGCACTAGGTGTTCCATTTCATGCCAGTGCATCAGCAACGTATTACGAAGCCGGGTTCTGCCCCTTTACGACTATAGAAACTTGGCCTGTGCTAAATTCATCCTACGTAGCTCAGCTGCTCAGAACTCAAGCAAAGATGAATTAGCTTTACGATCAGATTTCCATTTCCCGAAGCGAGCTAGATCTATCAAATCTAATACAACTATAATGACATACTCCTCAAAATTATTGGAAGACGCTGAGATTGATCCCAAGAATATTGCTGATCGTTTTCCTGTATCCCCGATTCCAAATTGGGAATTGCACACTGCATGTTTTGATTATAAATATACTGATTTACTAAAGAATGTTAACAATAATATATTGACCTCTCTTGCCAAATCTCATATCGATAGTAATTATTCACATCACCTTAAAGTTTTCGCCGATGGATCACTGTTAAATGAAAAAGCTGGAAGTGGTTTAGTTATTCCTACCCTTAAAGTTGAAAAATCTTTTCATCTCGGGAAGGGGTATTCTATCTTCACGGCTGAACTGGTGGCAATTCTAATGGCGCTTAACTTTCTTGTTGATACTCCACTCACTATCTACAAAACACTTTTCTGTGTGGATTCTAAATCTGTCCTACAAGGCCTTGAATCTATTGCTGTAAAAAATCGAGGTGAGGTGATCTTAGAAATAAAACATCTTGTCAGTATTCTTATATCAAGAGGTACAGCAGTTGATTTTTGCTGGATCCCATCTCACTGTGGGATTTCTGGTAATGAGTGGGCTGACCGGGCTGCCAGAAAAGGAGCACGAAAGTCCGATGAATCCATAGAAATCAACATTCCTCTGTGTTTATACGAAGGATATGGTCTCTTAAAAAAGACGTGTACTGAAAAGGTTTATGAAGCCTACAAAAACTTGGTTCTTATTAAAATACATCTACCTCACTCCAAATTGCTCTGCTGTGACAAATCCCAGTCAGCTACTTTTTCTTCTAGCAATGCGTTTAAAAGTGGAAAGATTACCTATCAATTGGCCAACAGAAACGTACTTGAAAAAAATAGCCGAAAACTTGAATCCCTGTTTTACAGGCTTAAGCTAAACGCTTTCCGTACAAAATTTCGCAAAAATTTAAATTGCATCTGCGGAGCAGTCGAAAGTTTCACAACCCAGCATCTTCTTTTCCACTGCGCATATTTCAAAAATGAAAATCCTGACTTCCTACAACTTGATGGCACGTGTATTTTTCAGAACTTACCAGGTCTTGTTTCTTTTGTTAATTCCTTGATGATTAGTCCAATGGGCTCTTTTTTGTAACAAGTGTTCCTACAGGTATGAGCGCTTAACATTTTGGTTATACCAGATATCCTGTACTCCTTTATGTTTTAATACTTGCTTTGGGCTAATGTTAATTGTAAAGAATTTTAGTATGAATCACTATATATAGCTAATTGTTCGTAACAAATCTCTTATCGGTCCATCAACACACACACACACACACACACACGCACACACACACACGCACACGCACGCACGCATGCACGCACGCACGCACGCACGCACGCACGCACGCACGCATGCATACACACGGTATTTCCCTAACTCTGTCTAAAATCACTTTATGTGAATAGACGTTAAATTGAAGAACGAACCACACACACACACACACACACACACACACACACACACACACACACACACACACACATACGCACGCACACACACAGAGGGTGAAATAACCACATACGGACAGAGGATTAGGTGATCAGACAGAGAATACCTTCTTTGATGCAGGTCTTAGGTAGTCTGAAAAAGGGGAAAAAATGAAATTTACAAAATCGGTTCACTCATACCGCTATGATGTATGACATGATGTAGTTTGTCAGACATCAGAGCGTAATGCAAACTGAATCCTACAAGCTAGCACGAAACCTGATGCTATGCAATTAAAAACATGTATTGTTTTCCCTGTGCGAATACTTGAGACTTTTTCTCAACACACACACACAACACACACACGCACACACAACACACACACACACACACACACACCAACACACGTGCGCGCACACCCCCTCACACACACACACACACACACACACACACACACACACACACACACACACACACACCTGGAGAGAGAGAGAGAGAGAGAGAGAGAGAGAGAGAGAGAGAGAGAGAAATACATGCGTTTATATTATGAAAAAAGGAAAAATAAAACATATAGAATAAGTTAAAGATATAAACGGCAATAACAGATACAGGGAAAAGCTAAAACGAAAATGTGAAGAAAGAGGAAGAGGAAGAATAGAAAAAAAATCTTTCATCCTCCCCCTACCCTCCCCCGAAAAATAAATCCAGAAGACAGGAGGAAAATGTGTGTGTGTGTGTGGGGGGGGGGGGGGGGGGGGGGGAGGGGGGGAAGGGGGGAGGGAGGAGGGGGGAGGGGGGAGGGGGGGGTAATTCTATGTGAGTTGTGTGCTGTTTCAAACAGATACATCGCATGAGTACATTATAAGTCTTTTTCATTTCAACATATCAACACGTGTGTACATTGATATAGTGTATCCAATCATTTACAATGACAAAATATGTTGAAACAGTAACAACAATCACTTTGGGAAAGTGTAAAATCTGTATGTTGGTAATGATATGGTAATGTTATACATGTGGATGGCCTGGGCTAACATGGTTCCCTGCTTATCAATGTAGCAAGTGAAAGTCTGCAAACTATGGAAACAATCAAGATTCTGAGCATTGATGGCATTTAAGCTCAGGTGGAAATGAGTTCCAGAGGAAAGAACCAGAATAATAAAGACTTGTCTTAATAGATCAGGTCGAGATATGGGAACCTGGGCTATGTAGAATGTCTAGAGTTCACGGTAGATTTAGACTGAACAATTTGTGGGGCTAATCAGATAGAATATTTCTTGCCTGACATTCCTTTAGTGACAGCAGGCATATCTGTTGGTGGTAGAGCTCCAACTTGAATATAATATGATTCTGTAAGTCTTGAGGATGTCAGAAGATCTGCTTTATTTTCACGTTTATATATACTGATTAAAGTTTTCATTGAGTTTGCACTGGCCAAGTCAAATAGTGTTGAACAATAATTGGTTGAAGAGAGGACGTATGCATTCAGGCATAATTTTCTAGCTTCAAGTTAAAAGATGCTTAACTCAATCAAGTCACAGCCAAAATGGATCAGTTTGTCCCTCAGATCACACGATTTTTGGCAATTAAAAAAAAATCATTAAAAAAATCAATCACTTCACCTAGGAGCATGAAACATACACCATTGAGTAGAAAAACAATATATTTATAAAAAATGCTACCTTCAATGAGGAATCCACACAGTTCACATGATGTAAGTAATCCAAAATGATACACATTTGCAGAAAAACAAAAACTTTTTGTGCACACTGTAATCCACTTCTTCATGCTCTCTATCCTCCCACACAAGTTCAAGTTCAGTTACACTTCTGAGCACTTGGTATGACCTACAGAGGATAGTATATTTATGACAACTGCTTAAAACACAAGCATTTGGCCACAAAATGCTTGATCCACTCAAAATCGTGTGATCGTGTTGAAAATCGTGTGATTGCGGGAACTGAGAGTAGGACAATTCAAATCCGTATAAAACTACTACAGAATACATGAAGAATGGTCTAAGGTAAGCAACTGCAAGAAAAGGCCCTAAGCTGTCCCTAAAACGAAATTTATTGCCCTTTGATAAAAGGCGGTATGATTTAAACATCGTCAAACTCTGTCGGAAGAATGCGTCCGACACGCCTTCAAGCGATGTGAGCAGTGTCGGAAACCCGCTTCCGACAAGACTCGATTGAGCTAATCCTGCATAACTGATGTATGAGCAGCCCATGGTCTATTATTATTCATAGAACACGGTGATTGTAGACTACTTCGATTCTCACATCGTTGATAAAACAAACAGGGGATTGTTTTATGTTTCGCCTTATTTAGCAGGTCGTTATGAGCATAATTTTAATCTCACTGGGGTTTAGTGGCAGATGATACTCACTGCACCATTCACTTAAGATGTCAGCAGATATTTGTAATGATGCATACAGAGAAATAATGTTAGAGGTGCTTGTATGAATCGTGGTATCATTACAGAAAAGTTTACAAGAGTCTTTAAAATGAAGTGGGAAATCGTTTACATAAATTTGAAATAACAGAGGACCCAAACCTGAGCCCTGGGGTACTCCATATCTGACTAGTAAAATATTTGATGTTGCAGAATTAACACAAACAGATCGTTGTCAACTATCTAGAAATCATATAATCAGTTGAAGTGCATTTCCTGTTACACCACACGATGGTAACTTTTTGTAAAATACCTTGTGGCCTATGACAACAAAGGCCTTCGCGAAGATAACAAACATCGCTCAAAAGAATTCATTTTCATTAATATCCATATGCCAGTGATCTACTAACTGTGTTAGAGCAGTGTGACACGAATTGTATTTTATTTCATTTTATTTCATTTTATTTTTTCTAAAGGCGGACTGACCATTTAAGAATAGCATATATTCAGAGAGAGAGAGAGAGAGAGAGAGAGAGAGAGAGAGAGAGAGAGAGAGAGAGAGAGAGAGAGAGAGAGAGAGAGTTCTGAGCTTCTTTTCTGCCGCTGTCTTTGACTCCACCTTTTCGTTTTATTTCTTTCATTTTATAAACGGCTGTTCCTTCTTTGCTGTCCATTTTCCAGGTTTTCTTCCTGAAAATCATCATCTTGTGTCCAACAGCAGCTAATGAGACGTGTCATCCTTTTGTTGGTATCTGGCGATTAAGCACTGGAAACTTCTAGAGAGGACATCAACTGTTCATTCTGCTATGTCTGTTTGCCCATATGCTTTTTCCATGTACCTTTGTGAAAGTTTGTTTTTTTCTTTTTTTCATTTCTGGGACAGGGAACTCAAAGAAGATGACTGGCGTTCTCAGCACAGCCTAATTTGATAGGGCCTCAAACAATTATAGCTTAACTACCATGTCGTAACTGCTTATGTGGTTTGTTTCTTTGTCTGAGCATGTTTTCTCAATGGTCTGAGTTGCTTGCGATGTGATTTTTTTTTCATGCATGCGTTTAACAGAGGTTCTGTGTGGTGGTTATGCCTTGATGACTGAAACGTGAAACTTCATTGAACTATCCATTCACTACACACTGTGAGGATTTGCAAAATGACTGAATGTATCAAACTCCTTATTGGACACAATGAAAGCTCTGTTTGCTTCAACATTACGCCGTCTCTGGTTATGATTTAAGTGAAGATATGAATGGAATCACTCCAGAACTTTCCCAGTAATGCAAATGCTGTCGTTTAATCTGCTTAGAAGAATGACATGATGTTCATTGTGAAATACTGCTGAATGATGGAGCGATGCTGATATTGAAACTGAGCGATTGTTTGAATGCTTTGAACAGATCACGAACAGCTGTTCATTGAGCAGTCTTTGTGACGTAGTTTGCAATATCAGCTGACTGAAAAGATTCCATCACATCCCATGTAATCTGGTGGTCAGACAACAGAGAAATAATGGCTATTTTTCCCCCAACAATTTTGGATTAAAAGTAAAGGAGGTGGAGAAGGAATTATTAACTACTGAAGGGTTGAATCAATCGCGTTTGGATTTAAAAGGTGTGAATAAGAACAATTTCCACCATTTTGGATACAAAAGGGGGGAGGGATGGGGTGGTGCTGGAGAACGAACGATGATAGAGTCAAGGTTTTCCTTTCTGCACAAAGGTGTAGCAACAGTGTTCTTCAAAAAGAAGAGACAGGACCAGACATCATCGAGGAACTGTTTATGTTTATGATATCAATCATTTAGGAATCACATCTTCAAGACATTTACTCAGTTTGTTGTTCTGTTGTGATATGGTCTTGCATACATGACATAGGGTGATATCTCAGTTTAAGCTGTGCCACAAGGTGCCGGGTCACACGATTGAACTGTCAACAAGGAATGTCTGGTAAGCGGGGCTGGCTGGAAATCGCATCAAGTTCATACCTGAGAAAGAGTCAGCCAAGGCACTGAGTAGGTCACTAGGAAATTTAGAGACATGCAGAATAGAGTCTGTTCTTGCAACTTAGAGTCCGTTACCATATCCTGGTGGGGGAGAAAGAGCTGATGGAAACCATCGTTGCAGCCAGAAACTAGGTCCTGGAGGTCAAGGCACAATGACTGGAAACCTCTCTGAAGGCTGCTTTATCCAATCTCTCTAGACATTAACTTCTGAGATAGAATGAGGCGCTATATGAACATCACTGACAGAGTAGCATTGTGGGGAAGGTCTTCTGAACATTGACGACCAGTATACGTAGATGTAGTGTGTGTTCCACCAGCATGCAGCCTGGGACTCAATGTGTGAGAAGGTGTTTCGTACTTTGATGCGAGTATCGCTGTCTCTGTGGAAGGAACAATGAACACTTTTTCTAGGAGACCATCTCCGCCCATCTTTTCAGCGATTATTTCTCCACGAAGCGATACATCCTCCAGGAGCACAGCGCCTTGATTCACAAGTCAAGTGAAACAGAAGTATAGAAGCAACAGCAGCCCCGCCCGATCCTGTCGTGGCCAGCAGCGTCACCTGATTTCCGCCCGGTTGAAAAGGTCTGACACTTGTGAAAAACAGCGGGGGAAGTCGCACACACTAAACTGTCACTCCAGCGGACCTGAAGAATGAACTCCCAGTGGTGGGGCGTGGCCGTTTGCTGTCTCTAACAACTTGTTTGACGCTCTACCACGACATGTTCGACTTGGTCGAAGTCAGCAAAGCCAAGTGACCTGATAATAAGGCATCCGAACTTCAAGGAGGATAAGGAAAAACAGTGTGATCTTTCAACTGCTGAATGTTTTCGTTCACATTTGTTGGTTGGTTTGTCCGCCAGTCAGCAAGATTATGAAAAGCTATGACAGTGACTCTAATGAATTGGGGCAGAAAGATGGACTGTGCACCGTGAATGAAGCCATTAAACTTCACAGCAGGACCGCTTCAAAGGACATATTCGGATCTCTTCAACTGTGGTAGAAATCTGCGCTCTCCTGAATACTTTCTAATTGTTATACTCTTTCGATTCAGACCATTTCTAAAAGACTTCTTCGATGGTCAAACATTTTGAAGCGTTTCGCTCCCTCAGGGAGTGACAAATCAGTTAACTCTGTGGCCCTTCTCTGTACTGTCTCTGTTCCCAATGACAATGTTCAAAAATGGATACAATGATGATTCCTTGTTCTATTTAGGACTGGTTGTGTGGTTCAGTGTTTATGATGGGCTATTGTGTATATTTCCTAAGCAGTCTACTCACCCGGATTGCCTCTGACTAGCAAGCCCTCAAAACACACGGCGAAGGCAGTTACCGCCATCAGCAGCATCGCAACCGCCAACGTCATCCGAAGATGAGAACATCGAAGACAGGCCCATACAGGGGACCGGCTGCACCCATTGTCAGCACACACACACACACACACACACACACACACACACACACACACACACACACACACACACACGTACATTAATACTTGGTCTTTTCACACGGAGATGATGGATTCGCTTACAAAATGCACCTTGTTCCCTTCAGAAATTCATTTTTGATCTGGAACAATTGCAGTGAAAACAGTAACGAAAATGAAGAAAAACAGCGAGGACAGGAGGGACATTTACAACTATAGTATGGTGCAGAAAATCAATTTACAGACTGGAATACGTTCGATAGGACAATGACGGAAAAGAACAAGTATAGCAAGGAACAACGGGACAGTTCTGGCGGGAAATAGGAACAAACTCCAGGGAGGGCGTGACAGTAGAGGCTGTTCAGAGAAGACATGCCCCCTCCTCAGACAAGTGTTTTGGCCATGAACTCCTTACAATATGAGGGGGCCAGGCCGCATCCAGGTCATGACTCCCAGATGACCTTATACTGCAAATTTTTCCCTGGCCCTGCCAGGATTCGAACCCCCAACTTTTGAATTGGTAGGCATTTCAAGGTGTGCCTTTTCAGACGGATGTCGTACGTCATTGCTAATGGGACACCTGTTCTAAGTTGGGGAATATAAGCCTTATGAAGCTGACTTTTGTTTCTCCTCGGCCAGATCCAGCTGACACTCTTCTCGGCTGCCTTTGCCCTTGCCTTCAGGGTTCCGGTCTTCCTCTGACCTGAAACCTCGAACTATTTCATAAGATCATAGGCTGATGAGCCCACAAATCCCCTTGCTTCAGCTTCTAAACGGTTGAAAAACAAAGCTGGCAGAAGAAGGGCATCTGGGAGAAATGAGTTCAGGGTCGTTACACTTCTCTGAGGGAGGAGAGGGGGGGGGGGGGGGGCGTCTTCTCTGAAGACCATCTGCTGTCAAGATCTCCCTAGAGTTTTTTTCCCCTCCATCTAAGGAGGGAAACAAATTCAAAGAGAACACGTGGGACATTTGTGGGCAGGGATAAGTGCACAGAGGACCAGTACGGACAGGGATAATTAGAGTGTTGACCACTAGGCCAGCTCAGGACAGGAACCATGACAGTGAGGACAGATAGGATAGTTTTGGACAGAAACATCTGCACAGAGGACCGGTAGGACAGTTCTAGAAGCACCAATCACAGTGAGAACTGATGGAACAGTTGTGAACAACAGCAAATACACCGAAGACCCTTAGTACAGTTATGAAGAGAGAACCATCCTCACTGAGGACCAATGGGGCAGTTCGTGATAAGAACAAGAACACCGAGGACTAGTGGGAAATTAATGGACAGAAACAATAATAGTGATGACCAATAGGACATTTGTGGACTGGACTAATTATAGTGAGGATCGATAGGACAATCGAGGACAAGAATGGTTCCAGTGAGGATCAACAAGAGAGCTTTGGACAGGTACATTTACAGTGAGGACATTAAAACAGTTGTCAACAGAAACGATTATAGTGATGATTCATGGAACTGATATGGACAGCAACGTTTATAGCGTGGACATTAAAACAGTTGTCAACAGAAACAATTACAGTGAAGGTTCACAGGACCGGTGAGGACAGGAACAATCAAGTGAGGTTCTATAGGACAGATGTGGGCATGAATATTTTCAGTAAACACCGATACGACAATTATGGAGAGAAACATTCACAATGAAAACCAATGGCACCGCTGTAGACAGAAACAATTTTGATGATGACCATTAGGACAGAAACAAAGAGTAACAATTACATTGATGACCATTAGGATGAACAATGAAACTTAGGACCACTAGGACAGGTATTGACGATACCAATTACAATCAGGACCATTTGCACAGCTATGAAGTGAAACAACTGCACTGAGGACTGACAGGACAATCACGGGCAGGAGCAACTACAGAGAGACAATAGCACAGTTATGGGTGGGAAAGTCACCACAGTGAGAACCAGCGGGACAGTTATGACCTTGACCAAACACGGTGAGAACCAACAGGAATTTTCAGGGCAGGAACAATGACAGCTTTTGGCCTGAAACTCCCCCAGTGAGCACAATAGGACAACCATGGACAGCATAAAGAACAATGAGGACCAACAAGACAGTTAAGGACAGGACATTTCTCTGTGACGACCGGTTAGGTACATTATGAATAAGAACTATCACAATGAAGAACAATAAGAAAGTTATGGACATGAACAACAGCAGTGACGAATGAATAGAGTTGAATAGGAACATTCAGAACAAGGACTAATAGGCAAGTTCTAGACAGACACGATTACAAAACTGAAGACCAGTAAGACAGTGATGGACAGACAGATGCACAGTGAGGTCCGTTAGCATAGTTATGAACTAGATCAACCAGTGCGAGAACCAACAGGGCAGTTATGGATGGGAACCATTCCGATTGAGGATCTGTCAGACAGCAAGGGACAAGAACAATTAATGTCGGGAACCTATAGAACAGTTGTGGGACAAAAACAATGAAAGTGAGGACGAGAAGGACAGTTCTGGAAAGGAGCAATGGAAGCAAGGAACAATAGGACTGCAATGGACGGAACCAAATACTAGCAGGACCAACATGACAGTTTGTGGACAGGAACAATTGCAGTTAAGTATGATAAGACAGTTTTGGACAGGAACGATTACAGCGAGGACCATTAAACACTTGTGGACATGAACAATTACAGTGAGGACCGTTACAACGCTTGTGGACAGGAACAATTACAACTAAGGCCAATAGGACATTAGGGACAAGAACAGTTACAGTCTGAGCCAATAGAACATTAGGGACAAGAACAATTACAGAGAGGGCCAGTAGGACATTAGGGACAAGAACAATTACAGTTAGGGCCAATATGACATCAGGGACATGAACAATTACAGTTAGGGCCAGTAGGACATTAGGGACATGAACAATTAAGTTAGGGCCAGTAGTACATTAGGGACATGAACATTACAGTTAGGGCCAATATGACATTAGGGACATGAACCATTACAGTTAGGGCCAATATGACCTTAGGGACATGAACAATTACAGTTAGGGCCAATATGATATTAGGGACATGAACAATTACAGTTAGGGCCAATATGATATTAGGGACATGAACAATTACAGTTAGGGCCAATAGGACATTAGGGACATGAACAATTACAGTTAGGGCCATTATGATATTAGGACATGACAATTAAGTTAGGCCATAGATTGGACAGAACAATTACAGTTAGGGCCAATAGGAATTAGGGACATGAACAATTACAGTCAGGGCCAATAGGACATTAGGGACATGAACAATTTACAGTGATGACCAATAAGACATTTATGGACACGAACAATAACAGTGCGGACCATTAGCACGGCTGAGGACATGAACAATTACAACGCGGTCCAACATGACTGTTCTGGACGGGAACAATGAACATGCGGACCAGCGGGACACTTGTTGACCGGACAAGTCATCATGAGGACTGTTAGGACAGTCATGGACAGCAACAATTAATCTGAAGACCAACATGACAATCGTGGACTGGTACAGTTACAGTGAAGACCAACAGGACAGTCGTGGACTGGTACAGTTACAGTGAAGACCAACAGGACAGTCGTGGACCGGTACAGTTACAGTGAAGACCAACAGGACAGTCGTGGACTGGTACAGTTACAGTGAAGACCAACAGGACAGTCGTGGACTGGTACAGTTACAGTGAAGACCAACAGGACAGTCGTGGACTGGTACAGTTACAGTGAAGACCAACAGGACAGTCGTGGACCGGTACAGTTACAGTGAGGGCTGATTGGAGGAGAGTTAGGGACAGTGAAGATCAACACGACATTATTTGCAGGACACATTCACAGACCAACTGAACGGTTATAAACTAGCAGATTCAGAGCGACGAACAGTGAGGATGAATGGGACATTTTGGGATTAAACAAATCACAGCGTGGACTAACAGGCGGATACCGACTGGATCAGTAACAGTGAGAACCAATAGGACAGGTCTTTTGGGGTTGGGTGGGTGGGTTGGGAGGTCCCACCTTCTGTGCCACCTCAGTAGTGACGCACCCACGCTGCTCATTTTTCTCCCTACGTCAACCACCACACGCCCGGTCCGACCCACAGCAGCTGTTTTTCTTTTTTTTTGTTTGTTTTTCTTTGGTCCGTCGAGACGACGAAGACCATCTAGTCATCATGAGATCGGGGGTGAGTGCATAGATGGCTGGTCAGGTCGATCTGCGCCCGGAAAGACCTGTCACAGTTTGGACAAGGGATTGTGGCGGCAGTTGGAGATCTGTTGGCGCTGGTCTTCCTGATCATCCTGCGCTGCTCAGCTGCAGCAATTCTGTTACTTTCACAAGTTTCTGCACCTTTACGGACAACTGATCGCCACCCGTCTCTGTCCTGGACAGTCTGCTCCCATGTTGTGTGGGTGATGTTGAAGGCCTTCAGGGAAGATTTCAGGTTGTCTTTGAAACGTTTCTTCTGGCCTCCATAGAGCGTTTTCCTTGTTGTGGTTCGCCAAACAATAGTTTCTTTGGCAGCCGATGGTCTGGCATGCGAACTACATGACCTGCCCAGCGAAGCTGTGACTGCATCAGGATGGTGAAGATGCTAGGCAGGCCAGCACAAGTGAGGACTTCAGTGTCCGGAATCTTTATCGTGCCACTTAATGTCCATGAGTCTTCTGAGGCAGATGGTGTGGAAATGGTTCAGTTTTCTGGCGTGACGCTGGTAAACCGTCCATGTTTCACAGCCATAGAGCAGTGTGGTGAGAACTATGGCCCGATACACCTTGACCTTGGTCTCTAGAGTGATGCCTCTCTTGTTCTATACGTTCTTGTGGAGTCTGCCAAAAGCGGCACCAGCTTTGGCGAGCCGGGCATTCACCTCATCGTCGATGACAACGTTTCTGGAGTGCTGCCTAGGTAGGTGAACTTATCCCCTGCGTTCAGTCGCTGTCCAGTGATGGTGATGACTGGCTCAACGTATGGCTTTCCCGGGGCTGGCTGGTGCATCACTTCAGTCTTTTTCGTATTGATTGTCAAGCCGAAGTTGTTGCAAGCAGCAGAGAGCTTGTCAACACTGTGTTGCATTGTGACTTGTGAGACAGCGTTGAGGGCACAGTCGTCCGCGAAGAGGAAGTCATTGACAGTTTCTGTCGAAACCTTGGTTTTCGCTTGTAGTCTCCTGAGATTGAAGACTGATCCATCTGTACGGTACTTGATGACGATGTCTATCTCCGCGTCACTGAATGCGTCAGTCAACATAGCCGAGAACATGAGGCTGAACAGGGTGGGAGCAAGAACACAACCATGCTTCACTCCGTTTGAGACTGGGAACGGTTCAGATGTCTCGCCGTTGTCTTGGCTTCTGGCCAGCATGCCGTCGTGAAGTTGGCGTACGATGGCAATGAACTTTCTGGGGCATCCGTACTTCGCCATAATTCTCTAAAGCCCCTCCCTACTGACAGTGTCAAAGGCTTTGGTCAGATCAACATAGGTGGAGTACAGGTCGACCTTCTGCTCCAGACACTTTTCTTGACGCTGTCTGGCAGCAAACACCATGTCGATGGTCCCGCGTTCTTTCCGGAAACCACACTGACTTTCAGGTAGGAGACCTTGCTTAAGATGTGTATTGAGCCGGTTTGGTAGAATTCTAGCCAGGATCTTGCCTGCGATGCAAGCACCGGCACTGACAATCCACAGGGAGCAGTCAATGTCAAGCCGTCAAGAGGCAACCCAGCGGAGAAGGCACTGCACTGCTGCCGAGTCACTTCGGTGGTGTTCAGTGATGCCTGTTCTGATCTAACATACGCAGAACACCACCTACTAAGTCCGGTGTGAGTAAGCTCACCCTCCGCAGGGCGCGGCCACGTCCGCCACGTCCGTCCGACGAAAGCCCCCATGAGTTTGCCAATACCGATGACCCCGACGGAATCAGACCAAAGCCATAGCCATGACGAGGACATTGACATCACCATGTGAGTAGGACATGAAGTGGCACAACATGTGTGACTTTCTTTAAGGATGATCGATGAGAATGAGGATGATGAAGATGATGCTGCGGATTTCCATGGCATGACAGGGCTGTAATCTATGCTTACCTTCATAATATATCCCAGAGTCAACCAGGCCCGAGAGATACAGACACCTGCAATGTTGCTCGAGAAATTTGAGCAACACTCTCAGGGACGCATTCATTTAGTGGACGAAACTCAACTGTGTGGTCCTGGTCTTCCTAACTGAGCCCTTAGCAGACTCAGCTCTTCGTAAGAGGCAGTCGGTGCAGAAAAAAATCGCACGTAGGCTCTGATGGGAATCGCACAATCGACCTCTAAACTGGGAATCCGCGACGCTAACCACTTCGCCACGGCGGCTGGTACTACTAAGACAGTTATTGACCAGAGCAATCACAGTATTGACTATGCCGCAGTTCCAGTGTAAAATCTGAGCTGCCACATTTACACGATGCAAGAGAAACGACAGATAATGAGATAATAAAGGGGGGGGGGGGGGGGAAGAGAGAGAGAGAGAGAGAGGAGAGAGAGAGAAGAGAGAGATTAGAGGACAGAATAAAGCGCATGGTGAGGGAGTAGTGTTAAGATGGGAGTATAGATGGGGGGTTAAGTAGGAGGGGAAAGAAAAAAAAGACGGGGGGGGGGTGCAGGAAGGGGGTGGGGCAGGTGTCGGAAGTGGGGGGGGGGGGGAGATTGTATATATGGAATGGGGGCGAGGGGGGGGGGAGGACAAAGGAAATATGGAAAGAGTTAGCATACTCATGCATTCACACACATGGAATAGAAAAAGAAGGAGAGAGGAGAGAGAGAGAGAGAGAGAGAGAGAGAGAGAGGAGAGATGGAGAGAGAGAGAGAGAGAGAGAGAGAGAGAGAGAGAGAGAGAGAGAGAGAGAGAGAATGAGAGTGAGAGAGCAGCAGATGGGATTGAGTTGAGGATGGATGGGGAGGAGTAGGATTACAAGTAACCAAGGGGGGTGGAGAAGCAGACCACGGATACAGGGGAGATGGAGGGGGTGTCGGTGGTGGTGGTGGGTTATTGGTTGGGGGGGGGGGGGGTCGTTATGAAGAATTCAATTTCACAAGATTGAGTTTCTAGTGTAAAAAGGTATCGGCGCATAAAAGGTATAGACGTATAAAAAGGGGGTATAAAAAAAAAGGGGGGGGGGGGGGGGGTATTTCAAACGAGCTTGGTTCCAACCATCTGAGCTAGAATTCTACTGTTTCAGATAGCAAATTCAACATATTACAATACAGAAAAGAATACGGATATTGCTGGTGGACGGGGAGGGGGGGGGGGAGTGGTAGGAGGAGGGGGATAAAGAACGTAACATGAATGGGGGGTGCGGGGGGGGGGGGCGGATAGGATGGGGGCGGAGAGTAAAAAAAAGGGGGGGGGGATTAGTAAAGGAGAAATCATTTGAAGAGAGCCTAAGAAGGGGGAGGGGGGATGGATGAGGGGGGAGGGTTGCAAGGGAAAAGGGGGGGGGGGGGCTGCACTAAAAGAGGAGTGGAGGTAGAATGTGAGAGAGTGTAAGGGAACAGGTACAGAAGTGAGGGTTGGGAAAGAGGGGGAGTGGGGTGGAGGAGAAAAAAAAGGGGGGGGGGGGGCGGGAAAGGGGAAGGAGGGGTGGAAAGGTGGGTTGTAAGGGAAAAGTAGCGGGAACAAGGTGGAGGGGGATAGAAAAGGGGAAGGGGGAAAGGAGGGGGAGGAGGGGAAAAGGGGAAAGGGGAGGGGGAGGAAGGAGAGGGGGAAAGGGGGGAAGGTGCGAGAGATTGTAGGGTAGTGGGGGGGGGGGGGGATTCGCACATGTGTCGATTCATGAATATCTAAAGATACCGCAGATTCTGATATCTAACAATAAAATAACGATTACTCTGTACTTAGACAATTATATACATAATGATAGATATTCAGCCAAATTGGTGGACATATTACTCAATACATTTTAAATACTTTTGATTGAAATTGCACTGTCTATCTTGCTAGTGTTGGATAAAAGAATAAAGTATCAAAACAATCTTATGATCATCACATATATGCATGAAAATACATATGCCGTTCACTACCCCCATTCCATTGCATCATATTGTAATGCATAAATAGACATCAAAGCAGGCAAATGAGTGATTATTCATCAGAGTAGTAATAATAGGAAGAAGAAGAAGAACAAGAAGAAGAAGAAGAAGAACAAGAAGAAGAAGAACAAGAACAAGAAGAACAAGAACAAGAAGACGAAGAAGGAGAAGAAAAAGAAGAGGAGGAGGAGAGAGAAAAACGACTTTAACCAGATTAAGCACACTGTCAATCAGAACGAGAACAAGGACACGAAGAACAAGAAAGAGAAAAGGTGGGAAGAGGAGGAGGGGGAGGAGGAAGAGGATGGGTGAAAGGGGAAGGAGGAGGGGGGAAAGGGGGGATGAGGAATGAGAGAAGATGAGGGGGGGGGGGAGACGAGAAGGGAGAAAGAAGAAGAAGAAGAAGAAGAAGGAGGAGGAGAGAGGAGGAGAGGAGGAGGAGGAGGAGGAGGAGGAGGGGAGGAGGAGGAGGAGGAGGAGGGAGGAGAGAGAGAAGAAGAGAAGAGAGAAGAAGAAGAAGAAGAAGAGGCGAACAAGACCACACAGGAAAAAGAAGGAAGAGGGGAGAGGGAGGAAAAAAGGGAGAGAGACAGAAGAAGAAGAAGAAGAAGAAGAAGCAGCTGCAGGAAAAGTAAATATTTAACTGATTTGAAAAGCTGTAACTCGGTTCCATAGTCTTACCTGAACTATTCTCAGCACATGTCTATATTTCCAGGTTCAAACATAACGCAGGACACAAACAATAAAACCAACAGGTAAAACATCAGGATTGAAATGAATCACAGTTCTCAAGTTGTTGGTTCCAAAACTGCTGATGAGGAACTCAGGACACGGAACACAAGGCAAAGATGACCCACGCATCAGATTCGTGTGAAATAAGTTCTTCAAAATTGATCATCTCTTCTTAACTTTCCATCTAACACATCTACACACGCACTGAAACTCATACTTCTCTCTCTCTTACTTACTTCTCTCTCTCTTACCCTCCCCCTTTCCCCCTTTCTCTCCCCTCTCTCTATCCCTCCCCTCTCTCCCAACCCTGTTTCTCCCTCCCCCTCTCTCTCTCCCCCCACACACACACGCACACGCACCCCCCCCCCCCCCCCCCACCAAACATACACACACACACGCACACACTTCTTGCATCCATTTCCTAAAATATATTACACCTTCACTATCAAAACCGACCCCGCCCCCTCCTCCACTCGCACACACACACATACACATTGTTTCACACATATTACAGTCTTCTGTCTCAATGCTACTGCTTGTACTGAATCCGTTGGTTCTTGGCCACTGTCTAGTCCATCCTCTGGTTTAAACCATTGAAGCAGGTCCCGAGGTTGGCCTGCCAATACAATTCTGTTTCCAAGAGCCTTTCCTCTCTGCGGACCTCCTCAATGGGAATGATCTTAAGAAATGCCAGGTCTTCACTTTCCGGATGGTCTACAGTCCAGATATGATGGGTCACTCTGCATTTGGTTATTATTTTCAACTTTACGTCACTTCTATGATTAGCCCATCTATGTTTTAAATTCTTCGTAGATCCAACGAATATCTGCCTAGGATGGATTTTATAAATTAACACGTATATGACATTTTCTGTACTACAAGAGATTTTCTGTCTAATTTTCCACGTCCTTTTATCCCATGTACTCACAATCTGACTGGTGTTTTCAGAGTGGGCGCATGTATCGCATTTTCTAGTACATGTCTCAAAGCCAGACCTTAGGAATAGACCATATCCAGTTAGCCTTTTTTTGGTAGTGTTGGTTTCTACATTTCTGCTAGGTTTTTCCTTTTTTTATCTGCTCCTATCCTGCTAGGCTTTCCCTTTTTTTTAACTGCTGCTATTCGCTAAGGTTTATATCTAATACACACACACACACACACACACACACACACACACACACACACACACACACACACGAAAGAAACATGCTCACGTTGTTATGCTAATGATATTCACGCTAACTATTTAGTGTAAAGAGAGACAAACACAACAGAAATATGTTCAGAACAATAGCAAAGTGCTATCTTTGCTTTTTGTTCTATTGGCATTCATCACACATTCTTTAGCATCAGAGAAACAGCAGCCTGCTCAAAACGACAGAAATGTACTCATGACAGAATTACACTCCCTTCGTTGTGTTGTTGGCCAGATCACTTACTTGTTAACGTAACAATAAAAAAAAACAAAAAAACAACCCACTGACCTTGCTGTCTTTCTGACACTCATCCAGCTAAGTGAGATCAAACTCAACAGACATGCGCTCAAAACACGACGAACGTAATTATTGTAGTCTGTTTACGGCAATCACTAGTCTTGGGAGGCGTCAATGATGGCGTCGAGGCGGAAATTAAATGGATCTTCAAAAAAAAAAAAAAAAAAAAAAAAAAGCAGAAAAAAAGTCTATTATATAAAGCTGAGTTTGTCCGTCCGTCTGTTCGCTTAAACACGGCCACAGTTTTGGGCCGATCGCCACCAAATTTGGTATCAAGTATCCTTGGTGTCCTACACACAGCAACGTCGGGTCGGCGATCACGTGACATATTGTGTCGTGACGCAATTTGCGTCCACAGACGCAAAACTGGACATCGGAACACTACACGACAGACAAAACTCACCGGGCCGAGACGGGGTCGAAGCGCGTTCTGAGTTTGGGTTAAATGACGCATTAAGCCTGACACATCTGTATGACGTCAAAATGTTTTCAGACTGTCGTAAAATATCTTTACGTAATCTCCATCGCAACCACTTGAATAAGTCCTTATGGGAGAAAAAAGCCAGCCTTCGTGTATTCCCATGAACGATCATTGCTATACAATCTTTGTTATTTCTGTGAATAATCATTACTGTATAACCTTTGTTGTAATCCATAGAGGATCATTACTGTACACTCTACGTTATATTCCATGTATTCCATAGAGGATCATTACTGTACAATCTACCTTATCTATTATATAAAGCTGAGTTTGTTTGTCTGTCTGTTCGCTTATACACGGCCACAACTTTGGGCGGATCGCCACCAAATTTGGTATCAAGTATCCTTGGTGTCCCACAAACAGCAACGTCAGGTCGGCAATCACGTGACGCATTGCGTCGTGACGCAATTTGTGTCCACAGACGCAAAACTGGACATCGGAACACTACACGGCCACAGTTTTAGGCCGATCGGCACCAAATTTGGTATCAAGTATCCTTGGTATCCTACAAACAGCAACGTCGGGTTGGCAATCATGTGACGCATTGCGTCGTGACGCAATTTGCGTCCACAGACGCAAAACTAAACATCGGAACACTACACGGCCACAGTTTTAGGCCGATCGGCACCAAATTTGGTATCAAGTATCCTTGGTGTCCAACAAACAGCAAGGTCGGGTCGGCAATCACGTGACGCATTGCATCGTGACGCAATTTGCGTCCACAGACGCAAAACTGGACATCGGAACACTACACGACAGACAAACTCAGCTTTATAAAATAGATTTATTATATAATAGATTTGGAAAAGTGTTCACGTGAATGTTTAGGGGGAAAACTATCGAACAAAATGCGCATACCCCCAAAAATTTAATTTGAATTATGGACGAAACCATGAACTTCTGATTCACGAAGGTCATTCATGGCAAAAACTATGTAAACAACATTAGAGAGCTGTGAGGTATTCACAAAAAAAAACACACAAGAGAAATCACAAGAAAAAGACGTGGTGTCCTTTGTCTGTTCTGCACACGTCACAGCGACTGAATGACATCATGAACATTTGACAATAATCAGAATTCTTCTGTATCACTTGGTGGTAAGTCAACATCCAGTTCTAATTCGCAAATCTATTATTTATTCTTTTAGTACAAACTCCGAAGCAGACGAACTTTACGGCTCATCCAAAAAGTCTGTGCTTTCGGGCATCGCGATTCCATCTAATTCTTCTCTGTTCTATAGATTTGAATATTAAAACATACACGCCTAGAAAGGCTGAATTAACCTTCTTTTATTTATGTATGTTTTATTCTTCCAATCCGAACTTAAAATCGTGACAATGCCGCCCAAAAAGAGAACCCGGCTCACACGCTCTTCTTCTGCTACGGCCAGAGTTCAACGTTCTCGATCAGAAGAAAGCAGTGAGGAGAGATATGCAAGACAACAGAAAGACAGAAAACGCAAGGAGCGTAAACCAAGACACGAAGAGGAAGGTAGACGAAAAGCGACAGAGAACGCAAAGCAGACTAGAGACAAGAATTAAACAGAGGGAAGGTAGACGAAAAAGCGACAGAGAACGCAAAGCAGCACGTAGAGAGCAAGAAACTTTAGAACAGAGGGAAGGTAGACGAAAAAGCGACAGAGAACGCAAAGCAGCACGTAGAGAGCAAGAAACTTTAGAACAGAGGGAAGGTAGACGAAAATGCGACAGAGACGCAAAGCAGCTAGGAGCAGAATTAGAACAGAGGAGGTAGACGAAAAAGCGACAGAGAACGCAAAGCAGCACGTAGAGAGCAAGAAACTTAAAAACAGAGGGAAGGTAGACAAAAAAGTGATAAAGAACGCAAGGCAACAAATAGACAGCAAGAAAGTCAACAGCATAGACAGGTTAGAATAGAACAAGAACATGACAGACGTGAGAGCGCTAGGGGTTTATCACAACCAACCAAAATTAGATGGCTTAACTCAGCATTTCATTACAGCGCTTCAACCCTCCACAGTAACCACAAGGACGTTTTCATCGGCACTTTGTCAGCAGAGTGCCCACATTGCCATGCTCTGAAGTGGAGAGGGGATGCACCAGGAATCTGCTGCAACAGTGGCGAGGTCAGACTGCCACCCGTGATTGAACCGCCAGAGCCTCTTCGATCCTACCTCCTTGGGAACTCTGCAGACACCAGTCATGTCCTTTCAAACATACGAAAGTATAACTCTGCTTTCCAAGTGATAGCTCTGCTTTCCAAATGACTAGCTTCGGATGTGCACGGGAGGTAAAGCTGCCTGGATACATGCCTACATTCAAGGTACAGGGACAGGTCTACCACAGCATTGGGTCCCTGCTGCCGCAGCCATCAACCGAGCTACAGTTTTTCCAGATTTAATTTATGGGAGACAGTGAAAAAGAAGCTACCAGACGCTGCGAGGTTATGCCAGGTGTGAAACCAGAGATCATTCAGCGCCTGCTAGCCATGCTGCACTCTCACAACCCTTATGTAGCCAGCTTCAAGACAGCCCTGGACAAAGCGCACTTGCCTGAGCACAGGATCGTTATACGACCCGACAAAGCCCCTGCAAACCAGCACCCACGCAGATTCAATGCTCCATCTGCAGACGAAAGTGGGATGCCCCATCATACTGCTGAGAAACCTGGATGCTCCTCGACTGTGCAACGGAACACGACTGGTCGTGAAGCAGCTGATGCCCCACGTCATTGAGGCCACCATTATGACTGGACAAAACAAAGGAGAGGATATGTTCCTACCAAGGATCCCCATCATCCCATCCGACATGCCCTTCTAGTTCAAGCGGCTGCAGTTCCATGTGCGCACGTGTTTCGCCATGTTCATCAACAAGGCCCAGGGACAATCGCTGACGGTGGCTGGCCTTCACCTGGACATGCCCTGCTTCGCGCATGGACAGCTGTACGTGGGCTGCTCACGAGTTGGCAACCCTGATCGCCTGTTCATCCTGGCTCCACAGGGAAAAACAAAAAACATTGTCTATCCCCAGGCCTTGCAGGAAGCACCCAGCTCAACCTGACAATATTCTGATGTTTCAATTTCGCTGGCATAAGGGTTTTTTATGTGAAAAGTAGAATTAATATGTAACAAGTCTGAGTGATAAATGGAACAGATATAGACTGCTTTTGCTGTTTAAGAAAGAAACAAAAGCATGTTCTGTATGATATTGCTTTTAACTAAGGTAAATACAGAACGCTTTATCATGACTTGGGACTGAAGGCAAAGTAAAATTCAACAGAACCTGAAAAAATCCTCTGATTTTAGAGTTCTCCGTTTTAAGCCCTGATTGTAATGATCGTTCGGTTTACAGATACAGAGGGATGCTAGGAACGCCATTCACCACATCTTATCAAAATAAAACCCCGTTAAAAACCGTTCTTTCTTATTTTTCACTACATTTTTATATAATTCGGTTTATAAGAAATAAATGGTTGAACGAGGGCTGAAGACTTGAGTAATGTAGGCCTATAGACCTCGTCTGTCTGTCTGTCTGTCTGTCTGTCTGTCTGTCTCTCTCTCTTCTCTCTCTCTCTCTCTCTTCTTTATTACCCGGGCGACGCCGGGTAACCGGCTAGTAAATAAATAAAGCACATCACCTGTGAGCTCCGTATTGTGACAAATGCGACGTAAAACTTTCACAAGCTCATGACTGGGAACCTTTTTTTTTTTTTTTTTTTTTTTTTTTCTTCTTTTTTTATGCACATAAGACTGCCTATGAAAAACTTACAAGGTTTCAGCAGAGAACAGTCCACAAATGCTTAGGAACATGTATCATTTTGAAAAAAGGAGTTACTGATAATGATAAATAAAGTGTATGCAGCATATGTCAAGGATTCTATTGATGATATGTTTTAGAAACATAATTATGTTAAATGATTTTGGATAAAATTTACTGATTTAGTGAAAGAGAAATGCACTCATGTACAACATATATGTCTAACGGAGCCTCACTTACGTCTGGGTTTAGATGTACAATCGCAATCGATTACATTTTATTAGTATTAGTCACTTAGCAAAGCAATTTTGACATAAGTGTAAGTTAGAAGGCTGTCTCCCACAAGTAGCAGTTTCCTAGAGAACAATGAACTACAGATACAGAATTGAAAAAATGTAACTCGTGTTCAACCATGACCCACATGGAGTTTTGCGTGCCAAATGACTCGCATATGAGTCCTTAGCGTCTAATCCAAGCAACCTTAGTTATTGTCTTTGAAACACGTGTCTTCTGCATTAATGTGTAAATGTGCATTATGCAACAGGCAATAACAAGTACTAGAGTAATTGATATAATTTTGTGTTCTTTTGCCGAGGATATTCTGTGAAGCTCTTATGTGCTGCTGACATATTCTTTTATTTTATTTATCTTTTGTTTTGTTTTGTTTGATATCTGTACTTAGAAGAGAATGTACTATGTGTCAATAACAGATTTTCAGCTGCTGTGACCCAACCCATTCTGTCTTTCTGTTTGTTTGCTTGTCTGTCTGTCTAACCGTCTGTCTGTCCATCTATCTGCCTTACATCTACTATTTTTGTATCAGTACTGATCTCTCGTTCTGACTCTTCACGTCTTTCTTCGAAAGCATGCATACATTTCTTTCGAGCAGCGTTACTGGAACTCTACCATGTACACCGGTTTATTAACATTTCCTAAAGAACTGTGTCATGTTCTTCACTACGTAACCATACTTTATGCACATAAATAATTCTATACTGAGGTTATTTCCTTGTTCCTATTTGTTTGTCAGTGTATTTATTTTACTTATTCATTAAGTCCATTTATTGGCTTGCTTTACACCTTCTTTCTGGTTGTCGGTGTTCTTGTGGTAGTCTCGTTTGTTCCTTTACCTCTGTTAAACAACTGCAAATTCAAATGAAATGTAAACGAAAAAAAGCACTAACTTTGTTATTTTCATCTCTAGTATACACCTATAATGTCAAATAAAATGTAGAATAAAAAAAAAAACACTCACTTTGCTATCTTTCTGGCCCTCATTCCTCTCAGTGAAACAAACACAACTAAAGTGTGCTCGAAATACTGAAAAACGTAATGACTAAACTCTGTTCTCGGCAACATCTACTCCCGTGTGTCGTCAGTGATGGTGGTGGGGCGGAAATTAACAGGCTCTCCTTTCATCTTGATCTCCGGCTGAAGTAACATGTGTCAGAGAAATTCGAAACAGGACTACTGTACTGGTAAGGAGGACTGTAGCCATGGGAGGGGATGGTTAGCAAGGGGTGGAGGGAGGGAAAACTGTTACGACAGGGAGGAGGGTGGGCGTTTCAACATTTTGCCCTGGCTGACAGTACTGTGTACGTGTGGGAGGTCGGGGGGGGGGGGGGGGGGGGGGGGGGGGGAGGGGAGGCAAGAAAAAAAGAAAGAACAGGATGAAATGAGTTCTACGTCAATGTTACAAGGGAAAATTTGTATGGTGTGTGTGTGTGTGTGTGTGTGTGTGTGTGTGTGTGTGTGTGTGTGTGTGTGTGTGTGTGTGTGCGTGCGTGCGTGCGTGCGTGCGTGCGTGCTTTCGTGCATGCGTGCGTGCGTGTGCGTGCATGCGTGCGTGCGTGTGTGCGTGCGTCCGTGGTGTGTGTGTGTGTTGGTGTTGTTGTGGTGTTGTGTGTGTGTGGTGTGCGCGGGCGCGCGCGCGCGCACGCACGTGTGTGCGTGAGTGCTCGTGTCTGTGAGTTCTTCCTCGTTCGCCATCCCGTTAGATGAGCAGCCCGGTGTCCTCGATGAAGGCTGCCGTCCGTCGCAGTTCCTCAGGGTGCCGTACAGCTTGGCTTCCACTGCTGTCGGTGTGGCCAGGACTTTCTCCTGGATGCTGCATACGTCGTGCAGACTTGAAGGATGTGGTCAGTTGTCATTGGTCCCTCACCACAAGGGCCTCTCCACTCTGTCTGAAGCCAATTTTGTGTGCATGTGGTGGAGCAGGCGATTGTGTCCAGTCCTCAGGCGGAAGATCTTGACCTGTTCCAGTCGTCCCAGCAAACGGTATGTGTCTTCTGGGTTGTATTTGGGATGCAGGAGGCGCCATTTTATTCCTTGCTGTGCCTTGATGATTGTCCTAATTTCATCGTTATGGCACCAGGTTGTTGGCCTGCTCCTTCTGTGCACCGAATTTTGCCAGAATGTTCGCTTTTTCGTTGCCTCTGATGCCACAGTGTGCTGGTACCCATTGTATCACCACTTTCTCCACTCTGGCACTCAGGGCAACAAGGGCTGAGGCGAGATGGTTCTGTTCTTTGCAGCGGGAGTTCTTGAGGGCTTGGAGCACGGAGAGAGCGTCAGAGAACACCACCACCTTGATGTTGTTCTTGTGGAGTTCTTCGAGACTGTTGTGGCTGCCTCACAGAGGGCTTCTCGCTCAGCTCGGAAGTTGGTGGAGTATTTTCTGTTGGAATTGCAATTTCTTATCTCCGTCTTTGTATCAGAGGAAGATTCCAGCTCCACCATCCCTTTTTGCTTCCGTGCGGAGCCATCTGTAAAGACGTGGGTCCCAGTTTCCTGGGTACTGGTGCAGATGTACTCCATGGCCAGGGGCCTTCCTTTGGGTGTCTGACTGATGTTCCTCTCTTCTCCACCGGGAATGCTGGTGACGACTGTTGGGAACACCTGCCTCTTCCAAGATGGGGGGTGACATTTGCCGGATAGGCTTTTTTTGTGTTCCATCAAGACTGGGGTTTGTCTTTCAAGGCGTCTTGATTGGTGGATGAAGCTGCCTCTTTTCAAGGGCTCTGTGTGGGTCTGCTCATTCTGTTGTTCATTGGATGATTTTCAAGGCGTTTGAATTTTGCTGCCTGGCTGAGGATCTTTGGTCCCTTCTGTCCTCCAGTGACTGTAGCCCAGTGGTCTCCTCCATCTTCAGGATATGGGGTGGATCTCATGGCGCCAGTTATGACACGCTGAGCTTGATTCTGTATGCTGTTGAGATGGTGAGGTTAGACTTTGCAGCTGATGCCCATGCTGATGTCCAGTACTCAACTACAGGTTGGACTCTCCCTGTATAGTTTCTTCAGGATACGTTCGTCAGCCTCCAGTCCGTCCCGCAATTTCCTCATGATCGCCAGTCAACTTGGCCTGCTACAGCATCTGGTGATCTGCTGTTTCCAGTGAGCCTGCGGTCAAAGGTCAACTCTCGGTAGGTAGATGTGGGCTCCTTTTGCAAGCCTTTGGTTGTTCAGTATCAACTTCGCCTCTTGCTCCTTGCTGGATAGGCTGAAGACTATGTAGGTTGTTTTGCTTGAGCTGACAGAGACAAGCCATTCCTTGGTCCAGTCGCTGATCTTGTTGAGCGCAGTCTGGAGGCGTACCTGTGCTGTAGTGGTGTACTCTTCAGAGCACCAAAGTACCAGGTCATCTGCGTAGATCGCTCCTCTGACCCCTCTTGGCAGTTCTCTGACGATGTAATCTATGCAGATGAGGAACAGCGTTGGCGAAAGGACTCCTCCTTGTGGTACTCCCTGTCTCAGCACCTTTTTCTTGCTTTTCTGGCCCTGAATCTTTACTCGGGCTTGGCGGTTGAGTAGGTACTGGCTGATCCAGGTGTACATCCTCCCAGACACACCACATCGCCGTAGTTTGAGCCTAAGTCCGTCCTTCCAGACTTTGTCGAACGCCTTCTCCATGTCAATCCAGACAGCAAGCGTGTTCTTCTTTTCTTGGAACGCGTCCTCAATGCTTTGCGTGATGAATGTGATCTGGTCTTCTGTTGATCTGTGTTGGCGGAAGCCTGCCTGTTCATGGCTCAGCAGCTGATGCTCCTCAAAGTGCCAGACAAGCCTTATGTTGACAAGTCTCTCCATCAGCTTCCTAAGCAGCTTGTAAGGCTGATGGGTCTGTAGCTGTCAGCCTTCGACTTGTCCTTTCCCTTTTTGTGAATGGGGATCATGTCTGCTTCCCTCCAACACTGTGGTACTGATCCTGCCTTCCAGCTGGAGTTAAAGATTTTTAGAAGGACTGCCTTGCTCTTCATCCCAAGATGCAGAATCATTTCATTGGTGATTCCGTCTGGTCCAGGTGACTTCTTCAGATAGAGGTCTGCAACGCTTCCTCGAGCTCCTTCTCTGTGAAAGCTGTGGTCATGACTTCCTCTTGGGGCTCTTCCTCATGAAGTTCACCTTGGGCCCTGTGCACTGCAGCTCTGTGTTCAGGAGGACTTCCAGATTGCTGATGTTTTCATAGACGTCTATGAAGTGGTCTGCTGCTTTCTTTCCAGAGAGGTAATTTCCATTCTCTTGTATTGTTATAGTGGTGTGACTTATTGTTTCATTACAGAGGGTTCTAGCCAGTTTCCACAGCTTACTGCCATCCCTGTCGAGATTCAGGCTTTCAGTTTTCTCTTGCCAGCTTTTCCTTGCAGCTTGTGCGCAGGACAGCTTGTATCTGGCAGTTACTTCCTTCAGCGCTATGTTGTTCTCCAGTGATGGCTACTTTTCTGCTCGGTCCCTGGCTTCCGTAACGGCATCTTCCAGATTCTGGAGTTCCTCCATCCAGTAGGGCTTGCAGTCTTTTCGTGCTCCTCTTGGGATGGATTCTGTAGCAGCTTTCAAGACGGCCTTTGTGAAGTCTTGAACCATCTTGTTTGAGTCCTTCTGCCTGATGTTGATTGGCTTTGTGTATGTATCTGTGAGGGTCTCGAAGAGAGTCCAGTCCGCCTTTCTATAATTCCAGCAGGGAAAACACTTTGCTTGTGGAGTCTGTAAGTTGAGGTTGATAGAGAGTTTGACGGGTTTGTGGTCACTTCCTCCAAGCTGTTTGAGGACTGTTCTTGTGGTCCTGACGAACAGGGCGTTGGTGGCGAACGCTAGATCTGGTGTTGATGTGGTCATCCAGCGTCTAGAGTAGAAGGTGGGTTCATTTATCTTCTTGGTTGATGAGATGAAGATGTGTGTCAATCTCCCAATCCTCAACTTCTTCGCCTCTCTTGTCCGTGTCCTCATAGCCCCATCTCTCTGAGTGACTGTTAAAATCATCCACCACCACGCAGTTGTTGTCTGGGATGTTCATGTATGTGAAGGAAAGATCACGAGCTTGAGGGCAATAGACATTGTAGATCCTGATGTTGTGTTCCTTAAGGACTATATCAACCCTTGGATCTCTGCCTGTTGATTGGTGTTGATCTTGAGTTCTTTTGCGGCGATGGAATTCCGCACCAAGACAAGCACCCCTCCTTTGTTTCTTTCCTCACGGTCCAACCTGATGGTCTCGTAACCCTCACTTGAAAGCGATGGTTTACGGTCAAATGTGTCTCTTGGACACATGCGATGTCAATATTTCTTGGTGCATCCTTTCTGCCAAGCCAAGTTTCTTCTTATGCACCCCTTCTGCATTCCACTGGAGAATGTTGAGGATTCTGGGTGGTACTGGTTGCTTGGCATCAGCAGGAGGATGAGGTCTCCTTCTTCGTCGCATTGGAATGCAGAATTTCTTTGTCTGACCACCGACCGCTTGGGGTGGGCCCCTTTGAGGCATAGGGCCCGGCTCCCGACCTCCCCGGCGGGTCTCCGAAGGTCGAGCGCCACATCGAAATTCTGTGGACTGCATCATCATGGAAGCGTGGATGCGTGGTATCGTGGTTTAAGCTGCGCCAGTGGCCCGATACCTCCGTCTTCAGCTGGAGTTTTCTTTCGGGGTGCCTCACCCTTATCTCATGGCCCGTACGTCCTGCCCTGTGAGCACAGGGGGGATTGTTTCTCCGAGGATCCCACCCCGGGGCTAGAGGTTATACCGCGCCTCTTGACCGCATGATGAGCCCGTCATAGAACACATGGGGTATTTCAGTGAGGACAACAGTGCCACCTGTTGACCCACCCCGTCCTGGTAGGAACATCGCCAGTTGGTCCGGGACTGCTTATTCGGCCAGGCAAGCCTGACTTATATCGCAGCTAACCCCCATATCTGAGGGCCATTCCCCTATCCGCCACCCGGACCCCAGCCGGGTTGGGGATGGTCGCCCCACTACTGAATTGGAAGCAGCCTGGTGGAAGCACTCTGTGAGTATCAGAGTATGCTTTTGTGTGAGTGTGCGCGCGTGCGCGTGTGTGTCCATGCGTGTAGTTGTGTGTGTGTGTGTGTGTGTGTGTGTGTGTGTGTGTGTGTGTGTGTGTGTGTGTGTGTGTGCGTGCGTGCGTGCGTACGTCGTGCGTTGTGTGTGTGTGTGTGTGTGTGTGTGTGTGTGTTTGTGCGTGCGTGCGTGGGTGCGTGCGTGTGTGTGTGTGCGTGCATCCGTGCGTTTGTGCGTGCGTGTGAGTGAGTGTGTGTGTGTGTGTGTGTGTGTGTGTGTGTGTGTGTGTGTGTGTGTGTGTCTGTGTGTGTGTGTGTAATGTAATGCAATGTAAAAGGATATCTATAGAGCGCTTCACCTCGCAAGAGTCCAAAGCGCATTTTACAAAAAAAAAAAAAAAAAAAAAAAACATGATAAAATTATAATTCTAATTCAAAGCGCACGCACGCGCGTGCACACACACACACACACACACACACACACACACACACACACACACACACACACACACACACACATGCGTGTGCACGCGCGCGCACGCACACACCAGACACACAGACACAGACAGACAGACAGACAGACAGACAGACAGACAGACACACACACACACACACACACACACACACACACACACACACACACACACACACCGCCCAAAAACTCACACACGCAGACAGACACACAAGCGTGTTCAACACCAGCAAACACGATGTGTGTGTGTGTGTGTGTGTGTGTGTGTGTGTGTGTGTGTGTGTGTGTGTGTGTGAGATTACATGCATGACTGTTAGTGAGTGTACTTTTTCTGCATGTGTATGTACATGTGTGCGCATGTGCATACTTCCATGTGTGTGTGTGTGTGTGTGTGTGTGTGTGTGTGTGTGTGTGTGTGTGTGTGTGTGGTTAACAGCTCTATTTCGAATTTGTGTGAACGGATATCTTTACTCGAAAGTACAGTGCCAAGCAGAACGATCTATTGCATAAATTTAGAAGCATAGAAAAGTCAGTTGAGACCAGGGCTACAGCTGTCAACGTACAAACACAGACAGTTTTTGCAAATAATTCGGACAATTTTGGGTCTCGCAGTTATGCTGAGGCAACCAAGTACAATCCGTCAAATACCGAGAAGAAAACAACAATGGAAAAAAAAAAGTCAAAACTGCCCGTAAAAGCCATTTCAAACAACAAACGGAGAAAAAATCAATAACGCAGTCGAGAAAAAGAAAGATGACGCAAATATCAAACTTGACGTCAAATCGCACCCCGACAAAGTTCGTCATGCCTTTGAACAGGAAGAGAATAAACATAAGCTTCCTAAGATCGTGATGCTGCATGACTCCATTATGAAAGGTGTCAACGGAAACAGACTGGGGCGTTCCTACAGCTTCAGTGCAGATCTACACAAGACCTTTTCTATAAAGGACATCCCAGCGGCGCTTGAAGTGGCCTTGTCCTCAACTGAAGAATCAGTTAAGGCGATAATTGTTCACTGTGGAGCAAATGATGTGAAGAAGTCAGACCTAAAAGTGTGCAGCAAAGCTTTCGTTCAATGCATTCAAGATATTTCCACCAAACATCCAAAGACGAAGATCGTGATAAGTAAAATTGCTCCTGTTCAGGATCCTGATACTGAAGTTTGTCGTCAGCTCTTCAGTGCCCTGATCACCATTGACTTGTTCAAACTGGAGAATATATCCTTCATAAGTTACGACAATCTTCAGATCACAACACTGAAGGACGGTCTACACCCCAACACCAGAGGAGCCAGCGTCCTAGCAGGCAACCTGTGCAGACCGTACGGCACTTCTTTTGGAGCAGACCCAGGAAAACAGCCAGACGACCCCTGGCCCCACCACCCATGCAGCGTTACCTGCCCCTTCAAGACAGCCCTTCTTTGCTGAAAGTCGACAGGGACGGTGGTGGAATATGTACGACTGCTTAAGAGACTGGTACTGACACAGAACAAATAAACTGTGCAGTCTTTACACTACCGTCAGCCAGATACTTTTGATGAACACTTTTGTAGTGTGGACTGTTGTACGCCTGTTGATAATTTTGATTTTGTTTATATCTGATATTGTTCTAAACAACCCTTTGTTATCATTTTGTTCTTTCCTCATCTTTCTCCTTTGCATACGGGTTTTTTGTGCAGCTAGTTATTTAAAAATTTGCATTAGTTCTATTGGTGTTGTTTGAAGACATGCCTGATAGATCACCTGATATGATTACCATTTTACAGTGGAATGCTAGATCAATAATTACAAATGAATCATATCTTATTCAGCATCTTGCAAAATATAAGTATCACATTTTAATATTGCAGTCTCTAAATGTGTGCAAAACAAAATTACCCAGACTGCCTAACTTTTATTATCCACCAGTACATAATCAAGTTTCTAATGTAAAAGAAAGAATAAGCAGTGCTATTTACATCCGGCAAGGTTTTGATTATTCTTTATGCCCATCACCAGCTCCATCAGATCAACCAGACTTGTATTCTTGCGTGCCAAGTGTTAGAATTAATAATAAGAATGTTCTAAACGTTGTTTCCGTTTATTTGCCAAAAGGACCGAATGATCGAAACACTGAGTGGCTACATTCGTTTAAAAATTCTAATGAAAGATGGCTGGTTGGTGGAGACTTTAATGCCCACTCTCCATTCTGGGATAAAGACTGCTCAACTATGACCAGCAATCGCTTCATTGAAAATGTGGTGGACTCATCTTTGTGCTTGCTAAGTGATGGCAGCATCACTCGAATACCAGATATCTCTACCCACAGAGCAAGTGCCATTGACTTGTCCTTGATTTCTCCACACTTAGCTTTTGACTGCATCTGGCAAACATATCAAGACACTCTTGGAAGTGATCACTTTCCACTAAAGATTGAATTAAATAAAAATTCTTAAACAACAAATTTTCCAGAAGGCAAAATACCCAAATATAATCATAAATTCGCAGACTGGAAGAAATTTTCATCTCTTCTTTCTCACATGGATGTGGATGATATTTTTGACAATGAAGATGATATAAATGTTTTATATAGTAAATTCAGTGAAATGATTCTCTCTGCCGCAAATGAAACTATTCCTAAATGTAGAATTAACAGGAATAGAAATTATGCTGGAAATGTGTGGTGGACAAAAGATTGCGAAGAAGCCGTGAATAAAAACAAAGAGAAATATAAAGCATACCTTAAAATTAAGTCTGAGGAAGTGAAAAAAAAGAAAAACATCAAATGTGGAATGATTCAAGTGCACATTCCTATTGGATAGGAAAGGCACACGAAGAAATGAAGGGAGCCAACGCATATTCTAACAGAGTTGTAGCCAAAGCTAAACGTTTATATTGGTCATCCTTCTGTGACAAAGAGGTTTCTCAGCATAAAGATTTTCAGAAAGTGTGGACAAAATTTCGGGACATGAAACATGGGTTAAATCTTCCTCGATATCCCATTAAACTGGATAATAACAAATTTCCAACTTCAGCGGAAAAGGCAGAAGCATTTGCGGATATATTCTCAAGGACAATGCGAATGGAAAGTCTTTCACCAGAATGTAGACAGCTTCGAGAAGAGGAAGAAAAGAAACGTCCCTATGATGAGCCACATGCAAATAGTGATGTTTTTGTCAATGCACCTATTACAGTACATGAGGTGAATGATGCTATTTTTCATTAACTAACAATACATCATCTGTAGGGTTAGACGTAATTTCAAACTCTGTGTTGAAACACTTACCAAATAATTTCATAATTTTTTTGCAAACAATACTTCAACAGATTTGGTCAGAGGGTATTATGCCAGGAACATGGAAGCAGTCAGTAATGATTCCCATATTAAAACAAGGTAAATCTGCAACAATTGTAAGTAGTTATCGACCAATAGCTTTAACCTCTCATGTCTCTAAACTAATGGAAAAAATAATTCTGAATAGATTGATATATTATTGTGATAATTATGACGTTATACCACACAATCAAGCCGGTTTTCGAAAAGGAAGATCAGTCATCGATCATATAGTTAAAATAACCACACAAATTAAAAACCAATTTGCAAAATGAAAAAGCGTTTTGGCTACATTTTATGACGTTAAAAGAGCTTTCGATAGTGTCTGGCATGCCATATTGTTATTTAAATTAAGAAACATAGGTCGATCTGGCAATCTTTATTATTATATCAGAGAATTTGTTCAAGACAGAAAGCTACAAGTTACAGTAGAAAATAGTACTCTGAATTTAAATCATTACAAATGGGAATTCCACAAGGCTCTGTGATAGCTCCAATGTTGTTTAACATTTTACTCTGTGATCTTCCAAAACATATATGCAAAAATATCACAGCTGTGCAGTATGCTGGCGATCTGTGCATATGGATGGATACTTCAATAAGGAAAATTTGTCCTAAAAGAACACTTAATTACTACAAAAAAATTACCAAAATGAATTAGACAGTCTTGGTAGATACATGTTTGCGAATGGTCGAATGTTTTCTTGTGAGAAAACATACATGGTGTTATTTAACAATGGCGCCGATATAATCGATATGCCCTCTTTTAAAATGAATGCAATCACACTTGACTACAAACCTTTAGTTATTTTGTAGGAGTATAATTAACATCTAAATTAACGTGGAATTTTCATATTCAGTACCTTCTGAACAAAGCTAGAAAAACACTAAACTTTGAAAAAAAATTATCAGTAAACAAAGCTGGTGTCAGGATATAATCACTTTAAAACATTTAGCTACATCACTGATCCGATCAAAATTATGCGATGCACAAGGGGCTTTCTTCAGTGCCCCTAAACACTTGTTACAAAAGCTGCAGAGCATAGATAGTAAAGCCTATATATTATGTCTTGGTCTTCCGTTCCATGCTTCAACTTACCGAAGTTAATATTTTACTATTAGACGAACATAGAAAGCTAACACTTGCCAAATATGTAATGAAATGTTCAACGCTCACAGGTGTGAACGAAAATGAGATTGCTATAAAACCTGAATCTCATTATCCAAAAAGAGCTCAGACTATTTCATCATATTCTACCATTGGTTCTTGTACAGAAAATCTTTTGAAAGAGTCAAGTCAGTTCTGAGACATTAGCGAAGGTGGCCTTGATTTCTCCTCCAGCTTAGGAAAGAAACAGGGCACATTTTGATCTTGATCACACTGATGTGAGCAAAACTGACCAACCAAATATTTTATCTTATTCTGTAAAGATGCATATACAAGAGAAATATCCTCAGCATCTTAAAGTTTACACAGATGGTTCAGTATTGTCTAATAATCAGTCAGGTTTTGC
>CM065743.1:42510144-42515144 GCA_033310375.1 Conus canariensis
TGGTCCTGGAGCACTATCCTTAGTGCATCTAGCTATTGCGTCATCCAGTTCAGATTCTGTGATTTCATCATCAATGCCAGTCTGGGCTAGGTGTTGGTTTAACTTGGTCAAATATTTCTTCCTTTCCTCCCAGAATTTCTTTGTTCACTCTGTTCTATGAAACGTTTAAGTAGAGCCGACCCTTTCCCTAAATTGGTTTTGAGTTTTGTGATCCCATCAGCGTCTAAGATATCTGGGGTTGCGTTTTTGTTTGTTTGTTCTGTTTGTTCCTTCCATGCGGCTATGAAAGAGCCAGAACTGAGTCAGTGTTGTGTCATAATTACGTGACAGACAAAACTGTTGCCACTTGGTTTCTTTTGCTTCTTCAGCAACTCTTTCAAATTGTTCAGTCTTCTGATTCATGTCTGTGTTAATAGCTAGATCAGGGCAAGGTTTTCTTCTTTCTCTCTGCCAAATTCTTACAGACTTGCGTTTCTCTTTCCAGGCTGTTTCTGTGTCTATATTCCACCAAAGGGGTTGAACGATTTGTTTGGTTGTAGCATTGTCTCTTTTGCATCTTCTACTCCTTAACGTTACTATGATATCCCGTTCATTGTTGTTGTATTGAAAAAGGTCCTTTTGTTTCGCTTGTGTAACTTTTGGTGGTTTCTGTAAACTGAACACAACAGGGAAATGGTCACTTCCATGATGAAGAAGTGCTTATGCACTCATACCTGCTGTGAATTTTGGTCCAATGAGTGCAAAGTCAATGACACTGTCAGTGTCACCCTGCCTCCCTGTATGTGTTGGGGATGATGATGTCAGTGCACTAAGAAGTACTTCATCCAGCATCGCTTCCGGTGCAATTCCTAGAGGATTGGTACCATGCTGATCCCACAATTTTGATCGTGCATTGAGATCTCCACATAGTATAACAGAATCTCCAAATTCATGTTCTATTTCCTCCAGAAAGATCCCATCCGTTTTTGATGTGTGGGTACCTGGATGTATGTATGCATTGATGAGTACAAGGCATTTCTGATTACCATCCGGTCTTTCTAGCCTCACACCCATTAGCTCACGTGTGCTGCTACACCATTTTTCCAATTCTATCCTGGACAGTTTGTTTTTCAAGTCGGTTTTTTTTTTTTTATTATCATAGCTAGTCCTCGTCCATCATGCTTTTGAAATATTATGAAGTCATCGAATTGTAATGATGTGTGGGCGGCACTTCTGTCTCTGTTTCCTAAAAGCGGATTACCGTGTACCCTGGTCTCGAAACGGAAGCTTGCTACAGAAACAATAGCAGCATTCTGGGAGATTCGCTAACTATTTCCGGGACGTCTGGTTCGGATAATAAGCTGGAAGTAAGAATCGATGCCAGAATATACAGTGTGCAAAGCGTGCACGGTTCTCTCCCTCTCTCTCTCTCTCTCTCTCTCTCTCTGTGCGTGCGTGCGTGCGTGCGTGCGTGTGCGTGTGTGTGTGTGTGTGTGTGTGTGTGTGTGTGCAAGTGAAAATGTATGTTAGTTGGGATTTTTTGGAAGGGCTAGAGAGAGAGAGAGAGAGAGAGAGAGAGAGAGAGAGAGAGAGAGAGAGAGAGAGAGAGAGAGAGAATTCTTGTCATTTTTGCAGTATTATGCAAACACAACATGCTGAATCACGAGTCTCCAAATAAATCGTGCGTGACAAAAAGTTTACTACCACTTCTTTTACTCTGTGTGTGTGTGTGTGTGTGTGCGTGTGCGTGTGCGTGTGTGTGTGCATGCGTGCGTTGTTGTTGTTTTGTTTTACGTCTTTCCACATTACGTGATATTAGACGAAAAAAAAAAAAAAAAAATCGGGGCCGGGGAAAAAAAAGGGTAACACAACGTGTAAAAAGGAAGAAAAAAAACTTATTTACAACTATAACACAAAAATAGAAAATCCACTTAATCAAAGATTAAGAAAAAAAAAACCATGTAACTCTTCTGCCTCATCTCACTACTGACTGCTATCTATTATAAGTATTTGCCAATTGGACTTTTAGCTAAGTGTAAAAAGAAAAGATATGTTTCACTTGGTGACAGGAAAACATTTTGAATAGACTGTACAGACGTATTTGGAATGAATTTTTTCATTAAGTCACACAAAAGAATGTGATCAGTTGATATGCTATGACCACATATACAATGTATATTTTTGACATACTTTATTTTAAAGCAATCCAGTTTCCATCTACAGATCAAGGAACTTTTCTGTCGTCTACGATAAATGTTTTGATCGTACTTACTTAACTTTTCATGAATATTTTTCATTTCATCATGTAAACCAAAACACCCAGTTTCTCTTTCTATCAAATGAAAATTAGAAAATTGCACTTTTTCTGCCAAAGTATAGCACTCTTGCACTGACATGCAGAAGTTCAAAAAATGCGAATCTGAAGATCGTTTTGCTCCTCTCTTTGCTAGAACATCAACCTTTTCATTATAATATAACCCACAGTGGGAGGGCACCCAAAGAAATGTTACTTCAGTGTCTCTAACTGAGAGGAAATGGACTAAGTTATTTATTTCAGTGATCATCTCAGGTCGAACTTTTAATTTAAAATTCTTCATTGCAGTAAGAACTGACTTAGAATCTACGCATAAAACAACTTTAAATAAATTTTGAGGGTAATCAACAACAAACTTTAAGGCCATAATTATGGCAGTTAACTCAGCAGTGAATATAGATTTGTTTTTTCCGAGATAATAGGACTTTTCTTTGTTAAGGCCTGGGATAATGTATGCTGCACCTGCATGTTCATTGATTAATGATCCATCAGTGTATATCTTAAAATGGTTGGAGTAGTGATCATGCAAATGCATTTTCATATTGCATAATAACAAATTAGTATTTTCAGCCTTTGTTATATCTGTATGCTCAATATCAAAATGTGCTCGTACTAGTTTCCAGGGAGGGATAGGAGACACAATAGATCTTTTTGCAATAGATGTTAGTTTGATATCTGAGGAATCTAAAATCGAGGAAGTATATGTTCTTAGAGTCATTTGGGATGATATGTTTTTAGCCCTTTTGGGAAAATCAGTGTCTGATTTAATATTTATTTCAGGGCTTATATTGTTGTCTATAGTAGAACTTCTTATAACAAATTTGGTGCATGCAAGATTCCTATATTCTTCCAGTGGTAATATCCCAGCAGCACTGTATGCTTTTGTACAAGAGGTATGGACTGGTAGTCCCATGGCTATCTTATACGCTTTGAAATCAATACTTTGAAGTTTTTTCAATAAGTATTTGGGTGCACTGAAGAACACCTCTTGTGCATACGTTAATTTTGATCTAACCAGTGCAGTAGAAAGGTGCAAAAGAGTAACTGTGTCCTGAGCCCAAGCATGCTTGCTAATAATCTTTAACAGATTTAAAGTTTTTCGAGCTTTTGTCAGAACATGTTCTATATGGAAATTCCATGACAACTTTGATGTTAAATTTACTCCAAGGAATTTAACTATTTTTGTATATTTGATGGGTATGCCGTTGACTTGAAATAAAGGCATATTAACTGGATCAGATCCAGTATTAAATAACATGTGTGTTTTTTCAGTTGATATTTGCAAACCATTTTCAGTCATATAATCAGAAAAGGTATTTAGTTCTTTTTGATATAACTTTTTAATATAGTTTTGTGATCTGACAGATGTACTTTTTTTTAATGTCACTTTCATCCATATGCATATGTCATCTGCATATTGGGCTAGTTCTATGTTTTTAGCAATTTTTGAGGGTAAATCGTACATTAGAATGCTAAACAGTAAAGGGGCAATAACAGACCCCTGAGGAATACCCATGTGTAATTTTCTTCTCGTAGAATAGGAGTTCCCTACCTTCGTTCTAATATATCTATTTTCTAAGAAGTTTCTAATAAAATCATAAATGTTTCCTGACAACCCAATCTCTTTAAGTTTATAAAGCAAACGAGAGTGCCATACTTGATCGTAAGCTTTAGTGATATCAAAAAAGGTTGCTAGCAAACATTTTCTCCTGGAAAACTGATGTTTAATTTGAGTGGTAAGTTTGACCAAGTGTTCAATAGCACTTCTACCCTTTCGAAAACCTGCTTGGTTTGTTGGGATAACTTTGTTCTTTTCACAAAAGTAGTTTAGTCTATTTAAAACAATTGTTTCATAAAGTTTACAGACATGAGAAGTTAATGAAATAGGTCTGTAACTATCTATACTTTCTTTCAGTTTACCTTCCTTGTGAATCGGTACTATTACTGATTCTTTCCATATTTGTGGCAAATGACCTGAGCTCCAGCATTTTTTAAATATACTAAGTAAAATGCTTATCCATTTGTCTGGAAAATGCTTAATCATTTCATTTGAAATGGCGTCAGTCCCAACAGCTGTCTTTTTGTTTGGGAGAGAATCTATGGCGTCTTTCACCTCTTGTAATGTAACTGGGGCGTTGATGTCGCACGTGTCGTTATCAGATACATCATTAAAGACATGGGTACATTCTTTATCCTCTCTGAATTTTCTTTGGTTTTCAGACAACCCATCTAACCTGCTTACTTTAGCAAACTGGTCGACAAACGCTTCTGCTTTGTCTGTGGATGATGGTAATTTGTTATTATCAAGAATGATAGGATATTCTGGGAGTTTGATTCCATTTTTCATCGTTTTTATCTCTTTCCATACCATTCTACTATCTTTATGATCGAATGTGTTTCTCTTGCAGAAATTATCCCAATGATCCTTTTTGGCTTGTTCCATAACTCTATTACTATGTACATTTGAGTGTTTCATTTCCTTAAATTTTTCATGTACCATTTTCTTATCTTGACTTTTCTTAGTGTGCATGTATTCCTTGAATAACCGTTTTTTCTCATTAACTGCCTTATCGCAATCTTCAGTCCACCAAACATTACCGAGATGTTTACCCCCATTAGAACCCTGATTCTTCAATTTAGGAATACATGAACCAGACACTTTTAGAACAGAAGTACAAAACGTGTCATACATTGTATCAATATCATC
>CM065743.1:42522644-42532644 GCA_033310375.1 Conus canariensis
AACTGCATTAAAAACAATAAAACCATTTAAAATCTTAAAATTTAGTCTTTCATTCTTTCGGTCTCTCTTTCTCTGTCATATTCTTTAAACCGATGGCGATAGCAGTGGAGCAAGCATCAACAAATTCCATGAGGTCACGTTGCCCGCTGGCCATTTCCTCGTGGAGTTGTTGGAGTCTCCTGGAAGTGGTCAGAAACCGAGGAGCTTTTCTGCGCAGAGGTTGGCCTGCTCTTCGAAGTCGAAGAAGCCCCTCTGACTGTTCTTGCTGCTCTCTGATGAGTTTGCACAGCTTGAAGATGTTTGGATGCGCCCCTTCACTCCTCCTGTTCATTGACGAGTGGAATCCCTCAACGTGGTTATTAGTTCTTGAAGAACCCAATGTCATGCGATCAAATTGATTCCACATTCGGCGAGGGAATCTTGCTGCGACGTCATCGAACCATGTTCTGATGAAGTAGTCTGTCAGTTGCACAATTCTTGCATCGTCTGGAGCATCTCCCGCAATCAAAAGCCAGGCTTCGTCTTGTCTATCGAGCGGAACGAATGAGAGTCCTGCCAGTCGACGAATGAATGATCTTATTTCAGGGTTGTCTCCATAATCATTCGCAAGACCAACCTCCTGAGTCTTCCGCCAAATGGACTGAGTGAAGTGGAATAGACATCCGTCTATGACAGCGTTGGGAAACTCGACTGAGATAGCCTGGATGCAGGCCAACTCAAAGTCGACTGAGCACCGAGGAGGGTCAAATGCCAGACCAATCCTCACAGCGGCACGCTTCAAGATGTCAAAAAGCCGTCTATACGTCTCTCTTTTTTTGTCTGGCAAAAGCGCATAGATCACCGGGGTCATGACATCATACTGCATCACGTGTATTGTATACAACTGCGTGAACAGGATTGGAGTCGTCCAGAAAGTTCCGTCCATGAACAACTTGTCAGAAGCGCACATCCTGTTCACATTCTCTTCAGTTCCAAAGACCAGAATCTTGTCAGCATGCCCGTCAGAAGCAAGGAGGAAACGTCTCCCATCCACAGTTTCGCTGAAGGGCGGCTGGATGTCCACTTCACTGCGTGTTTGTGGAAGTACTGGCAGAAATTCCCTTCTTTCTCTGTAGAGGGAAGACTTCACTTGATGGTATTGAGGGAAAAATCCAGCAATTTCATCAGCATTGTCGCGAGTGTTCATTTCTCTCAATGCGCTGTTGTACAGTTGTTTTACAGAACTGTCAGGTTCTTCTGTGCATTTTCTTTTTCCCCTGCTACCAGCATCTTTGCCTCCATCTGAGCATGGGAAGCTGGATGAGAATGATCCCCGGGGACCTATATAAACAGACAGAAGAGAGAAACATATAGAGGGAAGAACGACAGAGAGAGGCAAGACAGACAAAAGAAAGAGAGGGACAGGAGAGAGAGAGAGAGAGAGAGAGAGAGAGAGAGAGAGAAGAGAGTGAAAGAGACAGAGGGCTGAGGACTAAGGGAAAGAGAGAGAGAGACCAGAGAGAGAGACAGAGAGATGAGAGAGAGACAGAGAGAGATTGAAAGAGAGAGAGATTGAGAGAGAGAGATTGAGAGGAGACAGAGAGATTGAGAGAGATTGAAGGGAGAACAGAGAGATTGAGAGAGACAGAGAGATGAGAGAGAGATTGAGAAAGAGAGATTGAGAGAGAGATTGAAAAAGAGAGATTGAAGAGAGATTAAAAGAGAGAGAGAGAGAGAGAGAGAGAGAGAGAGAGAGAGAGAGAGAGAGAGCGTTACTGACCTTCGTTAATTCCTCTGTGTCTCTAGTTTTACAACGCGCACGACAGTTGTCAACAGTACACTTCCAATAAATATTTTCACCACGGTTGTAGTCTTTTCTGTACCTGTGGCCATTCAAAATAAGTGACAGACCACCACGTTTTGTTTCCACAAACTCCATTAGGCCTACCACCGCGGCTTACGAGATGCTCGAAACGGCACAATCGACTTTCAACTTGCTTTTTACTCAAGACCATGACAAGACCGTGGCACTCACTCGCACGGGATGTACAAGCAACAAACTGAAGACCACTCACTCGCACGGGATGTACAAGCAACAAACTGAAGACCACTCACTCGCACGGGATGTACAAGCAACAAACTGAAGACTACTCATACATGCCCAAGTTCCCAGTACGGCGAACCGAAACTAAAGAGGACGGCGAAATAGCACGGGATCACCTTAACAAAAAAATTGACGAATACGGCGATTTGACACCCATACGGCGAAACGGGAAACGACGGAGCGATCTTGGACGCAAGAAGCTCTTTTCCTGCAGAGAGCAGAGGAGCACGGAAGAAAACCCTCCGCTTTCTTCATCCTTTCCTTTCCGACCTACGTCCTTTGTCTTAGGAAGATGTCATCACTGGTCATCCTCACACCGTCCTTGCATACCGCGTTCCCATCTTTCGTTTTACCAGCAGGTCTTCCTCCGTCCGTTTCTTTCTCATGCCATTTAATCTGTCCTTGGGTTTTGAAACCTGTGGCGTTCTCGTTCGCCCCTTTTTTTTTCCCTCACCATCTCTTGTTCGTCCGTTCGTTCCTCACTGTGCCTCATCCGTTCTTGCCTTCCCTGTTTTTGTTCTCAGCCATTACGTCTTTTCCTAACGCGTGGTGCTCTCATACACTTTTTCTTTCTTACCATGTTCTCGTGTCTTTTCCTTTCTCACCATGGTTTCACCCGTCCTTTTTTTTCTCACCATTTTAGTCATCAGTCCTTTCCTTTGTCATCATTTTAGTCATCAGTCCTTTCCTTTGTCATCATTTTAGTCATCAGTCCTTTCCTTTGTCATCGTTTTAGTCATCAGTCCTTTCCTTTGTCATCATTTTAGTCATCAGTCCCTTCCTTTGTCATCATTTTTGTCATCAGTCCTTTCCTTTGTCATCATTTTTTTTCTCTTCCTTTTTGATCCTGTGAATTTTCCCTTCCATTTTTCTCGCATGTGCTCTTCCATTTTCCTTTTCTTTCTTGTACTTGCCGATCCTTCCTCTTTCACAGTCTGTTAATCCGTCCTTCCCTGTCTCACCATGTTCTCATATACCAACTCTTGATGTGCTTATCCATCTTCCCTAGGTCATGATATCCTCGTCCATTTTTCTTTCTTTCTGTGTAACACCCTCATCCTCTATTCTTCCTCACGGAAGTGTTAGTCTCGTTTCTCCCCAAATGTTGTCTTCATCCATCTTTCCTTTTTCGTAATGTCCTCATTCACCTGACTTTTTTTTCGTAATGTCCTCATCCATCTTCGCTTTTTCATAATGTTCTCATCCGTCTTTCCGTTTTCATAATGTTCTCATCCGTTTTTCCTTTTTCATAATTTCTGCATCCACCTTTCCTTTTTCATAATGTCTTCATCCACCTTTCCTTTTTCATAAAGTCCTCATCTGTCTTTCCTTGTTCATAATGTCATCATCTGTGTTTCCTTTCTCATAATATCCTCATCCACTTTTCCTTTTTCATGATATACTCATCCACCTTTACTTTTTCATACTATCCTCATCCATCTTTCCTTTCCAATAAGGTCCTCATCCACTTTTTCCTTTTTCATGTCTTCATCCACTTTTCCTTTTTCGTAATGTCTTCATCCACTTTTCCTTTTTCATAATGTCTTCATCCACTTTTCCTTTTTCATAATGTCCTCATCCACTTTTCCTTTTTCATAATGTCTTCATCCACTTTTCCTTTTTCATAATGTCCTCATCCACTTTTCCTTTTTCATAATGTCCTCATCCACTTTTCCTTTTTCATAATGTCCTCATCCACTTTTCCTTTTTCATAATGTCTTCATCCACTTTTCCTTTTTCATAATGTCCTCATCCACTTTTCCTTTTTCATAATGTCCTCATCCACCTTTCCTTTTTCATAATGTCTTCATCCACTTTTCCTTTTTCATAATGTCTTCACCCGTCTTTCCTTTTTCACAATGTCCTCATCCACATTTCCTTTTTCGTAATGTCCTCACCCGTCTTTCCTTTTTCATAATGTCCTCATCCACCTTTCCTTTTTCGTAATGTCCTCACCCGTCTTTCCTTTTTCGTAATGTTCTCATCCACATTTCCTTTTTCATAATGTCTTCATCCACCTTTCCTTTTTCATAATGTCTTCATCCACCTTTCCTTTTTCATAATGTCTTCATCCACCTTTCCTTTTTCATAATGTCTTCATCCACCTTTCCTTTTTCATAATGTTCTCATCCATCTTTCCTTTTTCATAATGTTCTCATCCGTCATTCCTTTTTCGTAATGTTCTCATCCATCTTTCCTTTTTCATAATGTTCTCATCCGTCATTCCATTTTCATAATGTTCTCATCCGTCATTCCTTTTTCATAATGTTCTCATCCGTCATTCCTTTTTCATAATGTTCTCATCCGTCATTCCTTTTTCATAATGTCCTCATCCACATTTCCTTTTTCATAATGTTCTCATCCGTCATTCCTTTTTCATAATGTCTTCATCCATCTTTCCTTTTTCATAATGTCTTCATCCACCTTTCCTTTTTCATAATGTCTTCATCCATCTTTCCTTTTTCATAATGTCTTCATCCATCTTTCCTTTTTCATAATGTCCTCATCCACATTTCCTTTTTCATAATGTTCTCATCCACCTTTCCTTTTTCATAATGTTCTCATCCGTCATTCCTTTTTCATAATGTCCTCATCCGTCATTCCTTTTTCATAATGTCCTCATCCGTCATTCCTTTTTCATAATGTCTTCATCCACCTTTCCTTTTTCATAATGTCCTCATCCACATTTCCTTTTTCATAATGTCCTCATCCACATTTCCTTTTTCTGTGTTTCCTTATTCATAATGTCTTTGTCCATCTTTCCTTTCTCAGAATATTGTCCACCATCTTTCTCATGATGTCCTCATCTACCTTTCCTTTGTCATAAAGTGCTCATCCATCTTTCTCATTTGGAGTCCTTTCTCTCTTTCCCTTCTCAAGGTATCTTTTGTGCATCTTTTCTGTTCTCATAATGCCCATATCTACTGTCCGTTTTTGTACTCCCAGTTCTTACAGAACAGGGAGTACTTTACAACGGGAACGAAGAAATGCTGTCTATGTGTCTGTCTGTGTGTCCGTCCGTGGTCAAAATGTGTTCGACTCGCTCCAGACAAAACTTCTGGGCCGATCTTTCTGAAAATGTGTAGGTATGTTCATTATGGGTCATGGATGATGCCCTATGTTTTACTTTACCAGAATAGCCGTTAGTAACGGCTGTGAATTTTTTTTTTTAAATCGAGTCTGATAAGGGAAATAACCACCGCACTATCGAGATTTTTTCTTCCACTTACTGGAAATTGTCTCCCCTCTTGGCACTGTGCTGGGAGTACGTTTATATGCTTTGCATCTTGTTCACTCTGTCCTCGTTCATCTTTCCCGCTTCGTAAAGTTCTCTCCCAGCTTACGTGCCTCACCGTATTCTTGGCTATCTTTTCTTTTCTTGTGATTCCCTGATTTCTTCAGTAGTCTTTCCTTTGTGATGATGCACTCATTCATCGTTCCTTCTAAAACACACCTTTATACGTCTTTATTTTCTCACTGTGTCCTCATCTGTACTGCTTTAGTCATAAAGTCTGTAGCCATTTTTTTTTGTTTCTCTCGATGTCCTCATCCATTTTCCTTTCTCACGAGGAAGTCATGGTACTGGGTGCACGCCCGACACTATGTTAATTTCGCCGCAAAGTGTTGGATACCCGATGCACACACGGCATTATATTAACTTCCGCCGTTAAGTACAAGATGCCTGTTGCACGCCTGGCATTATTTCCCTTACTCTGTACGGTGTATGATATCTTTGCACACCTGGCACGGGCAGCACGTTCACTGTGTTGCTGTTGGCAGCCAACAATGTGGCAGCACGTTCACTCTGATGCTGTTGGCAGCCAACAATGTGGCAGCATGTGCACTGTGATGCTGTTGGCAGCCAACAATGTGGCAGCATGTTCACTGTGATGCTGTTGTCAGCCAAACAATGTGGCAGCACGTTCACTGTGATGCTGTTGGCAGCCAAACAATGTGGCAGCACGTTCACTGTGATGCTGTTGGCAGCCAAACAATGTGGCAGCACGTTCACTGTGATGCTGTTGGCAGCCAACAATGTGGCAGCATCTGTTTCCCCCGCCAACATGGAACCTGGGAGTACCTTGAGAAAAGAACGCCAGATCAGCTGTCTGTCATGCTGACTCAGTCACTATCATTTTGTGGCAGTCCAGCCGACCGCTTGCAGTCATTTCAGGGCTGTCTCCACGCAGAGAACAGAAAGTTCTGTCAACGCGCACGCGCGCGCGCTCGCGCGCGCACACACACACACACACACACACACACACACACACACACACACACCACACACACACACACACACACAACACACACACACACACCACCACACACCACCACCACCACCCCACCACAGAGATAGCAAACAGACGAGAGAGAGAGAGAGAGAGAGAGAGAGAGAGAGAGAGAGGAAACAAAGAAAAAAAAGCATACGTAGTTAAGTGAGATAAAACTAAGCAAAGTCAAAACAAAAGCTTGGACGTATTGGATTTATGACATAATAATACTAACCATGCTGGACGTCTGGCCATTTGACTTGCATAGTAAACGTATTTCACCATTGCTGACGGTTGCATTGATCTTGCCTAGTAACTCTATTTCCTCTACTCTGACGTTGCTCTCTCTCTCTCTCTCTCTTCTTCTCTGTCTCTCTTTTCTCGTCTCTCTCTCTCTCGCTGTCTGTCTGTCTGTCTCTCTCCTCTCCTCCTCCCCTCTCTCTCCTCTTCTTTTAGTTTTGGGCAGCGGATTCAGTTTTTTTTTTCCTCTGCTTTCGATATTCTTTCCCCTCATTTTTTTTTCTCCATCGGTAGATGTGTTATTCATTGAGATCATTCGGTCGTGACAGCTATTGTATACGGATATTAAAGAAATAATTCTTCGTGAACAATCTTCCATGATACAACTCGGCAGTTGACTGGGGACGCCAGGGGATGGAACGCCGGGCTGCTTCTCTGTTTCTCATTCCTGCCGGTCTGCCATCATCGCTTGCAGATTTCATGCGCGCTCAGTTTTTGTTTTTCCTTATACAAGTTGGATCTTATTTGCCGTCCCTCGAAGACGACTTTCATTTTTTTTTTTATCTTTCGTTTGTACTGACCCCCCGCCCCCAGCCCACCTTTTGAACTAAAATATGTAACTGTCAAACCATATCGTTGTTCGTTTTATCACACTTACACTTACAATGTGGACTTCAGAAACTCGTGTGAAGCTACCATCTTTGTACGCCCTTGTTCCTTTACATTGCAGCGCCCTGGGGAGAGTGATGACAGCCATAGCCTACTTCCTTCCTGTCTCCAGCGTCGGTTATAGAACGGTTTCCCCCACCCCACCCCCCTTTTCCACCTCTCTTATTTGCTTGCTTTCTTTCTTCTTTTTTTTTTCTTTCGTGAATGTTTTTTTTTTTTTCTTTAGCATATAAACAAGACCAGCCAACAAAGAGTTGTCTCCATGCGTGAGCAATCTGGGTGTATTGGTTGACGAAACTCTCGTTTCAACAAGTCTTCAACAAATAGATTGTCTCAATGTGTGAGCAGTCTGGGTGTATTGGTTGACGAAACTCTCGTTTCAACAAGTCTTCAACAAATAGATCGTCTCAATGTGTGAGCAGTCTGGGTGTATTGGTTGACGAAACTCGTTTCACCAAGTCTTCAACAAATAGATTGTCTCAGTGTGTGAGCAGTCTGGGTATATTGATAGACGAAACTCTCGTTTCAACAAGTCTTCAACAAATAGATTGTCTCAGTGCGTGAGCAGTCTGGGTGTATTGATTGACGAAACTCTCGTTTCAACAACTGTATTCTTTCTCTTGCATCAGTCACACCTTGCACGTGGAGCGCAGAAGAATCGGTTCCTTCCGTTCCTACCTTAATGAAGAAGCTGTCCTTACTTTTTTGCGCTCCTTTGTCCATCGTTTCCCAGATAACGGACAATCTTTTTCCGGTCTTGAGGATCCGGCCTCACTAGGATCCGGAACAGTGCTGTACGACATGTTTTGGGAGTCCTCTTACCATGCATGTGTTGCCTCTGTGTCTGTTGTCCCCCATCGCCGATGGCACGTTGAACAAAGGATACATTCAAATCTTTCTCTTCTGTCGCTTGTAGACCAGGCTCCAGCCTGTCACTCTGAACCCCTCAGTCTGTCCACACCTCTTCATCTTCGGTCTTCTGTCTGACGTCCACATCTGCAGACTTCCTTCTTTTAGGCCAAAAGCCATACGGCCAACGTTCTTCTTTCTGACATCCACATGTACAGACTTCCTTCTTTTAGTCCTAAATCCTACGGCCAACGTTTTCCTTTCATACTGGGGTCCCTCCATCTGTAGCCAGCTCCCTTTTTCTGTAGCCAGCTCCCTTTCTCTGTAGCCAGCTCCCTTTCTCTGTAGCCAGCTCCCTTTCTCTGTAGCCAGCTCCCTTTCTCTGTAGCCAGCTCCCTTTTTCTGTAGCCAGCTCCCTTTTTCTGTAGCCAGCTCCCTTTCTCTGTAGCCAGCTCCCTTTTTCTGTAGCCTGCTCACTTTCTCTGTAGCCAGCTACCTTTCTCCGTAGCCAGCTGCCTTTCTCTGTAGCGAGCTCCCTTTTTCTGTTACCAGCTCCCTTTCTCTGTTCGCCAAGCAGACCTCGCCGGTGTTGCAGCTGTCCTGAAATTGTTTCTTCAAAGAAGCGTTCTGACCCTTACCCATCACCCTTCTGTTTAGCTTACCTTTTCACTGACTGTTGGGCATGGTGTGTGTGTGTGTGTGTGTGTGTGTGTGTGTGTGTCTGTGTGGTGTGTGTGTGTGTGTGTGCCTTTGAAATTTACATGCTCAGCGCCATTGTTGCCGAAGTTTTGTTAGATCGTCTTGTCATGACTGTCGTGATGTACTGGGCATATAGCAGCAGCAGCAACAGCAGCAGCAGTAGTAGTGATGTAGTAGTAGTAGTAGTAGCAGCAGCAGCAGCAGCAGCAGTAGTAGTAGTAGTAGTAGTAGTAGTAGTAGTAGTAGTAGTAGTAGCAGTAGCGAAAGAAGTTACGTAGCACCACCAGCAATAGTAGTGCTGGAAATAGCAGCACTGGTTGTAAGTGAAAAAATGATACTGATAATTGCGATGAGTATAATGCTAGTAATAACTGTCACTGTTGCCCTCTCCTTTCATTTTTTTTTTCATGTCGCTCAGTGCTATGACTCACGGTGAAATCTTTTTTTTTTTTTTTTTTTTTTTAGCACCGATACTCTTCTCGCGTACCACACCTCCCCCTCCCCACTCTCTTCATCTTCTGTCCTTTTCCTCTTTGTTAATTTAATCCGCACTGATTGGGAAATATATTCAGTCTGTTTCTTTGTTTTGTTTTTTTTCCCTAAAAATGTGAAGCTGTATGGAATGGGTTGTCCAGCAGTGAAACCAAACACGTGCAAACGCTTTGCATTCAACACCAAACACGTGCAAACGCTTTGCATTCAACACCAAACACGTGCAAACGCTTTGCATTCAACACCAAACACGTGCAAACGCTTTGCATTCAACACCAAACACGTGCAAACGCTTTGCATTCAACACCAAACACGTGCAAACGCTTTGCATTCAACACCAAACACGTGCAAACGCTTTGCATTCAACACCAAACACGTGCAAACGCTTTGCATTCAACACCAAACACGTGCAAACGCTTTGCATTCAACACCAAACACGTGCAAACGCTTTGCATTCAACACCAAACACGTGCAAACGCTTTGCATTCAACACCAAACACGTGCAAACGCTTTGCATTCAACACCAAACACGTGCAAACGCTTTGCATTCAACACCAAACACGTGCAAACGCTTTGCATTCAACACCAAACACGTGCAAACGCTTTGCATTCAACACAAACACGTGCAAACGCTTTGCATTCAACACAAACACGTGCAAACGCTTTGCATTCAACAACAAACACGTGCAAACGCTTT
>CM065743.1:42537644-42557644 GCA_033310375.1 Conus canariensis
CGAGAGCGGGAGGAGAGACGTTGGGGTTGGGGTTCATAAACCCCACACAGCGTAGCTGCGTATACTACAAACAAAACCTTCAGCCTCTGTATTCCATCGGTTAGTTGATGAGGTCAATCGCAGAGGACTGCACACAGTAGAATCGCTACAGGCCAACGTATTGCAACGGTGAATTATTTGTGATTTTCTATACTAAGATGAAGCTGTAGGCCTGTGTGTGTATTAGGTGAATCAGTCTGGACTACATCAATGGGGTTAAAGCCGTAAGCCAGTGTTGCTTATTTTATGGTGAGTACCTGAAGGTCGTCTACATTATAACGAGGGTTGACTGCCAGAAATCAGTATCTCATATACACATATGTTTAAGAGAGATACTGGGTTCTGGCAGTCAACCCCGATTAATAAACTGTAGATTTTGTTAACGTGGTGAATTAACTGGGGTTTGCATGACACGGTTTAAAGTCACACATCTGCGTATCATAACAGTGAATGATTCAAGGCAGTACATGGTACGACAGAAATGCATGAACCTGTATTTGCGAAGGTGAATCAAGCGAAACAGTTCTTTTCTCCGCTAAGTTACTTCCCCTCCCTCGCTCCATTTCACTTGCTGTGTATATTACTAACAAATTCAGCTCTAAAACAACTCCGTCTTCACTGTCCCCCCCCCTCCCATTCTCCCCCACCCCCTCCGCCGTCCCCTGCTTCAGATGTTCTTTCAAGTTCAAACACCTTGATCTCTTTGTACACGAGTGGCCAAACCACTGTTGTTTTACATTTCGTTTCAGCTGTAGTCCTTGTCCGCTGCCTGAGAAACGGTCGGTATTGGCGACAAAAGATTTTTTTTTTTGCGTTCACCGAGGATGAAGGGGGCATGGTTGGGGGGGGGGGGGGGGGGGAGATGGGAGATATTGTGATTCGAAAGGTTTCTTTCAAGGTGTAAAAGTGTGTCGAGTGCAGGTCGTGTGGTAACAAAGAATTCTTGACCGTTGCTGCATTATTTCCATCAGGCTACGAAAGCCACGTCAACGCGATCTTACAACTGTGAGTCCTAGAGCTGATTCAACCATCGGGTACGTATTTTCTGGAAAAAATGGGTGGATACCGCTCTTCCTCAGCACGTTCTTTGTAAGTGTTGCACGGTCGATTGAGATGTAAAAAGATCAGGTTAGGATGGCAACAGATGGACGGATGACAAAAATAACCATAAGAGAATACGACTGCTACTACTACCAGTACTATTACTATTGCTACTGCTGCTGCTGAGAATATCAGTAGTGATGATGATGATGATGATGATGATGATGATAAATACTAATATAGTACATTTGCATTGATGTGATTAAGAACCACGCAGTCATCTGTTATGACGTTTCATTGGAGACATCTGCCAACACCTCTCCCACCCCTTACTGCTACTTCCTTAACTTTCCACTACACCCTCTCCCCCATCCACCTGCCTTGCCTTTTACAGAAATTGGAGATGTCACATGGCTTTCTGCGCGCGCGCACGCGTGCCACACACACACACACACCACGCACGCACGCACGCATGCGCGCGCGCGCGCGCGCATTGACCGCACAGGCACTCCTGTTGTTTAACAACACAAGCGGCAATGGCGGTTAGTATCAAATCTACAAGCGGCTTTGCTGAACATCTTTGGTCTCTCGTCTACGTCCTAACTGTTTAACTTACGTTGCAAGCGTTTATCACTTATCATCGAAGAGCCCACTTAATCCCTTCCGAAAATCTGCCTCTCTCTCTCTCTCTCTCTCTCTCTCTCTCTCTTCTCCTCAGTGCCTTTATAACTCCTCATTCACTGATGCACCCTCTCTTCCTTTCTGTCTGTGAGTGAAACGGAAGTTCACAACATCCTAGAGGAAAGGACAGTGGAGGTCCCACGAAACGCCTTCCTGCACCAGCTTACATTCTCGGAGTGTCCTGAAACAACTTTCCAGTGTTGCCAACGTACGGACACGGTTGCCCTGTAAGGATTTCCTGTATATTTTCCTAGACCTGTTGACTGTCCCTTTGATGAGTTTATTTTTCACCTCGGTTATCCTGGCCACCCGTGTGAGCCAATCTGCAGTACTACCTCTCACCTAGAACTCGCCTTGTACAGTGGAAACCACATGTCTAAGGAAGGGTGGGGGTAGGGTGTTCCAGTATTCGAGATTGTGCTCGTAATTGTTTTTTGTTTGTTTATTTTTATTTTTATATCTTTTTCGCTCCAACAACAAAAAACGAAAAAAAATCTTTTTGCCTCCGTTTCTTCACTGTTATTTATTTCTGTCTCTGTGGCCCTTTCTTTAATGAGTTTTAAAGACTCAAAATACCTCTTTTTTAATTCACCCCATAGGAATGCAGGGGGAGGGGGGGGGTGATGATTTTTCAGTGGAAATTGCGCTTTTGTCTTCCAGAAATCCGGTGCTTAAAAGTTCTTGTTTTGGGTCGCTCTCTTTGACTCAGCTTTATTTTAAAGTTGGATTTTCTTTTTCTCTGTACTGATGCCAAGCTCTTTTCTGTATTTGTGGTCTGCTCAACTACCTGTGGCCTGGAAAGCATATTTTTTATATAAACTTTATAAGATGCAAGTTTTTGTTTCTAGTAATAGAGTTTAACCACTGGACAGGCACTTGCTGTCCATTCTGCGGTGCTTATCACTGATTAGGCATTTTGATGCGTTTTTGTTGCATTGATATTTTTCCTAAAGGATTTTATTCATTTCTGTTTTTAAAGAAAAATCTGGGCGAATGGTTGGTGCACTTAATATGGCTTAGTTTATCCGACTGAAGAACTGCTGCATGGAAATTGATGTTCTGTGTAAGTGTACCTGTAAACCGTATGTGAATCTTTAAGTTTTCCTTGACGGGATTGACGGGGTTTTGTTCTTTGTTTATTTGTTTTGTGTTTTGCTTGTTTTGTTTGCGTACGTTTTGCTTGTTTTGTTTGCGTACGTTTTGTTTGTTTTGTTTGCGTACGTTTTGTTTGTTTTGTTTGTGTACGTTTTGTTTGTTTTGTTTGTGTACGTTTTGTTTGTTTTGTTTGCGTACGTTTTGTTTGTTTATTCATGAGTCCTTGCATCACCGCCCATAACCACTGTTAGACATGTTCATGTTTCCATATTTCACATTCTGTTGTATCCTATTTGGTCTTTTCATACCACACCTTCAAACTTTGAAGTCCTGCAGTTCCCCCGTCCTACATTCATTATTCTCACTTTCCCCCTCTCTAAAATGCTTTATTTTCTCGTTTCCCCTCTCTAAATGCCATTTTCACTTTTCACCCCTCTCTAAAATGGATATTTTCCGTTTTCCCCGTCTCTAAAATGCATATTTTCACGTTTTCCCCCTCTCTAAAATGCATATTTTCACGTTTCCCCCCACTCTAAAATGCATATTTTCACGTTTCCCCCTCTCTAAAATGCATATTTTGCGTTTTCCCCCTCTCTAAATGCATATTTTCACGTTTCCCCCCTCTCTAAAATGCATATTTTCACGTTTCCCCCTCTTAAAATGCATATTTTCACGTTTTCCCTGTCGACTTTCACCATTTACAACTTTCCAAAAAACAGCATTCCTCATTGTCACGTTTCTCTCCATCAGCATTCATCATTGTCACGTTTCTCTCCGTCAGCATTCATCATTGTCACGTTTCTCCATCAGCATTTCATCATTGTCACGTTTCTGTCCATCAGCATTCCTCATTGTCACGTTTCTGTCGATCAGCATTCTCATTGTCACGTTTCTCTCCAATCAGCATTCACTCATTGTCACGTTTCTGTCCAATCAGCATTCTCATTGTCACGTTTCTCTTTGATCAGCATTCCTCATTGTCACGTTTCTCTCCGATCAGCATTCCTCATTGTCACGTTTCTCTCCAGTCAGCATTCTCATTGTCACGTTTCTGTCCAATCAGCATTCCTCATTGTCACGTTTCTGTCCAATCAGCATTCATCATTGTCACGTTTCTGTCCGATCAGCATTCCTCATTGTCACGTTTCTGTCCAATCAGCATTCATCATTTTCGCGTCATCCTCTTCATCACGTTCGCCATTCACATTTCCACTTCCTGTTCTCTAAATCCGTCTGTCATTCTCTCGTTCTTCTTTTTTTTCTCTGATCGCGTCTAGCATCGTTCTTCTCTCGTTCCCTTCTCGCTCCATTCATCATTGGATTATTCTGACGATGTCCGATTTTCGTGTGTTCTATGCTGTGCACAAAAAGAAACGCATATTTTTTATTTCAGTCATTTCATGCGTCATTTAGCATTCAAAATATTACAACCACAGAAGAAATAAGACATCAATCTAATGTTATGTCTATTCATTATGTCTGACTATTCACAATGGACAGAGTTCTCTGCTGTACGGAGCATGTTTCCGTCAAAATTGTCCTTAATATTTTCAGCAAAAAAACATATGCGTTTCTTTTTGTGCACAGTATATGATTGTTTCTCTGTTTGCAAATACTCTGTCACTTATATTCCTTACTTATGTTTCTCCTTCGTCATATTTATGTTATTCTCTTCTTGTTTTCGTAAATCATTGCTTCCGTTAACGTCTTCTCATTCTTCAAATCCCGTCTGTCATTCACTACTTCTAGTTCAATGCTTCACTGATGTTTCTCACGTTCTTTTACCGACTATGAATCATTATCTTCTCTGTTCATCTCGTCCATTTCGCGTTTTTTTTTTTCTTCTCACTGCGTCCATCATTCATCATTCTCGTCATCACGTCATCTATGTCCTCCTTTATTGAATTATTTGGTCATCTTATTGTTATGTAGTCCATCGTCTTCACGCTGTTTTCTCTTTTCCTCTCTTCTTGTCCCGTCCCCTCTTCATCATTGTCACCATTTCTTGGTTTCGCCTTGTGAACATTTCACAGTTCTCTCGTTTGTTTTCCCCAGTTTTGCCATCACTGGATCATTCCCACGCTGTTCTACTTCCATGTAATGTACCATTCTCTTGCTGCTCTCGCCTTTTCCTTCTCCTAACCCTTCTTTTGTGTGTCTCAAGATAGTGTCCTGTTCACCGTGCAGTTTTCACATTCTCCTCTTCGCCTTTCTTTTTCTGGATTTTACGCCCTCTGAACCCACCTCTCATGTATAATTCATCTTTCCCCTTTTTCCCCTTTCGTAATTCCTTCGCTATCCTTGCGTTCCGCTTTTATCCCTTCCATTGTACGTTCTTCTTACAGGAAAAATAAAAGAAATCAAAAAGAATTATTAACGCCCGATGTATCCTATCGAATAAGGAAACGTTGTGGTCATGAGATCTTTTGACAAAGCTCAGGCGTTCGTAGGGCATTCTTTGTCGAGCCTCACTTCTGATGAAAACAGGAAGAGGAGACTGTATCTATCAAAGACCAGACTCCTCTATTACATACAAGGAATTTAAAGAACGTTCGGCGTCTTTCTTTTCGCGTAAAAGTATTGTTGATATTTTGTTTGTTGTCAAAAAAAAAAAGTCAGAAGATTGTTTTAAAAAGCCTTTGAAAACGCACAGAAAAAAAAATCCTAGCACATCAGGCGGGTTGAAAAAATAGTTGATTCACAAAAGATAATAAGCTCGAAGACAAATAGATTAGCAATATTTTCTGACTTCACGAAGACTGGTCAATTCTAGATCACGCTGCCAAGACTCGAGCAAACTGCGGAGAAGTGCCTGTGAGCTGCTTTAACACTGTACTGGTTTCCAGTGAGGACACGCACATGTGCGTGTGTGGATGTGTGTGAGTGATACATACATCTTGCGTGCGCGCGCGCATGTTTGAATATGTATATGTGCGCGTGCACGCGTGCGCATGGTTGTATACGTATATGTGTGCCAGCGCACGCGTGTGTGGTACGTGTGTGTTGTGTGTGTGTGTGTGTGTGTGTGTGTGTGTGTGTGTGTGTGTGTGTGTGTGTTGCGCGCGCGTTGTGGGTGTGTGTGATAACGCGCATGGTTGTGTGTATCTCTCTCTCTCTCTCTCTCTCTCTCCTCTCTCTCTCTCTTGTGTGTGTGTGTGTGTGTGTGTGTGTGTATTATATATATATGTGTGTGTGTGTGTGTGTGTGTGTGTGTGTGTGTGTGTGTTGGCAATGCAATCCCGGAGGACAATGCTTGATGCGCCAAGTGAGGTTTCTCCTAGGGCTGTGAACAGCGCCTGGTGTGGCTGTGCAACCCAATTCTGGAGTGACAGTCTCTGTTGCAGTTGCTGCAGACGAAGCAGGACGACTGGGAAGAAGCAGAGGCTGCTCGCTGTATACGCGCGCGTATAGTTGTATATGTTTGCGAGCGCGCGCTCGCGTTTGTGTATGTATTTGTGCGTGTGTTTGTGTGTGCGCTTGCGTTGTGGTTTGTGTGCGCGCGCTTGTTGTATGTGTGTTCGCGCACGTATTTTTGTGCGCAAATGGGGAAGGGGGGTGGGGGGGGGGGGGGCGCTTGAGTGGACATTTTCGCGCAACCATGTAAATTGATGTTTGTGGAGGAGCGACAGGACAGGCGGGAAGCTTGGGGTGGAGAGGTGTCGAGGAAGGGGGCGGGGAGAGTATGTATATGTCACTTTTCAAATGGAATACATTTGTGTTGTTTTGACGAATTGTACTGGTGTTGAATGATCTTTGCGCTGTTAGCACAGTCATCAGTCTCATCCGATCACGATTGATTTATCAGTAAGAAGTTTATTTTTCAACCCTGCAAAGTTTGCTGAATAAACTACAATCTAAAGACAGTAGAGCTATTGAATTAGCTCTCGGTAGTCCGGTACATTAAAATACATTGAGGCATACCATGGTGCTAGCGCACTGTCTTTTTTTTTCAGAATAAAACAAAATAGAATTCATACCATGGTGCTAGCGCACTGTCTTTTTCAGAATAAAACAAGTTGTCAAAAGCTAATCGTTTTTATTCGAAGTGTTTTTGTCTTGAATTCAGAAACAAAGAAAGTATTCGTAGACTACGGCAACGAATATCTGAAAACAGCCACTAGACACACGCTGCCTCTCCCCAGCCAGTTAGAAATCATACAAATGAATCCTACAAAAAAAAAATGCAGTTTTGTTCTTTCACCTGTTTCATCAGGTCCAGCAGTGAATGTTGTGCCTCGGCGAGAGAACCGACAGGTCCAATTTGATAATGATTATCTTGTACTGATGACAGGTGAAAACATTAACATTTCATCATCGGAGAAAGATAACATAAACATTGAATTTTCCAACACTCAAGAACATAATTATGAAAGCCGTGTAGCCAAATTATATTTATAAAATGATAACAGATGGTTTAATCCCAGAATCATGCATACGTTCTGGGTTAGGAAAGATCATTTAAAAGTACACAAATGATTTTGTCTCGGTATCACTAATATTGACTTCTTCTTTTCTAGGTCCGTGTGAAGTCATCGGGGCGTCGCACTGAAGACGTGTTCACCAGATTCCTCCAATTCTGTCGGTTGTGTTCCAAGACCTTGGGCTCTACAGATGGTTTCCTCGTTTATTCTGCAGTGTTGTCAGATCATTTTTTTTTCTGTTTTCCTCTTGGTCTCGCTCTTCCACACTTTTCTGGATGATTATTTCAGCGGGGCCGTTGGATCCTCATGGCAGTGCCAGCTTGGTTTCTTTGCTGTGCTGGTGTCAGCAAGTCTTTGCATGGTCCGGTGTGCTGTGATGGTCCGGCGCACTTGTCTGTGGTGATATAATCAGTCTATCTGACGTATAGCACCTTGCAATGACACCTCGCACCTTGCAATGACACCTCATTTCAGTGGTTAGGTTCTTTCTTCAGGTCCATGTAGCATGTGCATACAGGAAAATGAAAGACATCGGCGCATGCAGGAGCGAGATTGGTGGTTCACTGAGATGTTCTTTCCAAACAGGGTTCTGACGTCTTTGCTGCTCTTGAGATGATGTCTGATTGAAATCCCGAGTGCTGAAGATAAATCCCAGACATATGAACTGTTCATCAGTTCCCCTGTCCATGGTTATATCGGTACTGCAGGCGGTGTTGTGGATGACCTTTAGGTCGGTGTTCTCGGTGTTGATATCCACACTGTGCCTCGTAGATGTTTCAGCCAGTGTTTTCACAAGGTCAGTTCTAGTTCAGTGCCCGCCAGGCCATCAAAGTTATCTGCAAAGTGGAGGTTCATGATAATTCTGCTTGCAGAGTTGATTGTGCTGACATGATCTTCAGGTGGATCATTCAGGAGGCATTCCGGGGCTGTGTTGACAATTATTGAAGAGAAAAGGGGTCCTGACGACTCCCAACTGATGTATGGGACCACTTTCTAGTCGCGTCCATTGTTGAGTGCCGCAGTGGTCTCTTGGGAGCATGCTTGCTGGATTTTGTTGATTTACGTGTTCTGATATCAGATGTCTTCATAACGGCCTGTAGCGCCTCTGGACGGACTGTCAAACGCCTTTTTGAAGTCTGTGAAGACATGATATAACTGTCTTTGGTACTGCATGTGCTTTTGGCAATGGGTTAAAGATCTCTTTGATGATACCCAAGCCTTTCAGAATGATTTTGAACATTTCGTTGCTTACATTTCTGATCTTGCGGTTGTTCTGGCAGTGTTGCGGATTTCCTCTTTTTGGAATTATGACGATTAGTGATGAGTCTCTTTGACTTTTGCCACTCGTCAGTGTGCCAGACTTTGTTGCAGAGAACAGTCAATATATGTTACTGTCTTTCCGCCACATTTAAGAGTTCTGCGGTGATGCCAATGCTTGCAGCCTTGTTATGTTTCAGCGGCTTCACCACTTCTACTACGACTTCTTCGACAGTGAGTTTGAAAGTCATCTCCATCCAACGAATCCCGAACTGTTAGCGCACTTGGACCTCTTTCGCTCTGCTGGCTGTAGAGCTCGAAGCAAAGTTCCTCAAACTTCTTATCATGTTTACTGCTGTATGAGACAGTTCACGTCTTTGTCCGGAGTGGTGCTGACTTCAATTCCCATTCATTCCGTCCATCAGTCGTACGATCGTTTCTTTTCTCCCACGCCCACCGTTCATTTTATCGTTCTGGCGATCTCTTCTTCCCCTCTGGTCCATCATGGATTCTTCCCCAGTCGTTGTCGTCGTCTCCTCTCGGCCGTCACTGTTCGTTACCACTTTCTCCTCTTTTTCTCCTGCCGTTCATCGGTTTTATGTTTAGCAAATCCGTTCCTGTCTGTCATTCATCCTTCTCTCGTTCTGCTCATGCTGTCTTGTCTATCGGTCATCATTCTTGAGATGTCTTCTCGTTCATCATCATCATTGTCATCATCATCATCATCATCATCATCATCATCATCATCATCTCATCATCATCATCATCATCATCATCACCACACCACCACCACCACCACACATCATCACATCATCATCATCATCATCATCATCATCATCATCATCACCACCACCACCACCACCACCACATCATCATCATCATCACTCACATCATCATCATCATCATCACCATCACATCATCATCATCAAGAGTGAAAAGAGAGACGAACCGAAGGACAGAGGTACACATGGCTAAGAGAGAAAAAGCATTGAGAGTAAGAGAGAAAATCAAAAAGTTCCATGCGATGTAAAAGTATTTGTCCATCACATTTCAACAAATTTTAAAACCATTTTTATACTTTTTTTCATGTATTATTTTACTTTTTTTATTTATCCGATTCTGTTTCTTTTTCTTTTTATGATATACGCATATGCATTCATATTTACGTGTGCATTCACGGCTACATTCACACGCAGTACTACACACATGCGCTTGCACACGCATGCGCACAGCACACACACACACAACACACACACACACACACACACACACACACACACACACACACACACACACACACACACCACACACACACACACACACACACACCACACACACACACACACACACCACACACACCACAACACACACACACACACACACACACCACACACACACACGCACACACACACACGTGCGCGCAAAAAAACAAAAACAAAAACAGACGCACGAATACACGCGGACACACTCATACGCGCGCGCGCACACACCACACACACACACACACACACACACACACACACACACACTCACACACACACACACACACACACGCGCGCGCGCGCGCGCGCGCACGCGCGCGGGGCGCGCGTATTTCCATTGGATTTACTATCTAGACCACACCTTAAACCGGCCGAGGTTTAGACATGGAATTAATGATAGACCGATAGTGCGTGTGTGTTTGTGCGTGCATGTGTACATGCATGCGTACGTGCGAGCATGCGCGCAGGTCTGTGCGTGTTTCCTTGTGTGCGTGCGTGTGCGTATGCACGCGCGCGCGTTTGTGTATGCCTGTGTGTGTAGAATGTTATTCCTGATGAGATTGTAATAATATCAGATATGCATTTACAGACGAAAGTAAATAAGGTATCACTTGTAAGTTTTGAACTTGTATTTGCACAAACACACGCACGTAAGCAAGCGCGCGCGCGCGCGCGCGCACACACACACACACACACACACACACACACACACACACACCACACACACACAGAGTACGCACGCACGCGCGCACACACACACATACGCACACGCGCGTGCACACGCACGCGCGCGCGCGCGCGCGCGCACACACACACACACAACAAAACACACACACACAGGGGCGCGCGCACATGTATGAGCACACACGAACGCAAACATAAATACACATGCGCGCTCTCGCGAACGCACACATACACATCAATACATACACATGCACACACATAAATACAGACATACACAAGCGCGTACGTATGCGCGCGCGCATACACACACACACACACACACACACACATACGCACACACAGACACATGCGTGCGCGCACACACGCGTACGCACGCGCACACACACACACACAGACACTCTCTCTCTCTCTTTCTTCTCTCTCTCGCTCGCGCGCGCACGCACGCACGCGCACGCCACACACACACACACACACACACACACACACACACACACACACACACACACACATGATGTAAAAAAGCAGTTTCTCTGCTTATTCAATGTTCCATCTGGAAATAAAATTTTGACTTGACCACACCACACACACACACACACAACACACACACACACATCACACACACACACACACACACTACAACACAACACACACACACACTATCGGTGTATCGTTAAAGTCAGCAACGAACACATCACTACACCCCATTTTCTGACACAGTTTGCTTAAATCCATACCGAATAAGATTTTCATAAAACAATGAGTAACATTTCGTGTGTGTGCGCGCGCGGGCGTGTGTGTGTAAGTGTGTGTGTGGGAGAGAGGGAGTATGACATTTACAAGAGAAATATCATTTTATCAAAACTTGCAGATTTAATGAAAAATGATGAAAGAAATGTGAAATAACTAGATTGAAATGTTCACCAAGTAGATAGGTAGAACAGATGGTTTCGATGTTCTAATGAAATACCATTAAGCTAGGATTTGTAGACGGGTAGACTAGACAGATGTATAGGTGGGTGGATAGATAGATTGGTACATAAACACCATTCGTTCCTTCATTTATCTGTTAGTTAATTTTGCCTAGTTTAGTAGTTACTTCGTAAGTGAGTAATTGGTTGAGTATCTGATTACTATATTTATTTCTCCACTTATTTGTTTATTTATATATTTTACCACTAAGCAATGTTTTGCAGTGTGTGTTTCCAGCTATGTGGTAATCACAGTATTACCTATTTAAGTTTTATTTTTGTGTGTGTGTGTGTGTGTGTGTGTGTGTGTGTGTGTGTGTGTGTGTGTGTGTTTGTTGCTTTTTCATCCAACAGTTTAAATGTTTTACATTGAGATTAATAGCACATAGAGTGGCAGCAACAGTTTTTTTTTCTTTCTCCCTCAACACCTCGATCACCCCACCCGATGTTTTTAGACGAGTTAGTTTATTTTCTTTCCCGTCTTAGGTACACTGTTTGTTTGTTTTTGCCATTTTTTTTTTTCGATTTTTTAACCCCTTCTTCATTCCTTCCTTCCTAGCATGCATTCGTTTGATTGTTCGGGTTTTCTTTTCTTTCTTTTTTTTTCTTTTTTTTTCCTTTTCTTTTCTCTTCTTCTTCTTTGTTTTTCTTTTTTTCTTCATGCATGCGTTCGTTTGGTTGCTTGGTCGCTCGTTCAGTCATTCAGTGTTGTTCAGTTGGTCGGTCAGTCATTCGTTCGTAAATTGGTTGCGGTCAGTCGCTCGTTCACTCATTTGTTCAGTCGGTCAGTCGCTCGTTCAGACATTCATTCGGTCAGCTGTCGTTCAGTCATTCGTTCATACATTTGTACGGTCGGTAGTATGTTCAGTCTGTCATTCGTCATTTATTCGGTCAGTCGGTCATTAAGTCATTCGTTGGAACATTTGTTCGGTCAGTCAGTCGTTCGTTCTTCATTCGTTCAGACGATCATTCATTCGTTCAGTCGGTCGTTCAGTCATTTGTTGACATGTTCTGGCTGCCGATCAATGTCAATCAGTCAGTCGTTCAGTCATTCATTCGTTCAGTCGGTCGTTTGGTCATTCAGACGGTCAGTCAGTCGTTCAGTCATTCATTCGTTCGGTCGTTCAGTCAGTCGATTTTTTCAGTCAATCGTTCATACATTTGTTCGGATGGAATGGAGATCATTTGTTCTGTGTCAGTCGGTCCATTTGTTCTGTTGGTCAGTCGGTCGTTCTCAGCGTCACTCGTATAACAACATAATTCTGGGGTTGGTGCTCGTTTAGACATTTATTCGTTCAGTCGGTCGCTGAGACATTTATTCGATCAGTCGGTCATTCTGTCATTCGTTCGGACATTTGTACGGTCGGTCAGTCCGTCTTTCGTGCAGTCGGTCGTTTGTACATTTGATCGGTCAGCCGGTCGCTCAGTCAGACATTCGCTCAGTCTGTCAGTCGGTCGTTTAGTAATACGTTCGTTCAGTCGGTCGTTAAGCCATTCATTTGGTCAGTCGGTCGCTTGTTCTGGGGTTGGCTGCTCGTTCGGTCAGTCGGTCGCTCGTTCAGCCATTCATTCGTTTGGTAGTTCAGTCAGTCGTTCAGTCAGTCGTTCGAAGATTTGTTCGGTCGGTCGTTCGTTCTGTCTGTCAGTCGGTCGTTCAGTCATTCATTCACTCAGTCGTAGATTGACCAGTCGTTCGTTCATATAATTCTGGGGTCAGTCGCTCGTTCAGTCATTCTTTCGTTCGGTCTGTCGCTCGTTCAAGTCATTCATTAGATCCGTCGGTCATTCAGACATTTATTCATTCAGTCATTCGGTCAGTCAGTCGTTCAGTCGTTCGTTTGCACATTTGTTCGGCCAGTCAGTCGTTCAGTCCATAGCTCTCAGTCATTCATTCGTTCAATCGCGGTCATTCAGACATTTATTCGTTCAGTCGGTCGTCAACTCATTTGTTCGTACAATTCTGGGGTCGGTCGCTCGTTCAGTCATTTGTTCGTTCACTCGGTCGTCTAGTCATCATTTTAGTCGATCAGTCATCGGTCGGCGGGCGTACGGTGAAGCACAGATGCAGGGCGTGACTTGGGTGGATGGGGGTGGGGGTCCAAGGGGCGCGGATGCTGGTCGTTAAAAGGATGGGCGTACAGTGGAAGTACGTGTGTGTGTGTGTGGGGGGGGGGGGGGGGGGGAGAAGCGAATACAGGGTATGACGAATGGGATAGGTGGGTGCAGGGTATACCATGGGTACAGGGGTCGTGGATGCAGCGTACCAGATGAAGATACAGGGTTAACCATGGGTGGGCGCAGATTTCAGGGCTGACATGGGGTGGAGGTTGGGGGGGGGGGGGGGGGGGATGAGATACAGGGCTTACATGGGGGGGATACAGGGGGCGCAGATTTCAGGTTGACATGGGTGAGGGAGTGGGGGGGGGGAGGGCATGAAGATACAGGGCTTAACATGGGTGGGCGCAGATTTCAGGGTTTGACATGGGTGAGGAGTGGGGGGGGGGATGAAGATACAGGGCCTTAACATGGGTGGGATACAGGGGGCGCAGATTTCAGGGCTTGACATGGGTGAGGAGGTGGGGGGGCGAGGGATGAAGATACAGGGCTTACATTGGGTGGGGCGCAGATTTCAGGGTTTGACATGGGTGAGGGAGTGGGGGGGGGGGGGATGAAGATTACAGGGCTTAACATGGGTGGGATACAGGGGGCGCAGATTTCAGGGCTTGACATGGGTGAGGGAGTGGGGGGGGGGGGAAGGGAGGGATGAAGATACAGGGCTTAACATGGGGGGGGATTACAGGGGGCCGGATTCGGGGTGTAAACATGGGTGGGAGCACAGGACTGTGGATTTGGGCTTGACATGGGTGGTGGTTGGGGTGCGGATTTCAGATCATGACAAAGGTTGGGGTGGGGGAAAGGGAATACGGGGGAGATCGAGGGCGGATTTCCCGCCTGACCTGAATGGAGTTAAAGGACGGGGAGGGAGGAAGTAACGCAGATTTCGGGGTGTGACATGGGTCTGGGTAGGAGGGCGCGGATTTTAGAGCATGACGTTGGGGGTAGGGCAGGAAAGCGTGACATGGGTAAGCCTAACAGGATGCACAGATTTCAGGGCCTGACATGGGTTAAGGTACAGGGGGCGCGGTATTTCAGGGCCTGACATGGGTTAAGGTACAGGGGGCGCGGTATTTCAGGGCCTGACATGGGTTAAGGTACAGGGGGCGCGGTATTTCAAGGCCTGGCATGGGTTAAGGTACAGGGGGCGCGGTATTTCAGGGCCTGACATGGGCTAAGGTACAGGGGGCGCGGTATTTCGGGGCCTGACATGGGTTAAGGTACAGGGGGCGCGGTATTTCAAGGCCTGACATGGGTCAAGGTACAGGGGGGCGCGGGATTTCAGAGCGTGACATGGGTTAAGGTACAGGGGGCGCGGGATTTCAGAGCCTGACATGGGTTAAGGTACAGGGGGCGCGGTATTTCAGGGCCTGACATGGGTCAAGGTACAGGGGGCGCGGTATTTCGGGGCTGATGATGTGAGTGGGGAACAGGGAGTGAAGATTTCAGGGCATGACAGTTGGGCGTATGAAGTGGGCGTCAATGAAGGGTGTGATGTGGGTGGGCGTATTGGAGCAGAGGGGGCGCGTATGAAGTGTGTGACATGGATAACCATATTGGAGGAAGGGGGCGCGTATGAAGTGTGTGACATGGGTAATTGTATTGGAGCAGAGGGAGGGGGGGTATAAAGGGCCGTGACATGGGTAACCGTATTCGGGCAGAGGGGGCGCGGATGAAGGGCATGACATGGGTAGACGTATTCAGGAGAGGGGGCATGGATTAAGGGCGTGGCGTGAGTGCCTTTCTGGGGCAGAGGGGGCGGGTGAAGGGGGACATACTGGCATTTTATTGGGGACAGAGGGGGCGGATGCAGGTGTGGAAAGGGTGGGCGCAGATTGCAGGTCGTGACGTGGCTGGGCGAACTGGAACAGAGGGGCGTGGGTGAAGGGCGTGCATGGGTAATGTATTGTAAAGAGGGACATAGGTGAGGGCGTGGCATGGGTAACTGTATTGTAACAGAGGGAACATAGATGAAGGGCCGTGACATGGGTAACTGTATTGTAACAGAGGGAACATAGATGAAGGGCGTGGCATGGGTAACTGTATTGTACAGGGGAACATAGATGAAGGGCGTGACATGGGTAACTGTATTGGGACAGAGGGAACATAGATGAAGGGGTGCATGGGTAACTGTATTGGGACAGAGGGAACATAGATGAAGGGCGTGACATGGGTAACTGTATTGTAACAGAGGGAACATAGATGAAGGGCGTGACATGGGTAACTGTATTGTAACAGAGGGGACCTAGATGAAGGGCGTGACATGGGTAACTGTATTGGGACAGAGGAGACCTAGATGAAGGGCGTGACATGGGTAACTGTATTGGGACAGAGGAGACCTAGATGAAGGGCGTGACATGGGTACTGTATTGGAAGAGAACCTAGATGAGGCGTGACATGGGTAATGTATTGTACAGAGGGGCCCTAGATGAAGGGCGTGACATGGGTAACTGTATTATAACAGAAGGGACATAGATGAAGGACGTGACATGGGTAGGCATATTCGTGCAGAAGGGGCGCAGGTAAAGGACGTGACGTGGGTGGGCGTATTGGGGCAGAGGGTGCATGGATGAAGGGCGTGACGTGATGTCTTATTGGGGCAAAGGAGGCGCGGATGAAAGACATGACGTAAGCGTCTGTCTTGGGCAGAGGGGGCGCGACATGGGCGTCTTATTGGGGCAAGAGGGGGTCGCGGATAATGGGCGTGACTGGGCGTCTTATTGGGGCAGAAGGGGGCGCGATAATGGGCGCGACATGGGCGTCTTATTGGGGCAAGGGGGTGCAGATAATGGGCGCGACATGGGCGTCTTATTGGGGCAGAGGGGGTGCGGATAATGGGCGCGACGTGGGCGTCTTATTGGGGCAAAGGGGGTGCGGATAATGGGCGCGACATGGGCGTCTTATTGGGGCAAGGTGGGCGGATAATGGGCGCGACGTGGGCGTCTTATTGGGGCAAGAGGGGGTGCGGATAATGGGCGCGACGATGGGCGTCTTATTGGGGCAGAGTGGGTGCGGATAATGGGCGCGACGTGGGCGTCTTATTGGGGCAGAGGGGTGCGGATAATGGGCGCGACGTGGGCGTCTTATTGGGGCAAGGGGGTGCGGATAATGGGCGCGACGTGGGCGTCTTATTGGGGCAAGGGGGCGCGATAATGGGCGCGACGTGGGCGTCTTATTGGGGCAGAGGGGGGCGGATAATGGGCGCGACATGGGCGTCTTATTGGGGCAGAGGGGGTGCGGATAATGGGCGCGACGTGGGCGTCTTATTGGGGCAGAGGGGGTGCGGATAATTGCGCGACATGGGGCGTCTTATTGGGGCAGAGGGGGTGCGGATAATGGGCGCGACTGGGCGTCTTATTGGGGCAGAGGGGGTGCGGATAATGGGCGCGACGTGGGCGTCTTATTGGGGCAGAGGGGTGCGGATAATGGGCGCGACGTGGGCGTCTTATTGGGGCAAAGGGGGTGCGGATAATGGGCGCGACTGGGCTCTTATTGGGGCAGAGGGGGGCGCGATAATGGGCGTGACATGTGGCTATTGGGGGGGGGGGGGGGAAAAGGGGCGGAGAAGGTGTGTGGTGGTGTTTTGTGGCAGAGGAGCGCAGATAATGGGGCGCTGAGGTGAGGGGCGCTGTATTGAGGCGAGTGGTGGGCGCAGATATGGGCGCGACGTGGACGTCTTATTGGGGCAGAGGGGGCGCAGATATGGGCGCGACGTGGGCGTCTTATTGGGGCAGAGTGGGCGCAGATATGGGCGCGACATGGGCGTCTTATTGGGGCAAAGGGGGCGCGGATAATGGGCGTGACATGGGCGTCTTATTGGGGCAAAGGGGGTGCGGATAATGGGCGCGACATGGGCGTCTTATTGGGGCAGAGGGGGTGCGGATAATGGGCGCGACGTGGGCGTCTTATTGGGGCAGAGGGGGTGCGGATAATGGGCGCGACATGGGCGTCTTATTGGGGCAGAGGGGGTGCGGATAATGGGCGCGACATGGGCGTCTTATTGGGGCAGAGGGGGTGCGGATAATGGGCGCGACATGGGCGTGTTATTGGGGCAAAGGGGGTGCGGATAATGGGCGTGACATGGGCGTCTTATTGGGGCAAAGGGGGCGCGGATAATGGGCGTGACATGGGCGTCTTATTGGGGCAAAGGGGGTGCGGATAATGGGCGCGACATGGGCGTCTTATTGGGGCAAGGGGGTGCGGATAATGGGCGCGACATGGGCGTCTTATTGGGGCAAAGGGGGTGCGGGTAATGGGCGTGACATGATTGGCATTTGGGGGGGGGGGGGGGGACAAAAGGGGGCACGGATGAAGGGTGTGAAATGGTGGATGTTTTGTGGCAGAGGAGCCCCAGATGGAGGATGGTGGGCGCATTGAGGTTGAGGGGGCGCTGATGAAAGGCATGACGTGGTGGGCGGATTGGGGCAGAGTGGCCGCAGATGCAGGGCGCGACATGGATGAGCATATAGAGGGGGAGGGGAGCAAGAATGCACGGGGGTGGGCGCAATGGGGAGCAGGGAAAGTGCGGGCAGGGCGTGACATGGGTGGATGTACGGGGAGGGAAGGAGGCGTGGATACAATATGGGACAAAGATGGGGAACGGAGTGGGGGCATGGTGGAAAGGAAAAGACGCAGGGCGCAGCACATAATACGTGGGAAGGCGGGGGGGGGGGGGGGGGGGGGGGTGTGAATGCAGGACATGACGGTTGGGATGACGTGGGACATGGTGGATGTGTTGGGGCAGAGGGGGCACGGATGAAGGGCGTGACATGCTGGGCGTACTAGAGCAAAGGCGGCGCAGATGAAGGGCGTGACATGGTGTGTACGTACTGGGGCAGAGGGAGCGTGGATGAAGGGCGTGACACGAGGTGTACGTATTGGGGCAGAGGGAACGTGGATGAAGGGCGTGACACGAGGTGTACGTATTGGGGCAGAGGGAGCGTGGATGAAGGGCGTGACACGAGGTGTACGTATTGGGGCAGAGGGAGCGTGGATGAAGGGCGTGACACGAGGTGTACGTATTGGGGCAGAGGGAGCGTGGATGAAGGGCGTGACATTGTGTGTACGTATGGGGGCAGAGGGAGTGTGGATGAAGGGCGTGACACGGGGTGTATGTATTGGGGCAGAGGGAGCGTGGATGAAGGGCGTGACACGGGGTGTATGTATTGGGGCAGAGGGAGCGTGGATGAAGGGCGTGAACGAGGTGTACGTATTGGAGCAGAGGGAGTGTCGAGCGTGGATGAATGGCGTGGCATGGTTGGCGTATTAGAGCAAAAGGACCCGGATACGTGGCGTGACATGGGTGGGGGTATGGGGCAGAGGGAGATGCGAGACGTGTTTTATTTGGGCAGAGGTGGCTCAGATGCAGGGCGTGACATCACTACGTGAAGGGGAGTTGGGGGAAGGCCTAATGTAGTGCGTGGAAATCAATGGGCATAAGGAGGGGGGGGGGGGGGGGGGGGTCAAAGATGCACGTGGGTAAAAGTAATGGGGAAGGGGGGGGGGCGTGTAAGCAGGGCGTGACGTGGGTGAGTGTACAGAGGGGGAGGGAGGAGGGAGTACGGATGCATCATGCGGCAAGGATTGGCGAACAAAGGAGGGGGGTGGCGGGGGGGGGGGGGGGGGGTAGAGGAAGGCACGGACGCAGAATGCGACATGCATGAGCATACACGGTAGGGCGGTGGGGAGGAGTGAATGCAGTGTGTGACGTGTGGGATGACGTGACGTGTGGGGGCACGGGGGACGTGACGTGGGGGTGGGGGGTGGGGGTGGGGGGTCGTGGATGCAGGGTGTGACATGGATGGGGGTGAGGGGGTCGTGGATGCAGGGTGTGGACATGGATGGGGGTGAGAGGGGTCGTGGATGCAGGGTGTGACATGGATGGGGGTGAGGGGGTCGTGGATGCAGGGTGTGACATGGATGGGATGAAGGGGGTCGTGGATGCAGGGTGTGACATGGATGGGGGTGTGAGGGGGTCGTGGATGTAGGGTGTGACATGGATGGGGGTGAGGGGGTCGTGGATGCAGGGTGTGACATGGATGGGGGTGAGGGGGTCGTGGATGCAGGTTGTGACATGGATGGGATGAAGGGGGTCGTGGATGCAGGGTGTGACATGGATGGGATGAAGGGGGTCGTGGATGCAGGGTGTGACATGGATGGGGGTGAGGGGGTCGTGGATGCAGGGTGTGACATGGATGGGGGTGAGGGGGTCGTGGATGCAGGGTGTGACATGGATGGGGGTGAGGGGGTCGTGGATGCAGGGTGTGACATGGATGGGGGTGGGGGGTGTTTGTGATGGAGTGAGGGGTCGTGGATGCAGGGTGTGACATGGATGGGGTGAGGGGGTGGGTCGTGGATGCAGGGTGTGACTGGGTGGAGGGTGTGAATGGATGGGTGGGGGGTCGTGGATGTAGGTGTGTGACATGGATGGGGTGAAG
>CM065743.1:42562644-42582644 GCA_033310375.1 Conus canariensis
TATGATGAGAGAGGGAGGGAGAGAGAGAGAGAGAGAGAGAGAGAGAGAGAGAGAGAAGAGAGAGAGAGAGAGGATGGTTATGTGATTGTTTAGGATTACAGCCACATGTTGGTGTAACCTCTTAAGTGATCGATTTCGCACTGCTGGGGGAAAAAAACAACAACAAAAAAAGCCTGCAACAGTAGAATTTTCTCCGTGGACACATGGTTTACGGATTGCAAAGTCCGACAAGCCTTGACAGACACATAGTTTAAAGAATCACAATGTTTGACAAGCCTTGACAGACACATAGTTTAAAGAATCACAAAGTCCGACAAGCCTTGACAGACACATAGTTTAAAGAATCACAAAGTCCGACAAGCCTTGACAGGCACATAGTTTATAGAATCACAATGTTTGACAAGCCTTGACAGACACAGTTTAAAGAATCACAATGTTTGACAAGCCTTGACAGACACATAGTTTATAGAATCACAATGTCTGACAAGCCTTGGTAGACACATAGTTAAAGAATCACAATGTTTGACAAGCCTTGGCAGACACATAGTTTATAGAATCACAATGTTTGACAAGCCTTGGTAGACACATAGTTAAAGAATCACAATGTTTGACAAGCCTTGACAGACACATAGTTTATAGAATCACAATGTTTGACAAGCCTTGGTAGACACATGGCTTCAAGACTCGCAATGTCTGACAAGCATTAATGGACGCATGGTTTAAAGAACAGCAATGACTGACAAGCCTTTATCAACACTTGATTTGAAGATCTGCAGTAACTGACATGAAGATCTGGTGTAACTGACATGAAGATCTGCAGTAACTGGCATGAAGATCTGCAGTAACTGACATGAAGATCTGCAGTAACTGACATGAAGATCTGGTGTAACTGACATGAAGATCTGCAGTAACTGACATGAAGATTTGGTGTAACTGACATGAAGATCTGCAGTAACTGGCATGAAGATCTGGTGTAACTGACATGAAGATCTGCAGTAACTGACATGAAGATCTGGTGTAACTGACATGAAGATCTGCAGTAACTGGCATGAAGATCTGCAGTAACTGACATGAAGATCTGGTGTAACTGACATGAAGATCTGCAGTAACTGGCATGAAGATCTGCAGTAACTGACATGAAGATCTGGTGTAACTGACATGAAGATCTGCAGTAACTGGCATGAAGATCTGCAGTAACTGACATGCAGATCCAGAGTAACTGACATGAAGATCTGCAGTAACTGACATGCAGATCCAGAGTAACTGGCATGAAGATCTGCAGTAACTGACATGCAGATCCAGAGTAACTGGCATGAAGATCTGCAGTAACTGACATGCAGATCCAGAGTAACTGACATGAAGATCTGCAGTAACTGGCATGAAGATCTGCAGTAACTGACATGCAGATCCAGAGTAACTGACATGAAGATCTGCAGTAACTGACATGCAGATCCAGAGTAACTGGCATGAAGATCCAGAGTAACTGGCATGAAGATCCAGAGTAACTGACATGAAGATCTGCAGTAACTGACATGCAGATTCAGAGTAACTGACATGAAGATCCAGAGTAACCGACATGAAGATCTGCAGTAACTGACCTGAAGATCCACAGTGACTGATATGAAGATCCACAGTGACTGATATGAAGATCCACAGTGACTGATATGAAGATCTGCTGTAACTGACATTAAGATCAACAGTAACTGACATGAAGATCTGCTGTAACTGATATGAAGATCTGCTGTAACTGATATGAAGATCTGCTGTAACTGATTTGAAGATCTGCAGTAACTGATATGAAGATCTGCTGTAACTGACCTGAAGATCCACAGTAACTGACATGAAGATCTGCTGTAACTGACATTAAGATCAACAGTAACTGACATGAAGATCCACAGTGACTGATATGAAGATCTGCTGTAACTGACATTAAGATCAACAGTAACTGACATGAAGATCTGCTGTAACTAATATGAAGATCTGCTGTAACTGATATGAAGATCTGCTGTAACTGATTTGAAGATCTGCAGTAACTGATATGAAGATCTGCTGTAACTGATATGAAGATCTGCTGTAACTGCCATGAAGATCTGCTGTAACTGCCATGAAGATCTGATGTAACTGCCATGAAGATCTGCAGTAACTGACATGAAAACCTGCAGTAACGTTGCGGCTTTATTGCCAGTTATTCCCCCCATTCCATGCGGACTGTTGAGAGTGATGAGGTGTTCTTGCTGAAAAGACAGACAGTGTTTTATCTGAAGAAAAGAAAAAAAATAGGGGTGGGGTGGGGGTGGGGTGGGGTGGGGTGGGGGGATGAGGGGCAGAGCTTACATTGAAAATTAAAAAGAAAACCATGAGAAAATGAGGGAGTTTATCTTTAATGATTCAAAGAAGCAATGTTGTTGATTGTGCGTCGAAACTTCAGTCATCTTGGGGTTGAGAGGTGCCAGACGATTTGTTGGTATGCAGGTGGCTGATCAAGCCAGTGTGTGCGCAGAGTGTGCAGTGACAGCTTGGACAGGGCATATGTGAGGCTTTCCTTGACCGTCTCATTTGTTGTGCTGCAGCTGTCCTCCTTTCTTCACATGAATTGCGTATAGCTTAGCGCCATCGGGCTCGATCCATAGCAGTGTGTTCCCATGAGTCAGGGCTGATCTTTCAAGCTTTCACAGGTGTTTTGAAAGTGACTTTAAAGCCTTTCTTCTGGCCTCCGTGGGAATCCACTCTTTGTTGCCGCTCACTCTAGAGATGTCTCTTGGGTAGCTGGTGGTCTGGCGTGCGAGCTGCATGACCTGTCCATCAAAGCTGAGCCAGCATGAGGATGGTGTGGATGCTTGGCAGGCCTGCTTGTTCGAGCACCTCTGTGGCTGGGATTCTGTCCTGCCACTTGATGTTTAGCAGTCTTCTGAGGCGGGTTGTGGGAAAGTGATTCAGCTTCGTAACGAGCCGTACACGTCCAAGTTCCACATGTCTAAAGGACTGTGGGAAAAGACTGCTCTTTACAGCTTCACCCTGGTCTATAGACCGATACTTTTTTCTATTCCGAACATTGACGTGTAAGCTGCTAAAGATCGCAGATGCTTTGCATTTCTGACGCTCAGTTCATCTTCGATGGTGACGTTCTGGGACAATGTTCTGCCAAGGAAGGTGAATTTACTCACCACAGCGTGTCTTAAACCACTGACTGTGATGTTAAGTTCGGCGTAGGGTCTACATGGCGCGTGTTGATGCACATCTTCCGTCTTATTTTTAATTCATGGTGAGACTGGAGTCAGTGCAGGCTGTGATAAACTTACCAATGCTGCATTGCATATCAGTTTCAGAGCCAGCAGTGAGGGTGCAGTCATCAGCAAACAGAAATGCCCTATGATGTCTGTCATAGCATTAGGTTTTGCCTGGAGCCTCTTAAGGTTAAACAGAATCCCATCTATTCTGAGTCTGACGTTAAAGCCCACGTCTCCTCTGAAGGCCTCAGTCAGCATTGTAGAGACCATGAAGATAAACAGTGTTGGTGTCAAAACGTAGCCTTGCTTTACGCCAGTTATGACAGGGAATGCGTCAGATGTCTCTCCATTGTCCTGGATTCGAGCCTGCATGCCATCATGGAACTGCCGCACCATAGAGAAGACTTTCGGTGGACATCCGTATCTGGCCATTATCTTCCACAGGCCCTGTCTATTGACAGTATCAAAGGCCATGGTCAGGTCGACATAGGTGGAGAAGAGGTCGGCATTATGTTGCTGACAGTCTTTCTTTGAGTTGTCTTGCAGCAAAAAACTATACCAATGGTTCTTCTGTCTTTTCTGAAGCCACACTAACTCTCGGGCAAAAGCTCTTGCTCAAGGTGTGCTATAAGGCGGTTCAGCAGAATCCTGGCAAGTATCTTGTACGCTGTAGGAAGGAGGAATATGCCTCAGTGGATGTCACAAGCCTGGATGTTCCTTTTGCACTGGTAAAAATGGATAACGGATGCATCTTTGACCTCCATGTGGTCCACCACCTGCGGCGACACATCCGAAGAAACAAATGATGACGCTTTCCAGTCAGATCTGTGCCACCTTCGTTGTAGACCTCAGCTGGTATGGAGTCCGAGCCAGGAGCTTTGCCACTGAGGATCAAAACATATCGCTTTCTTAGCAGGCTGGTGGTTCATCTGTTTGTTTGTTTGTTTGTTTGTTTGTTTGTTTGTTTGTTGTTTTTTTTTGTCGTAGGTGTGCACTTGAGGGAACTGGTCGATGGCTTTGTCACGGATGAATGACTGCCGGTTTAGTACGCTTGGAGCCAGCATTTAAGGAACACAAGGACTGGTTTGATGAGATCTGCGATGACATCCAGCAGCTATTGGATGATAGATATCTTCGGCAACAAGCTTACCTCAGTGACTCCAAATCCACCTTCAAAAAAATATGCGTTCAACAACATACGCAAAACGGTTCAAGGAAGAAACTGCCAAAGATACAAGACACATTGGCTGAGCAACAACATGACGAGATCTAAGGATATGCTGGCAGGCATGATATAAAGAAATGTTGAGATGCTTTAAAGGAAGTTTATGGACCTACATCATAAGAGTCATCCCCTCAGCTCAGCGTCAATGAAAACACTTTGCTCACTGACAAGGAAAAGACCTCGTCACGTTGGGCACAGCACTTCAACAGCGTACTAAACTGCCCGTCATCGATCAATAAAAGAACCAATCATCAAATAATGAGCGTATCTATCCATTGGAGCATGTTCGTTATTGGGTCTTGGTAATTTGGAGGGTAACTGTTGAGGACCTAGGCCTAAGGATGTAGAGTTGATGGCCGTTGCCTTCTCGTAGGTGTTGGTCTAAGTCGTGAACCAGAGCCGTCTGTTGGTGTCCGGCTGTTCATGTAGTTTGTTACACGGGGTGTTCTAAAATTGTCTAGCTGATGTCTCTCATAGCTTATTGTCGATTCAAGAGACGGTACTTTGACATCTAATGTCTGAATCATCAGCTTTAATTCTCTGAGTCCAATCACCGGCATTACATTCGATTTCATTCGGCTTTCTTCGCTGGAATTAGGAATGCCGAACCAAACAAATGATTGTCTACTACGGAACCATCTGTATAGATTTTAAGGTGATTTATATAAGTTTCATTTATATGTGACTTACCATAACGTTGGCAGCAAGGATCCATCACTTTTTCTTAAACTTAGACTTAAATTAAACACGTGTGTGTGTGTGTGTGTGTGTGTGTGTGTGTGTGTGGTGCATATGTGTGTGCGTGTGTGTGTGCGTGTGTGTGTGTGTGTGTGTGTGTGTGTGTGTGTGTGTGTGTGTGTGTGAGAGAGAGAGAGAATGTAAATATACGGGTTCACGACCACCCATCTTATTTTGCACGAAAACCCCCCTTTTCACATACAAATCACGTCCATCTCATGCTACTTTTTGCCAAAATTAACACCTGTTTTCTAAACAAAATTAACACGCAAAACCTCCAAAAATCGACGTAATCGGTACATTAAAATGGGGGGCTTGCGTGCTAGATAAGATTTGGTGATCGTGAACCCGTATATTTACATTCTCTCCCTCAGCTATTAACGTCCGCGGGACTTAGCCCTTACTACTTTTTTAATATGTTCTTCTACTTCCAGCACTATTAATAAATCAGAACAAACAACTAGCCTTCCATCTTGATTAGTTATTTTTACATCTAATGAATTTATAGCCCCCTCAATTAATTCTTTAAATTGACTGTTTCCATCAAACCCATATAGCTGATAATCGCAAAACCCCGCCTTAATTGACGGCAGCACTCTTAGAACTGTAGATGGATGACCATTAAACAAATTAGTATTTGTTTTTAACTGTTGTAAATGAACATACAACATTGGGTTTACGAGAAAATCAGAAGGTTTATTACCTTCAAATTGATAAGCATCTTCTCTTGTGCTAAATTTATAAGATTTGTCACTAATGTGAAAGCCCAAGATTTGAGCAAGCCCTCTAGGAAAAGTGTACTCTCTTTTTTCTTCTAGTGGAAAATTCATAGTAATTCTAAGGATTGCCTCGTTAATTGTTAACAATATGCCAGATTCGTTAAGTACTTCTTTTAAAGAACAAAAGTTGTAATAACCATCAGGTATTTGTATATGGCTTATTTGATTGCCTTGTTCGTCATCAACATTAATCCAGTTATTTTGAGCTCCTTCAGATATGTTAACCCACATAACTTTAAAGCCAATTTCTTTAAGGGCAATCCTACAACTCCCGCTCCAATTGGTAATTGGGTACGTTAAGAACACACGCTCGTTTTGCTTGGTTATATAGATGTACATCTTTTTTATAACTATTTAAAAAAACTAATTTAAAAATGGAACCTTTTAAATATAATGAAAGTGCCACTTACGACGTAGGAGCGTTTTATAACCCCAAATCTTTGGACTTTAGTAACCTAACCATCGCAGTAGACGAATCGTATGGCTTTCTAGTCAGACTTGTAAACCCACTAACTAGATATTTAAATCCTCCAATAAAGAGTGACAGAGTGCCATCAGCATGGTCATCTCACCCCATGGCTTTTTACCAGAATCAGTTAAATTTTGCCATTTACTGCGCAACCACTGGCTGCGGTGTTTCATATGCAAACCATTTAAACCACCCCAACCTCTTAGTAAGGTGAGTTTATAACTTTCATGTTTATTATCAGTATAGACGCATACTAACTGAACTACAAGTACGCCTCCCCAATGACAACGCGTTTAATCCATTTCTCAGCCCAATGGACAATAATGCATATGAAAGAATCTGCAATGAATTTAACATTAATCCTTCAACTGACTTTAGACAAAAGTTAGACCGCAATCATGGGCTAGGCACATTGTATTTGTGGGGTACAAAAAGAGAATATACTTATGACTACTGGCCTGGCCACACCTCTTTTCAACCAAACAAACAAGTTCGATTGGGATCCATAGAACAAAAACATCCTAATGCTTGGGCAGCATTTATCTTAGATGAAAGTGAAGGCCTAACAATGCCAGGAGTGCAAAGGCTTAATGACTCCATACGGACATACGTTTGGTGCCTTTTAGGAGCACAAGCACAGACTAAGTCTAGCATAGTAGATCAATCTACAGGGTTTGATGCCAGAAAACAATTTCTAGCTAATTTAGAAGATGCTATTAACTCTGCTGTTGATTTGCCTTCCAGCATACAAAGGTACCAAAACGTTCTTACACACGCTAGGTCAAAGGTTGACTTTGTTGTGGGCCATGGATTATACATGCTGCCCTCTGACCTTAGACTACAGATTGGCATGATACAGAATTATAATAATGAAATCCTCATAGCCGGAGACGATCAAAACTTAGGACACAATCAAGGTTTAAACACAAGGCCCGCGCCAGCCATTTTAAAAAAAGTATCTAGCCCAGAACCTGCAGAAAGCGACCCCCCGCCAGTTATAAGCAGCCCAGAAAGCGACCCCCCACCCGTTGATGTGCCTCACCCCGACAGACACACTAGTGAAAAGACAGCCCTCGTTGTATTTTTAACTTTTACTGGATTAGCCATACTTTATTTCACTAAAAATTAATCCAGCAGCTAGCACTCCTAACGTCCACAGATGGTCGGCCATATAACCAGCCACTTTGCCTATGGTAGACAAAACCCAACTAACAACACTGCCTATTATGCCAGGCAGAGCATCAAGCGCTTTGACAGCTAACTTCTTTAATAAGTTTGCTAGATGGCGCAATTGTTTTCTAATCCAACTTTTACCAGGCTGAGGCGTTGGAGGCGCTACTGGCCCTGTTGGCGCACTACCTGTTAAAGCATAAACCAGTGTAGAGATAGCAAACCCAACAGCTGTCAATATACTAACTATTGTAATCCCCTGTTCCCTGAACAGAGTCCTTATTCTTTCTGCTAATGTAGTATTTTCATAAAGTATTCTGTTTATAGTCTCTCTGATTCTGCTTGTTTGTGATGCTAGCTGTGCTCTGTTAGTAGACAGCACTTCTAACCTGGCCGCCCTTTCTAGCATTAACTCCTGTATTTTCACCTGTATTCTAGCCTTTTCTTCTACCCCTAAATTGTTATCATCTGCATCAGCCAGTTTATTTTTTTCTTCTCTTATCTCTCTCTCTAACTCGCCAAGTTTTGACAAGTTGTTTTTTAGCTCGCCATTTATTCTCCGTAGAGCTTCATCAAGACCCCTGAGTTCACGTATAGCAGCTTTAAGATTCCTGTGTACACTCTCAGGCAATGGAGGATCATCAATTGTTTTTAAAGCCGTTTCTTCTTCAGGACTCAGCTCACGTTCTCTTTGACTAGGCGAACCGACAATTGTTTTTAACTGTGTCTCCTCATTAAAACTCGTCTCAAGTTCTGCTATTAGTTCATCTGCTCTTTGACTTAATTCGTGAAGAGAGATGTTTTGCATTTCAGATTGCGCTGGCAACTCTTGCACTATGCTTTGTAAAAGACTAACAGCCTCAGGCCTTAAATCTTTAATAAAGTTTAATCGCCTTCGGTCGGCAACAGGGAGATCTCTAAGAATTGTGCTCCTGCTTAAAAACTGGGTTGGGTCTGGTTTTGTAGTAAGCCGTACAAGGTTTCCTTTACTAGTTCTTACATACAAATGATTATTTTTATCTGTTGAAAAATTGGAAACCTTAAGTGCTTCCGGCTGCTCTCGCCCCATATGGCTATATAATGATTCAATTCTATCTAACATTCGTATTTGTCTTAATCCTACTCCTTGGCCTGCTGCTGCCCCCTCAAGTTCATCTTCTAATGAAGGGCCTAGTTCTGTTTCATCTTCTTCTTCAATAGGATCAATCGCGTCAAAATCTTCATCCATATTTTTTATTTATATTCTTTTTTGTTTTATAAAAAATGAACTCATACGGTTGTGACCTCGATCCATACAGAAAAGAGAAGGAACCCCACGGCGTAAGAGGTATAAGGCAGACTGTAATTAGTGTAAATACTCCATCAACAGTTCAGCCTGGACAAACTTTAATAGTCAAGTTCCCTGATCTTGGCGTTGATGATGTTATAATGCCAGGCACTGCTAAACTATCATTCAAAATAGATATTACATCGGAAGATCCTAATGCTACTGTTGTTGCTAATTTGGGCAGGGCAATCGTTAAACATATGGCAATCAAACTGGAGGGCAGAGAAGTCTTTGTACTAAGCGAGGCAGACATTTTTGCCCTCTATTCTGACCTATGGCTGCCTAAAAAAGAAAGAAAAGAGAAAGTTTATCAGGGAATACAAAGCCCAAACGGTCTCAAGCACAGAGTTGGAGCCGAGGATGCAAAGAATGATGTTAAAGATGAGGCAGTAGCAGAAGCATTTGGCAACAGATTCTGCATCCCTCTAGATTTTGAGCTGTTAAAGACGCATATGCCATATTACCAAGGTGCACTAAAAGAAAAACTTACTTATGAACTGACATTTAATCTTAGCGAGTCTGTTGTTCTGTCTGAAGATCCTGAAGCTAAATACACAGTCAGCGACATTTCTCTTGAGTTTGATGTTGTTACTAACCCTGAACTGGCCAGAACAATCTTAACCCAGTATAAAAATAAAACAGTTATTTATTATGAAAGAGTTATACACTCCACTACAGAAAATAGAAACAAGCGAGACACTCTCTGGAACATACATCTAAATCAGTCTCTGAAGTCTTTAAAAGGAATTTTGTTCTTGTTTACTGAAGGAACAACTCCTTTTCATAGAGAATCAGAAGCGTTTTATAATCCAAAAATTGAGAAGGTCGACTGTGCAATAAATGGCAAGTCTGACCAGTTGTATTCAGGGCGCGGGCTTTTACCTCACCAACACTTTGATGAAATAAGAAAGTTATTCGCTGGAGGTAGGCAAAGAGATCCTGCAGTTGATCGTGTATGTAAAAAACTTCGCCTTTATGATGTAAGACTCGAAGACTACTTAATAACTAAATATGGGCTGTGGCTGGATTTTAGATCCACATTTGACAACAGATTGTTTGGAAGTGGAGAAAGGGTAGGGCAAGATGGTATAAAAATAAATATTCACAAGAAAGCAGACGGAAACGCACCATTACAAATGCATATTTTTATGGTTTGTGATGCTCAGCTAAACATTGAAGAAAACAGGCTAAAAGACGTGGCTTATTAAAATGCAGAAGAAATATTCTAATAAAAACAGATGGATAGTTTGAAGTTTCTGCCCAAAGATCCGCACTGTTCTCTTATCTGCGGGATTACTGGGTGTGGGAAAACTGTCTTCGTACTTGATTTGTTACAAACAATATACAGGTTTCATTACGAGCACATTGTTATATTCTGCACAACCATTAAGCACAACAAGTCTTACAAAGAAAGGAAGTTTATTTGGACAGACGATAATATATTTTTAGTTGATCCTAGCGACAAACTGAGCGACTGTTTAGAACATTACTATAGGCTATTTGAGGGAACTGAAACGCTGTTTATTATTGATGACTGTTCAGCTGAACGAGACATTGTTAAAAAAAGAAAAGCTCTGTCAAAGCTAGCCTTTAGTGGTCGCCACGCCTTAGTTTCTGTGTGGCTCTTAACTCAAAAATATAATGCTGTCTTAAAAGACTTTAGATCGCAGTTAAAATCGGTTGTATTATTTTACACTAAGGACAAAGATAGTTTTGAAGAATGTTTAAGTGAAAATTATATAATAAGGGACAAAGATGAGCTAAAAAAAATAAAAGAGCAGTTAGAAAAATCTAAGCACGCTAAACTATGCTTACGGACTGACCCCCCAGTTCAATACGTTTGTTTATTGTAGATTGTTTATTATAATTTTAATATTAAAAAGAATGTCTCGAGGGCCAGAATCAAAAGCAGAGTTAGCTCCTAAATGCGTTGCAGTAGAGCTAAAAGATCTAGCAGATACAACGGACTTTGATCTAATAGGAGTGACAGGAAATGTTTATGGATTTGAATACACAGATGATGGGGTTTACAAACGAACAGAAATTGAAGACAAAAAACGACAGCAGTATCCTACCCTGGAAGAGATAAGAAATCTAAGGGCAAACGATTTTGGCAAACACGAATACAAACTTCATAAACGAGAGAATGCTTGGGCGTTGCTTCCTGACATTAACTGGGATTTAAAATTTGAACTACGAAGCCCCCATGTATACTTTGATAAGAAATACAATTTTAGAAAAGCTTTGAATGAAGGACGCCTTCTTGCTAGCCTAGTCCCAGGATTACAACAGAAAAAGCAGATTGAAATAACTAAGCAGGGCTCTGTATATATGCTGCGGAGAAAGAAGTCCTTAGCTGAAGTGGGGGCGACACCGTCGGCTTAGAGTTTAACCCAAAACTAGAATCACTGCCTAGAAAAATGACGATGCTTTTTCGCTTATTTATTACTCCGAGGGAGTCTGATCCTAGTTTGCCAGAGCATACGTTAATCAGAGGTGTACAAATAAAGTCTGAAAACTTGGACGGGCCTCTCAGGCTTGTTATTGCTATTACTAAAAACGGGGATGAAATAAACACTTCTGTATCTTCTGACAAAGTTACTGTGATGGTTGACAAAGACAAACTAACAGTACTCGATTTTATTTTCATTAAGTATGTTGATTTTATTGCGTTTTACTCTGTTGATGAAGTGCTGCCAGAAGGGTTAATAAGAAAATATGTACAAGATTAATCTTAATTAAAAAATTAATCTTAATTAAAAAATGGAGGTTCAACAGTTTAGGTTAGAGCAAATAACTGAACTTCAAAAGGAAATAGAAAGTGACTTGGATAAGTATAGGACTACTAGAAAGAAATATACTAAAGCTTTAAATACTCTTTCTTATGTAATTACTGGCTCATCAGCTGTAGCTAGCGTAAGTGCTGGGTCTAGTGTTGCTGTTTTAGCTACTGGGGTTGGAGCACCAGCCTCTTTAGCATTAGGGGGCCTTGGACTAGGTTTAGGCGCCATGTCTATGATTGTGAGTGCTGTTTTAAAAAAATTAACGCCTAAACTACAAAAGCACACTGCCATTGTTGCCTTAGCATCAGCAAAACTTTGTTCATTAAGATTAAGAATAAGCAAATCATTACAGGATGAAAACATTACGGACGAAGAATTTCAGAAGCTTATGGCTGATGGTGAGGATTATAGACGACAAAAAATTGAACTTCAAAAGGAGTGGAGAAAGACTTTTACTTCGCGACAGGTAGACACTGATGCAATTAAACAGAACATTGAAAAACAAGCAAACAATCAGTTAAACCCAAAATAAGCCAAAAAATAAGTTTAACAAAAAATAAATAAATCATAAGTTTAACAAAAAATAAATACTATTTTTTTTAACTAATCGGCATTGTGTTTGGTGGAACAACTTGCAACTCTTCGCGAACAAAGGATCTTTTAGGGGCAGGCTTTTTAGACGCAGAAGAGAGAGTCTCTCTTAAATAATACACAGGAGGGGTTGTTTTCATGATTCTTTCAACTTCATATACATCTACGCTCCATATGGGGTCTGTGGCTCTAATTCTAACATCGCCCTCTGCCTCTCCAGGAGCATACAAGTATCTTACTTTTAATCCAAAAGGCAAGAGTTTTTGATTACCTTGAATGTCTTCAGTAATACTTATTTTTTTTAATTTGATCGCGTTTACTGGTTTAAGGCCTGTTGCTTTAAATTCTTCATTGTTCATGGCACGTAAGACTGCTGGCAATCTCCTAACCCATTCTGTGTTGCGTTTTCTGTCCATAATTTCTCTGTGATATTGATAGGTAAACAGACGTTCGGCTAGATTCTTATTAAAGTTTTCTACTAGGGCTTGTGACCGATGGTTGCCTGGGATCCCTCTCTTAACTGTAACCCGATGTTTTAAAAACAGTTGGTTTACAGAACCTTTAAACTCTTTTCCATCATCAACTTGAATCATCCTAGGATACTTTAATGGGCCTCTCATGTATATTTGTTGTAAAGCCACAGCCACGGCAGTTGAGCTTTTATCCGTTAAAGGTTCGGCGTCTTTGTATCTTGAAGCCATGTCAACAACTGTCAGAGCATACTTAAACTTTTTTCTTCTAACTTTATCATGTGGAAGATACAGCAAGTCCATCTGGTGGGTGTCATTCGGAACTGAATTAACAAATTTAGGCCTTATTATTCTTTTTGGGGCAGGCAGATATATTTGCCAAATTGCTTGTTTTGAAAGCCAGTCTTTTGCCTCTGACTTAGACACCCCAGCAGCTTTACTCAGTTTTTCAATAGCAGTCTTTCCTTTCCAATACCCTCTAGGAGAATAATATATTTTGTACTTCGTATTGTCCATATTTTAAATGCAGTTTATTTTACACAAGAAAGTGAGCAACAAGATAGACTGAGGTCATCCCAACTGCAATAAAAGCTATCTCTGAACTCTTCTGTTCCTCAGATAGTTCATAAAAGTCGGACAGTTCTGGTGGCGGCGATGTTAGAAACTTCTTTCCTGTCACTAAGTAATACTCATTCATTGCGTCATCAACGTCTGTAAATGTGTGCTCTGCATGACCCTGTTCTCTTAACTTTTTATTAATAAAGTCTAAGTGAGCAATTCTCCTTTTCTCGTAAGCGTCTCTTGCCTTAGCCAGCTTTTCCATTGCCTTGTTATGCCGTTCTCTCTCTTCATCGGACCGCAATTTACTAAACATATAATTGCTGCCAGAGAAGGCCAAAGCATTAACAATAGCTCCTCCCACCGTCAGAACCAATCCAGACATCTTTTTATAAATCAATATTTTCTAGATTAATCTGCCTAAATGCATTAATCTTTCTATGCATTAATCTGCCTATGCATTAATATTTTCTGGGATAATCCCCTGTGCAACAAGAAAGTCTTTTGAGGCAATCCCTGCAGTAATTACAACTATAACCTTAACAACATCCTCAATGTCTAACCTTCCTAGATCCGCCGGCTTCATTTTTAACATGTTTTTTGCTAGCACGCTATAGCCTATACTAAGGCCGCTAATGACAGCAGAATGGTAAATCGTATTGATAATCTTTTTTTCACTCATCTTTTTATTAACTAAAAAAATAATTAAAATAATCATAAAACAAAAGACTGTCTATGTGCTTTTTAATCAAATAATCTTTTGTTGTTAAAGCTAAAAATAAGGCTGCAACTAGTCTTGGCGAATCTTCTATCTTTCCCATGTTGGGCGGTTTTATTCCTAACAAACATTTTGCGAGGGTTGAATAGACTATAACACCAACGATAGGCACTGCATAATTAACCAGCGTTAAACTCATGGTTTTAAAAGTATTATATTATTTTTTATTGCTTTTAAAATGGATTGTGACGAACTATTAAAGTGTGAGGAGCAGGCAGGCTACTCCGTAGACCTCTGCCATAAAGAAAGATTATACTCTCTGGCCGCGTGTGGAAAAACTAAACAGTATTTAGGCACCGAACTAAGTATTGAACAAATCCAACAACTGTCTACATCAGACGTTGAAAAGTACTACGCTAGGTACGAAGCACAGTTAGGTTCAAAAATGGTTAGATCAGTAGGCCAGACAATGATTAGTCTATATGCTAAGTTAGTAAGTAAGATGGCGCCGGTTGATTCAGAAGAAGATTTAAAATATGACTTATCACAAGATCCGGTTTTAAACAAGTCCCTAGAAACTCTCGCATGTGACATGTATTACAGATTTGGGTCTATGTTATGCCCATTCATCATGGGATTAATTACTTTTAATCATATTAATTTTGATCATATTAAATTTAATCGCAATAAAAAAAATGAGCGATCAGGAGAAGAAGATTGCGATGCCGCAGGACAGTTCGCAAGAGCAGAATGCACTACAGAGCATCCCACAGGTGAATGTACCACAAGTGAGTAATGTTACTAAGTCTAAAAGTCCTGGACGTGTTGAGGCTGGTCGCAAACTAGCTGAATGGAACAGACTAAAAAAAGCAAACCAAGCAGCAAAACAAAAATTGTTAAATAGTAATACAACATCGCCGCCACCAACAACACAATTAACAACAACACAATTAACAACAACACAATCAAACGATAAGATGTATCATTATGTATTGGGAGCTGCTGTTGTTGGTGTTGGTGGGTTTTTAGCATACAAATACCTAACGCCATACCTAGCAACAAAGTCACAAACCCCCACAGTAAAAGAAGAAGAACCAGCTTCTGCAAAAAAAGTACAACCTCCTGCTGTAGACCCATTTTCTATGGAATAGTTTTTTAAAGAACTAGATAAAGTACAAGTTAAGAACTAGATAAGTACAAGTTAAGTTAGTTATAGAAAGTACTTTTTAAGTTAAGCGCAAGTAAATTACAAGTTAAGTGCAAAAAAAATAAGTTCTAGTTAGGTTCTTAAGTTAAGTTCTTGTTAAGTTCTTAAGTAAGTACTAGTTAGGTTCTTAAGTTAAGTACAAGTCAAGTCAGTCAAGTTAATCTTTTAAAGTTCTCCAATGTCCTATAGCGTATGAAAGCTCGGGATTAACGTAAGTTCGCTTGTTATTGTTAGAGACTAGTGATTTCTTGTTAACTGCAGTTGTGTTTACTTGATGAAGAGTAGAGCGCAGATTAACATTTTTGTGATAAAATACTTTGTTTTCAAAGAGAGCTTGCTTGTAGTTGTCGTGAGTTATATTTTTTTTGACAACTTCTTTACTTATGCCTTTAGCCTTCTTCATTACAGAAGTCTGGCTAGCAACGCTATACATCTTCGACCGCAAACCAACATATTCTTTGATAACTGTCCCATTGAGTTCATCCTTCATCTTTCCAATCACTTTCTTGTTAACAGTTGAATGTAAAGGACTGTCTTTTGGATAGTCGCATGTGTCGTACCATCCATCAACTCCTTTAGCTACTTCTGTTTCTAAATCCTTATAGAAGTCTTCTGTGGGGACGTCTAAAATAAAAGAGTCAGTGTCTGTGTAAAGAACTCTTGCTTCTGGGTACAGTGGTTTAAAGTAGTCGTACAAGAATTCTAACATCAATAACTTCGACAACTCTAATACGGTGAAGCCGATAAACACCGGTTTGTCTAACTTAACATCCTTTTTCTTCATCATGATGCCAACCAGGCTGTCGTTAAATCTTCTAAAGTCTTGATAGTTAGGTTTAGAGGCCAACTTAATTGCTTGGTTTTCTTTTGTAACTAATTTCACATCTTTACGTTTGTGTGGGTTCTCCATGGTTTTGCCAAAACAGCTGTTATTCATCAGTTTAAAGAAGTCTTTTTCTGAAGCGTCAGTGGCTTTAGTCCTAAGATCAGTATTCTTCTTGATGTATGGCCTCATAAAGGGCTCTTGGTCGCATATAATTATTCTGTGAACAGCTGCCAGTTTCAACCCGTGTCTTAAGTAAAACTGTAACAGCCGATAATGACAGACATATTTAGTTTTGTTAAAGAGGTTAGGCACGAGTTTAGGCGGTTCTGTGGGACTCATCTTTAATCTTTCTGCGGCTAGGGGGAAATCGTTGTGGAGATCGTGTAATTCTTTAGGATATTCTAAGTCTACTTCCAAGATTAATCCTATTGGATTATCAGGTGTAAGCTGTGATAGCATACTCAACACGGCAGTAACCTCATGAGGCCCATTTATCATTTCAAAGTTTCTTAGTGGCAGTGCCTGGCTCATGGCCCATCCATACAGATTGTTAGCGTCTAAGTACATTAGATAGTTGGACGGTTTAGTCGGGTCATAATCATCTAAATATTTGTTGTTGGCTTTGCAGTAAGGATGTGAGGCCATGCTAATACCTCCCCTTAAGCCGTCTTCAATCATCTGGAGTGGGGGTAAATCAGAAATTAAGTCAATCTGAATGTTTGTAGACTTTAAGAATGCATCCCAAGAAAGGCCAGGCGCAGAGATGTAATGTGATGAGTCTAAGCTGTAATGTTTCATGCATGTAGATCTGTAATTCTGAAAGACGTCTGCCAATAAACACACGTCAGCCAATAAATATTGATCGTGATAATCGCCCATTGTTTGACAGTGTAATTCTGTCCAGGCTTTCTGAGCGTATTCATAGTCAGCATCAGTTATGTCTTTGCCTCAAAGACTAGAAAAGAAAGCCCCTTTAGGAGGAAGCGTGTCTTCGTCAAACCTATCCCACGAGTTCATGTATTCATAAGGATAGACGCCTTTACGCACCAAAGATGGATCAAAGTATTGTTTAGTGATTGGAAAGGCTTGTAGAGATCCCGCTAACTTATCTAAACTCCCCATCAGATGTTGGGCAGAGTCATAAAAGGATAAACAGTCAAGAGTAAAAGTCATGTACTTTTCTGAAGACTGTGCAATGCAGGTAACCCTCTTATATTCAGAAGTCACTGCTTGCATGATAAAATGAGAATCGTAGCCTCGTAGGTTATGAAAGAAGATAGGCAGTTTCCATTTTTGGGGGTCAACCTTAAGTTGAAGATTACAATTGTTGTGCGCGGTCCCTCTGAACTTTCCAGTAATGTGATCGTGGTCTCTTACTGTCGCGTCTTTACTGTTAGGTGTTAGCTCTAAGCCGCAAATCCAGCAGTGAGTGGCTGAGTTATAGCGTTCCTGGTCTTCAGGAGTCATAACAATGTCTGAAAGATTTAGTTGGTTGGAGTAGTAATTGCGAAGTTGTTTCATCTGCTCTAAAAATCTACTAGCTGCGTTGGGACCTCTGTAAATCTCAGGTGTTGTGTGTGCCCCATCTGACCTAACAACAATAAACGCATAAGAACAGATCTGATGGTGGGTTAATAAGGTTGTTTTTTGTTCTTGTTGGGGGCCGTAGTACTGTGGCAAGAGCGATTCAAAGTCAGCATAAACCACATATGGGCTCATCTGCATTTTGTGTACATTCTTAAAACTAACTTTAGACCCGGGTTTAGGTGTGAGGAGTTTGGTTTCACAGTCTACAAAACTTTTACAATGTTTCTTATGACTGGCAGCTGCTTCTATAGTAGGAATTCTGACCAAACACCTTCTACAAAGCTCTTGTTTAGATTTATCCTTTGACGTATAAGCCAGAAGTCTACTCATTGTTCTAATTAATACATAATGGCTCTTTGTACTATCCGCAAACAGTATCAAGTCTACATGATTCTTAAGTGAATCGCCTAAAGTAGGAGCATTGGGAGAAATCCTTAGAGGCACTAGATTATCTACTGCAGACCATGTGTATACGTTTACGGTGATTGGGTTGTTTTGCTCTTCAAACTGAGATATGCTTTCTATACTCACTGGAAAGGTTATGTTATCAAAGTTCAGCTCGTTAAGATGAGCCATATAATTAGATACTCTGTTTGCATGATTTTTAACAGGATGTAGATGCGCTAAAACGCACCACATAAAACACATGTTGTCAGAATTATGTATGTTTAAGACTGCTCGTTTTAACTCTAACTCTTTTGGGAGAGGAAGGTAAGAATTGCCAACTATAGGATAGAACTTTGTTTGTTTCAATACAATTTGAAGGACTGTTCCTTCAGACCAGCCAGAACCCCTTAACTTAGCCTCCTCACTTGCATGATTAAACTGTGTAAGCATGTAATCAGCCCAGTTAGAATTAAAGTCGTGATAGCTAATAACTTCTTTCTGTCTTGTTGAAACCCAGACTGGCATGATACTATCATCAGGCGTTATATAATCAATCAGAATAGTTAACAGAACTTTTACTGGCGGCTCCATCTGAAGAAACTCTGGGATTTTAGAGATAGCATGTGCTACGCTTTCATGAACATTTGAGGGGTTAATGATACCCATGTCTACTTCACTAAACATATTGCTTAATTGTTTGTCACTACTAAATATTTCTTCCATCGTATATAGTTTTCCATCCTCGAATTTACTTGTGGTCGTCATTTTTAAAGCCACAATATTTACGTAAATTAAAAAAAATAAATGTAAATAAAAGTAAGTAAAACGCGCTTTTATTCTTCACCCAAGCGTTGCAACACTTCAAGACACGTTAACCTTACAATAACACCTGCTAATATTTTAGCTTTTTCTGAATCGCTACAGTCAATGTTCATCACTTTAATTGCTTCGTCAAATAGTTCACTATGATCTTTTATTATATTGTTTACATCATTCTCAAACCCAAATTCACTAAAATCGATGTTTAATACTTTCATTGTTTCGTCAAATAGTTCATTACAATTCTTTAAATCAGATTCACTGAGTTCAGCAGCCATTTCTAAATCTAAAATAAATAAAAAAAATAATTGTAAATGTAAATTCAGCTATTGTTTATTATTCATAGTCTTTTCTAATCGTAAAACCTGATCTTCATTAAAGCGAATAGCTACTCCTTCAGGGCTGGTAGAAACAGTCAGATTAGCATCTTCAGGAGCTATATCATCAACTAAAATAGCAAACAACTTTATAGCCGGTTGGGGCCAAGAATCTGGTATTTTACTGATTGCCTGCTTCACACTTTCTCGAATATTCATGCGTTCAAAAAGATCAGTAATTAATTCTTCAAACCTGCTCTTTAACTGATCTTTATCAACCTCCCAATCCAACTCGTAAAGTATATTAATAAGCTCTGTAGCTAGTTCAGCCTTCATTTTTTTAAACCAAAATAAAAACAACAATTAAAAAATAATTAACTAGCCGTTCCTCTTGTTTTGCGCAAGAATTAGAAGAGAAATCAATAACAGGTAGCTGATTGAGTGCTACCGCTGCACGCTTGTGCTTGGACCGCCCACGGTTGTTCTGACGTGACTCATATGTGGCGTGATCGTCCCACAATCGCGCCAGAAAAATCTATTGCCGCAATGCGCAATTCAGTCGTGCATGTGCCGCCGCAGAGGTAGATTTCATCATTCTCTCACTGACTGTCGTGAGAGAAGGCTGTGTTTGACTGTGCTCCTACTGTGTTTGGCTGTGTTGTTATTTTAACAATGGCTAACAGGTTTACCGAAGAACAGGCTTGTGCTATTCAAGATCACAACTACCCCAAATTCTACAAGCTGGGGATCAACATTACTAAGCTATATAGCAAACGTCAAAGTATCATTAGCTTATGCAACT
>CM065743.1:42587644-42612644 GCA_033310375.1 Conus canariensis
CTACACATCAGACCACAAAATTCACAACATAAGTTTACCCACTACCTGCACCAGACTACCACCAGATCTATTCCAGTCAACCATTGAATTATAGGTCAAATCAAACCCAAGCAAAAAAACTCCTCAAGATCCACATTTACTACACAACCAACATAATCCTAGTTCAGGGCCTGGCTTGCCAAGACTGGGTCAACGAGGAGTTCGAAACACTGCGTGCCATTGTACACACGTTGACCGCGGCGCCAGCCTCAACACACGACCAGCCAGTCTCTGCAACACTCCCTGACGCTATAGTGTGTAGCGAACACCGGCAGAAGCGCTGTGCAGCTCTCACCGCTCAGGCAGACATGCCTACACAGCACCCAGTAGAGCTGGAATGTGAGCCGCCCTCTTCAGAAGAAGCAGGGTTTTTCTCTACCGTCTCCACGCCCGCAATTCTTCCATCGCCTGTGTTGTGTTCCCCATGTCCATCCCACACACCATGACCCTCCTTTCTCTACCTTCCCTCCATGACCATAGAGTGATTTGCCCTGTATCACCATCCATCCTTGGGACAGAAAACGACATCAGCTCTTTCCCTTTTCCCTTTCATGACATTACACCAGCAGTAGACATTACAAACATTAGAACCCCTTTCACTAGCACTACGGACAGTGTAACCCTAACAGATAACATTGACAATCATTCTGAAGATAGCACATCAACACCACAGACTGACACTACGGAAGGCGACAACAAATTAGTGACAGCTGATGGCAGCCACCCATCAACTGACTCAGACACGACACTAGAGGCAAGTGGCCACTTGAGCAAAATCTGTGTGACAACCGACAACAAAACCACAGTTACTACACCAAACGACGCAGACGATCGTGACAGCTCAGTGAAAGGGACTGACACCAACACTGACAACAGTCCCACAGACTGTAGCTGTAGTCATGACGACTGTGTGCCTAAGGAAGAATTCCAGAGCATCACTCAGTCCCTTCACGACGACATCTCTGCCCTCAGATCAACACTACAGGAAACCAGACAGACCATCAAAATAGAAACTGACACTCTATCTACACAACTCAGTCACATATCTTCATCTGCCAACGACAAATCATCCTCTTGCAAAAACATAACGAATAAAAAGTCTAAATGTAAATCACATTCAAACTCCTCCGTCACCAAACAAAAGCGACCTCTCCATCCACTCCAGACACAAAACACCCCACTTTCTCTCACTGCACACTGCATACAGAATGCACCACCCCCTTCAGCCCTGCTAACACAACTCACAGTGATAAAATACAGGACAACCCATTACCCCAATGTGACAAATCCTCTGACTCACATATCCAACCACCTCCCGTTTGTGAGAAGACACCCCTCCCTGAAAAATTATCTCCCCAACGTGCCCCTCCCCACCCTCTTCAAAAGGTCTCCATTAGGAGATGGACCACTACAATACTGCTGAGTGACTGCACCCTGAGAGATATTCATGTCCCTAGGGTCAGCGCTCGGTTGGAGTGTGCTGACAGTCTGACAGTTCCCAGCCTGACTCAGTGGCTTACAAAGCAGACACCAACCCACACCATGATGCAGGCTACTTTACATGTGGGAGCTTGTGACTGCAATGAGCTCTTAACATCACAGCAAGCTGGTGCAATTTCAACGCAGCAATGGCGAGAGCTCATTGTGCAGTGCCATCGAGGCTTCCCCAAAGCCCAACTTTCCGGCCTCTGCAATTATCCCGGCAAGAGGGCGGCACCCTCTGAACACCATCATCCGCCCCAGCAACGACCACCTTCAGGGGCCTGTTCAGCAATGGGGGTTAAATTCATCAGCCATTGTGCCACCTTCACCACTCAGCGCAGCGCCCCGAGACTGGCGCTATACTACAACTCTACACAACCCAGCAGGAAGGGAATGCAACATGTGACACAAAACCTCTTCCTCCCTTGACGATAGACCCCCCTAACCACACCTACCCACCATACGTCTCATGTTGCCAACAGCACACGACGTCCCAGATCCCCTCTCCTCCCTCCCCCATTCACCCTCTCAGAATTCCCAGAGCTCCCATCAGGTCTACGCACTTTCATTCGTCTCCCCCTCACCCCTCCAGGAAGTCCCCCCCCCCCCCCAAGACCATTCAGCTCGCTTGTGCATACACAGAGAGTGACCACAACAACATTCAGCCAGCCTCTAGCTCAACTGCACTAAATGACACCACACTAGGCCTGTTGACACATCCTTCCCCACCGCACCCTCCTTCTTCCAGCAAGTCTCTCCAAGACCACGCCGGCCAGATGTGTGTACGGGCAGTGACAGCAGCCCTGGTTCAGTCACCCGTCTTGAGACAACCTAAGTTACCGCCTGCTATGTGGGCCGCTAGCCGAAACCCGCCCCTGCACATTCCTCCACCCTTCAGTTACTTTCCACGGACCATGTCTCCTTCACATCATCCATGGTACTGGCCTCTCTTCTTCTAATTTCAGGTTCCAGTTTATGTGTGTGCGAGCGTGAAAAATGTTTTTAATTGTATATACATTTGTATGGCCACGGGTTAAGTTCTTACGAATGGTAGCAGTTTCGGTTTAAGTGTGTGTTTGTAGGGGGTGGGGGTGGGGGGAATTTGTGTGTGTGTGTGTGTGTGTGTGTGTGTGTGTGTGTGTGTGTGTGTGTGTGTTTTGTGTGTGTGTGTGTGTGTGTGTGTGTGTGTGTGTGTGTGTGTGTGGTGGTGTGTTCTATATGAGTGTGCTCTGTGTGTGTGTGTGTGTGTGTGTGTGTGTGTGTGTGTGTGTGTGTGTGTGTGGTGTGCATGATCATGCGTGCTAGAGCGCTCACGTCTGTATGTGTATGTATGTAGATGTACCGTTAACTTGCACCGTTACTTACGATTCCGTGGAGACAGAAATGAAACAAAAACATCACCTCTGTGACAGACGACCGCGCCGCGAAGTGTAAACCGAAGTACTGTGGTACACAAGGCCTTATTACCTATTGATGCAAATATGCCATGTGGTTTTCCTCACATCCTACACACCTTTTCCTTCCACTGCAAAATAAGCTTGTGAAGCTTGATTTCCATAACCTTACTATTTGTGTGTGTGTGTGTGTGTGTGTGTGTGTGTGTGTGTGTGTGTGTGTGGTGTGTGTGTGTGTGTGTCGTGCGTGCGTGTGTGTGTCTGTGTGTGTGTGTGCGTATGTGTGTGTGTGTGTGTGTGTGTGTGTGTGTGTGTGTGTGTGTGTGTGTGTGTGACTTTCACCCTGTGCCGGCAGTGCTGATTCCATGCTATCTAAGTGGACTTCACGTACATAACAGAAGACTTCGTGAAAGTGCAAGACTGTGCGCCTTAGAAAAGAGACTGAACAAATCTCTGCAACAGGAGAAAAACTGCTATTTATCGCGAGCGAGGCAATTTTTGGCATTGCCAACTCGTAGTTACAAGTGCCGCTACGTGACTTGTGAATTTGTGTGTAAGTGACTCTCTCTCTCTCTCTCTCTCTCTCTCTCTCTCTCTCTCTCTCTCTCTCTCTCTCTCTCTCTCTCTCTTCACTTGTTTACGTTTTGAGTTGTTGATTCTTTGCATTGCTTTGCCTTCAGTTTATTTTACTTTTTTCCTCTGCTTCTATCCTCTTAATTGTAATTTTGCTTTAGAAGTGCTTCCTTTGTGAGTTACTGTACATTTGCCTTTCAGAAAAGTGTATCCGTCAGTATACCATCTGATCGAGGAAATTACTGACATATACTGTGAAGATTTTCTTTTCTTCTCATACGCTTCTGGTTTCCTAAAGTTGTTACGGTATGTAAACCAGCCCCGTTTCCCCTCCCTTTTATGTGATCTTATTGTGTCCCTTTATTATACAAACCTCAACGTCAGTTAACGTGCGAATTCATCGTCTCCTATTATCATCACATCAGTACACAACTAGAAATGAGCAAGAACCAGTGTGCATGGCCATGCAAAGAAGGACTTTGAATCTGTCACCTTAATATCCAACATGCAATTAACAAGACATCATATATATCAACACTGATTCGGAATAATGGTAAACCCTTTCATATTTAGGGCTCTCTGAATCCAGATTAACCACACACATTAGCGACAATGATGCAACTGTTCCAGGATATAACGTAATCCGGAAAGATCCTGCACAAGCGAAAGAGACGGGTCTTCTTATCTTCATCAGCAAAACCCTTAGCTTCAAATGACTTCTACACCTAGAACGTAACGGTGTAGAATGTGTCTGGATAGAAGTTAAGCTGAAGAGAAACCATTCCATTTTGGTTGGATTCTGATACAGAAACCTATCTGAAAGAGTAAACTGGCTCGACAAATTTATTCGGATGATGGATGCAGTCTCACTAGAATCCAAGGAATTGATTTTACTTGGAGACTTTAACATAGACCTTCTAAAAGTGCAAAACCAATGGACGCAAGCATTCGATCTATTTAATCTGCATCAACTCACCAAATCTCCAACGAGAGTCACACCAAACTCGAAGACACTTATCGACCATATTTATGTTTCAGAAAAAACAAAAACAAACAAAAAAAACCCTAGCATAGCAGAAGCCTGCGTCCCTGTCCTAAACTGTAGTGATCATTACCCAGTTTGTGTCACATGGTCCAAAAAAGGAATAAAAGTTCCCAAAACGGGACACAAGACAATAACCTACCGTTGCTTTACAAACTTTAACAACCAAGACTTTCTGCATGACTTGCTTAACTCAAATCTCTCTTCAGTTTTCAACATAACTGATCCAGATCTTGCTGTTGAATTTTGGATCAAAACATTTACAAAAATATATGATAAACACGCCCCTCTAAATAAAAACGATTAGAGTACGACATGATCCTAAACCAGCATGGTACACTAAAGAGTTATAGGAGGCAGGTTTCCTTAGAAATCTGCTTAAACAACATGGCTATGAAGAGGAATCTAGAATACTGAGAAATGCAATACATTCACAGAAGCACAGAGAAAAAAACGAAATATTATCGAGAACTAATATCATCAAATCAGAACCCAAAATTGGTATGGAGAGCTATTAACGAGATTACAAACAATCAATCCTCTTCAAAATCAACTGCAATTAAAGACATCTCTGTCGAAGAACTGAACACCCACTTTTGCACTATAGCCAATAAAGTTGTCACGACAGATTCTTCCAGATCAAACGACCTTCAAAAACTGAAAGAATATTGCCATGATAAAAACATCACGTCTGAACTTTATATTCCACCAATGACAGTCTTTGAAGCTTATCACTACCTAACGCACTTAAGACAGTCAGGTACCTGCGGGGTGGATGGCCTAGACCGCACAATCCTCAAACTATCAGCTCCAGCAATTACAGATAAGTTGCCATACGTCTTCACTTTATGCATCGACAAAAATCATTTTCCTGATAGTTTCAAAAAAGCTTAAGTCATTCCTATCTACACCGCAGGTGACAACCCAGACCCTGCAAACTACAGACCAATCACAATCATTTCCACTGTTTCCGAACCTTTGGAAAGACACATGAACAAACACACATTACACCACCTTAATACATACCACTTGCTTCATCCAAGACAGTCCGGGTTTCGACACAACCATTCATGCCACACAGCCCTAATCAACCTGGTTGATGACTGGCTAAATAGCATTAACAACAACAGATATTGTGGTGTCCTATTTATTGATTTCAAAAAAGCATTCTATGTGATAGACCATAACCTTCTTAGAAAATTGAAATTGTATGGCTTATCCACAAGAACTCTTACGGTTTTTCACTCATATCTCACAAATAGGCAACAATGTGTGAAAAATAATACAACTTTCTCTTCATTTCAAACACTTTCCTACGGCGTCCCACAAGACTCTATCCTGGGTCACCTACTGTTCACAATTTACATCAGTGATCTACCTCTCCATATCACATCCACCTGTGAACTCTTTGCTGATGATACAACAATACACACAAATCATTCTGATGTTACTGTTCTTGCACAAATTTTACAAGAAAGTGCGAATGATCTCGTGAAATGAACTATACTAAATCACATGTCGCTTCACCCTCAAAAAAACTAAATCCATGCTTATCACAACCAGACAAAAAAGACACAATCTCACTACTAAGTTTCCTCCGTGCATCTTAAAGATGTACCCGTTGAAAAGGTTACATACCTCAAAGTGCTAGGAATAACAATTGATAACGATATTAGTTGGCAAGCTCACATAACCTCACTGTGCAAAAAAGTTTCACAGAAAGTTCATCAACCATCCAAAATCAAACGCTTCCTCGACCTGCATTCACGCAAGCTCATGTTTCATTCTCATATTCAATCATACATAGACTATGGGTCTACTCTATGGGACTCTGCTAGCGCTAATACCCTCAAACCATTGCTAAGCCTACACAAGCGAGGACTCAAATTAGTCCTAAAAAGCAGTAGTCTCCTAGACTCAGACTATAAAAGGTTCAAGTTCTCCCCTTAAGTCTGAGATTAGAATACAACAAATGGATCATAATGCACAGAATTATGTCTGGGAAGGCACCCTCAACATTAGTTCACAGATTCGCAATTAATTTCTCAAGGACTCTACCCAAACTTCATGTCCGTGTTCCTAGAATTGACTTATTCCAATCCAGTTTATCATATTCAGGTTCCTGTAAATGGAACTCGCTCTCTGAGTCAACCAAACAACACCAGTGCACATCAACCTTCAAGCACCATTATTTCAACCATCTTGTGTGCCAACACTTGCATACTCCGCCATAAATCCACCAGCAACCACTACCACCCTCTTTGCCTTATGTATGAATCTATCAAGAAAGTGTCTTGTACTTAAAATGCACATGCTGTTCTGTTTAATAAGCGTGTCTTATGTGAGCATGCGCGCGCACATATGTGTGTGTGTGTGTGTGTGTGTGTGTGTGAGAGAGAGAGAGAGAGAGAGAGAGAGAGAGAGAGGGAGAGAGAGAGAGAGAGAGAGAGAGGAGAGAGAGAGGAGAGTGTGTGTGTGTGTGTGTGTGTGTGTGTGTGTGTGTGTGTGTGTGCGCGCGTGCGTGCGTGTCAAGTCAAGTCAGGTTAAAATTTTATTTCCAGATGGAACATTGAATAAGCAGAGAAACTGCTTTTTTTTTTTTTTTTTTTTTTTTTTACATCACGCCATCATAATAAAACAAAGAAACTTGAATAATAAAATAATGAAAACGAAGAAATACACAGAGGAAAAATCAGCGGTAAAAAGGGCAGGGAGGTGGTGGGGTGAAATATGAGGGGTGTGAGGAGGGGGGAGGAAATAGGAGGAGAGAGGGGGTAGGATAGAGGCGTGGAGGTGGCGGGAGAGGGAGTATAAAAAATCAAGCCTATTATAGTTATCATATCAAGGAAGTAACAAGAGAGAGAGAGAGAGAGAGAGAGAGAGAGAGAGAGAGAGAGAGAGAGAGAGAGAGAGAGAGAGTTTAGTTATGTACAATATCAATACATTGTCTACAAAGCATACACACGCATAAACAGACATGTACATAGGCATAAACATATACATAAGGATACATCATGTAAAATCACTGAAGAGTTATTTCAAGGGTATTTGAGAAAATATTAATTGCTAACCATCCATGAGATGCTTTTTCAAATTTTTCTTAAACTGATGTTTGTTCTTTATGTTTTTCAAAGTGATTGGTAGCTTGTACCATACATTTCCACCGGAGTACAAAAGACTAGATTTATACAGATTATTTCTTGGTCTAGGAAAGGATAATAAATGACTATGTCTATAAGTGTTAGTTGTAAATGAATCTCTTATCTTTTTAGAAGCATATCCGTTTGTAACATTATGCATGCATTCTGCCTTATTGAACAAAAGTCTGTTGTAGAAGGTTAACATATTAAGTTGCTTATTGTCTTCTATTGTTAGGGTGATTGATTTTAGTAATACTAATTTTAATGCTCTTTTATACATTCGATGAATGATTTTCAAGTTGGTTTCACTGCCGTTATCCCATAAGGTTGATGCATAATCACAGATTGATAGAATATGAGCACAGAAGAAGAGCTTTCGAGAATGGGTGTCCAGGAAGGTCTTAATCTTGGCTAACTGAAGTAATTTTTTGAGAGACGTTTCCCCATAGACGTTATGTGGTCGGTCCATGTTAAATCTTTATCAATTATTACACCTACTATTTTATGTGAGTCGACCTCTTCTATTTTTTGGTCAGATATAAACAATGGTGGACATTTTGACTTCATCTTTTGCCTTTTTTTGTCAGGCACATACAAAACATGCACTTGGTTTTGCTTGCATTTAAGGACATATGGTTCAACTGAGTCCATTCGATAAGTTTTTTAACATCATTTTGGAGTTTACTAGCTAATCTATATGGATCTGAATCACTGGAATGAAGAGATGTATCGTCGGCAAACATTTCGCATTTACTTTCAAGAAAATAAGGTAAATCATTGACGTAGACAGTAAACAGTAGAGGGCCCAATACAGAGCCTTGTGGTACTCCATATTTGCTAGACATTAAGTTTGACGTTTTATTGTTGACTGTTACTGATTGTTTTCTAATACATAGAAATGAGGACATGAGGTTAATAATTCTGGAGTTAATTTGTAGAGTTCCAGTTTACGCAACAGGAGAGAATGATTTATTACATCAAAAGCTTTTTCAAAATTTATAAAAAGAATACCAGTAAATTTATGTTCATTTATACTGCATAAGAGGCTATCAATAAGCTGTGCAAGGGTTGCATGACAGGAATTATTTTTACGGAAACCAGATTGATCGTCGTGGAGTAAATTTTTTTAGTAAGGTAAGAATATAGTAAATTTTGCCAGTGTTGTTTTTTTTTTTAATAGGTTTAGCTTCTTTAAATTTCAAGGGAGATGGTTTGTTTCTCTATGCATAAATTGTACAGATACGTTAGTGTATTAGTAATCATTGGACACGAAATCTTTAGTATTTTTGCATCTAAACCATCTAAATCACGTGTACCTGATTGTTTTAAAGATTAAATACTTTTATTAACGTCCATAACAGTCATTGGTTGGAGGGTAAAGGAAAAGCTAATATCTTTTAAATCAAGGTAGTGTTTTAAATGCTTAAGGTCATTTTCATTGGACCTATCATGTGATATAATTTTTTCTTTGATACTAGCAAAATGGTTGTTTAATTGATCTGCAGTTACATCTGTGATAATTTCCTGATTTCTTGAGACTTGTTTATTATTCAACATGTTAATGGCTTTCCAAATCTGACGTGAATCCTTTGTAGAAATTAACATCTTTTGAGAGTAATTAATTTTAGATTTATTTGTTCCGGAATTGCTTAACTGATTTCTTATGTTAATTTCGATATCTATTTCTTTTGTTATCCACGGTGGTTTTGTTTCTTGTCTGACTCTTTTTTTTTTTATGAATGGAGCATGTTTGTTATACACAGAAATAAATGTATTAATCCAAAATTCAGTAGGCAAGGTCTGAAAGGAAATCTTCTTCCTTAAAGTTTCTAAAACTCCTATAATATATAATCTTGTGCCCTACTTTTGGAATTTTTATACGGTTTTTGAACCACGTCAGACAAATGTGATTATGATCGCTACATCCACATGGCGGAGAGTATACATCAATGATGGACTGTTTTCTGTTTGTATAAATGTGATCTATTAAGGTACTTGACTGTTCAGTTACACGGGCTGGTATGTCAATAAGTTGTTCAAGACCGTGTAACGTGTGGTTTTGATGTTACTTGGGCTTAGGTTTCATTCAATCTATATTAAAATCTCCAAAAATAATAGTTTCAAAGCTTAGCATTGTTACTTCATCCATGAGAACATGAAATTTACCTTGCCAGTCCAAAGTTTCAGATGGATTTTTGTATAAAAATCCTGTAATAAGTGGTTTATTGTTTTTCATAATGATTTCAATCCATACAGATTCAGTCCCATAGGTTTCAAGGCTGTTTATTTTTTTACAGTTTAATGAAGATGCTAGGTACAAAACTAGGCCTGTACTTTTAGGTTTACACGGATCAAGTCTAAATATTTCATATCCCGGTATGCTCATATCAGCATCTGTTATTTCTGAGGACAAACGGGATTCCGCAAAACAAAATGAATGAAAGCTGTTACCACTGTTATGGAGAATGGTTGCAACATCGTCTTTTTTATTTCTTGAGTTGTTGATATTCAAATAGCCTATTCGGAGTCCCTGTTTAGTTGGCCATGTATCCAAAGTTAAAGACATGTTGCAGTTAGTTGTGGACTTAATCAAGAACAGTTTTCTTAAATTTTAAATATATATAACAAAAAGTGAAATGGAATTTTTAAGAATGTATATAATATATATATATAATATATATATATATATATATGTTGTGTGTGTGTGTGTGTGTGTGTGTGTGTGTGTGTGTGTGTGTGTGTGTGTGTGTGTTGTTTTGTTTTACGTCTTTCCACATTACGTGATATTAGACGGGGGTGGGGGGGTGGGGGGTAAAAACGGTTAACACAATGAGATAAAAGAATTAACTTATCTACAGCTATAACACAAAAGTAGAAGATCCACTTAATCAAAGATTGAAAAACAAACAAATAAAAAACCCACAAAAAAAACCCCTGAAACATGTAACGCTTCTGTCTCATCTCACCACTGTCTTTATATATTACAAATATTTGCCAATTGGACTTTTAGCTAAGTTCAAAAAGAAAAGATACATTTCACTTGCTGACAGTGACAGGAAAACATTTTGACTAGGCTGTACAGACGTATTTGGAATGAATTTTTTCATTAAGTTACACAAACGAATGTGATCAGTTGATATGCTATGACCACATATACAATGTATATTTTTGACATACTTTGTTTTAAAACAATCCAGTTTCCATCTACAGATCAAGGAACTTATCTGTCGTCTACGATAAATGTTTTGATCGTACTTACTTAACATTTCATGAATACTTCTCATTTCATCGTGTAAACCAAAACACCCAGTTTCTCTTTCTATCAAATGAAAATGAGAAAATTGTACTTTTTCTGCCAAAGTTTAGCACTCTTGCATTGACATAGACAAATTCAAAAAATGCGAATCTGATGATTGTTTTGCTCCTCTCTTTGCCAGAACATCAACCTTTTCATTATAGTATAACCCGCAGTGGGAGGGCACCCAAAGAAATGTTACTTCAGTGTCTCTGACTGAGAGGAAATGTACTAAATTATTTATTTCAGTGATCATCTCAGGTCGAACTTTTAATCTAAAGTTCTTCATTGCCGTAAGAACTGACTTGGAATCTACGCATAAAACAACTTTAAATAAATTTTGAGGGTAATCAACAACAAACTTTAAAGCCATAATTATAGCAGTTAACTCAGCAGTGAATATAGATTTGTTTTTTCCGAGATAATAACACTTTTCTTTATTGAGGCCTGGGATAATGTATGCCGCACCTGCATGTTCATTAATTAATGATCCATCAGTGTATATCTTAAAATGGTTGGAATAGTGATCATGTAAATGCATTTTGATATTGGATAATAACAAATTAGTGTTTTCAGCCTTTGTTAAATCTGTATGCTCAATATCAAAATGTGCTCGTATTAGTCTCCAGGGAGGGATAGGAGACACAATAGATCTTTTTGCAATAGATGTTAGTTTGATATCTGAGGAATCTAAAATCGAGGAAGTATATGTTCTTAGAGTCGTTTGAGATGATATATTTTTAGCCCTTTTGGGAAAATCAGTGTCCGATTTAATATTTATTTCAGGGCCTATATTGTTGTCTATAGTAGAACTTCTTATAACAAATTTGGTGCATGCAAGATTCCTATATTCTTCCAGTGGTAATATCCCAGCAGCACTGTATGCTTTTGTACAAGAGGCATGGACTGGTAGTCCCCTGGCTATCTTATATGCTTTGGAATCAATACTTGAAGTTTTTTCAGTAAGTATTTGGATGCACTGAAGAACACCTCTTGCGCATAAGTTAATTTTGATCTAACCAGTGCAGTAGAAAGGTGCAAAAGAGTAACTGTGTCCTGAGCCCAAGTATGTTTACTAATAATCTTTAAGAGATTTAAAGTTTTTCGAGCTTTTGTTAGAATATACTCGATATGAAAATTCCATGATAACTTTGATGTTAAATTTACTCCAAGGAATTTCACTATTTTTGTATATTTGATGGGTATGCTGTTGACTTGAAATAAAGGCATATTAACTGGATCAGATCCAGTATTAAATAACATCATGTGTGTTTTTTCAGTTGATATTTGCAAACCATTTTCAGTCATGTAAGAAGAAAAGGTATCTAATTCTTTTTGATATAACTTTTTAATATAGTTTTGTGATCTGACAAGTGTACATTTTTTTAATGTCACTTTCATCCATATGCATATGTCATCTGCATATTGGGCTAGTTCTATATTTTTAGCCATTTTTGTGGGTAGATCGTACATCAGAATATTAAAAATTAAAGGGGCAATAACAGACCCCTGAGGAATGCCCATGTGTAATTTTCTTCTTGTAGAATAGGTGTTCCCTACCTTCGTTCTAATAGTAGAAAGAAACTCGTGGAGAGCGTGGCAGCAGAGAGTCCTCAGAAGAGAAGCCCCCTTCAAGCAAGTGTTTCGGCCCTTATCTCCTGACACTCTAGGGGGGTTGGGCCACACCCGGTTCATGACTCCGGATGTCCCTCTGCTGCCCCTTTTTTTCCCATCTTGGGACGAGCCATGGCTGGGATTCGAACCCATGACCCTCTGGACATGCTCATTTTCCACTTAATGACTCGCGCTTTAACCACTGAGCCACCGGGACACCTGATATTTGTAGGGAAATTAAGCCTTATGAAGTTCACTTTTGTTCCTCCTTGACCAGATCCAGCTTGAACACCTCTCTGCCGCTTCTGCCATTGCTTTCAGGGCTCTGGTTTTTTCCTTCCCTGCAACTGAGAGCCGTTTCGTGAGGCTGTATGCAGACGTTCCTACAAACCCCCTAGCTCCAATTTCTGCAGTGAGGACTTTGACCTGATAGCCTTCTCTCCTCAGGCTGTTTGCCAGATCAGCATACTTTTCAGTCTTGTAGATTTGAGCTGCCTCCATTCTGTTCTCATATGGCACCGTGAGCTCGATCATGATCAGCTGCTTGGTTGACTTAGAGTGGACTACTATGTCTGGTCTCATGCCACTCTTGCTGATGATCTCTGGGTGACTCTTCCATTCTGGGAGGTCTGCAGTGCACTCCCAGTCATCTGCCCCGTCCAGCAGACTCTGCCTGCATGTTTCGAGTGGCACTGTTGTTCTTGGCCATGATTTGCTGCCTCCTGCCGTGAAGAATGTTGCGGGTGCTTTTGGAGTCCTGATTTTCCCTTTTGTGGTGTTGGTACTAGCCCAGACTACTTGTACAATCTCTTTGAGCACTTGGTTGTGCCTCCATGTGTACCTTCCTTGAGCCAGGGCTACTTTACATGAGCTTAGGACATGCTCCACTGTTTGTTTTTCATGGCAGAGGGGGCATGCAGGATCGTCTGTTTTCCCCCACTTCACCAGGTTTGCATTTGAGGGCAGAAGGTCATATGCAGATCTGAGAATGAAGCTGATCCTGAGAGGGGCCATGTGCCAAATGTCATTCCAAGTGAGACTTCTTTGGAGTGCATTCTCCCACGTTGTCCATTGCCCTTGCTGGCTCTGCTGGACTGCTTTTTGGAGTCTTTTTTGGTCTTCTTCTTTTCTCATCTCCTGAATCATCATGTCTCTTTTGGCTTTTCCTTTGGCCTTTGACCACCATTCAGTTTTGGTCACCCCCAGTCCCTGTCTGTTGGTCTGTGTGTGTCCTGTTATTTCTCTGATCTTGAGACTTTCTTTTGCAGAATCCATCGCCTCTTGAACTTTCCATATTCTGCCTGTCTTCAGCTGGGGCTTAATTGCTTCTACCACCTTGTCTCCTGAGTCCTCCAGCATGCTTTGAAGTCTGATCTTCCCTGCTTTGTATTCTTCCAGGATGGATTTCAGGGGTAGTTTCAGCTTTGCTTGGCGACAGTACAGCGCTATGTCAGTCAGACAGGGTGGGACACCAAGCCATTTCCTTGTGAACTTGTTGATTTTGGCTTCCATCGCCTCCACTATGCTGGTGCAGATGTCGTATATCATCAGAGGCCATAGCAGCTTTGGTATCAGCATGAACTGCAGACACCAGACCTTGTATTTGCCAGGGAGCCCACACTTGTCAATGGTCTCCAAGCCTTCCTCCGCCATCTGCTTGGTTTCTTTTGCTCTTTGTGTGTCTTTCAGCGTATCATCATACCATCTTCCAAGGCTCTTGACTGGTTCTTCTGTGACTGTTGGAATGGCCTGGTTGGCAACACTGAAGACCACAGATCCGGCCACTTTTCCTTTCCTCAGTGAGAGACTCCGTGATTTCTTTGGCTTGAACTTCATTCTGGATGAGGCAACTATGTCGTCCAGCCTCTCCAGCACATGACGTGTCTCGTCTTCTCTGGATGAAATCACTGTAGTGTCATCCATGAAGGCCTTGAGAGGAGGCATCTTGTATCCATCGCCAAGGTCTGTTTGTCTCGCGTTGTTTGTTGCTGCTTTCAAGATGAGTTCCATTGCCAGCACGAACAGTATTGGGGAAATTGCACAGCCCATTGCAATACCCACTTCCAAGTTGATCCAGTCTGTTGTGTACTCCTTGGTAGAGAACCGCATTGAGAAGCCATTGAAGTACTTCTTGAGCATGTCGCGGATGTTCTTTGGCACATGGTACATCTCAAGAGCCAACTGTATCATCTCATGGGGCACAGATTCATATGCGTTTGCCAGATCAAGCCACACTACGTCCAGGTCTCTCTTTTCTGTCTTTGCTTTTTGGATTGCGTCCCAGATCATTGTGGCGTGTTCTACACAGCCAGCCACGCCTGGGATGCCACCTTTCTGGACTGACACATCCAAGTACTTGTTTTCCATCAGGTACTTGGTCAGCCTTGCTGCCATGACAGAGAAGAAGATTTTCCCTTCGACGTTCAGTAGTGATATTGGCCTGAACTGGCTAATGTCACTTGAGTTTTGCTCTTTGGGGATGTACACACCATCTGCCGTCATCCACTGGCCGCTGATCTTCTGGTTTCTCCAAGCCGATCGCAGCAGCCTGTGGAGCCACTCCAGCACCTTGGGACATTTCTTGTATAGCTGGTAAGGTATTCCGTTTGGCCCTGGTGATGATTTGGCTCTGGCTTTGTCGACCACCTTCTTGATTTCCGCCAACACTGGAGGCTTGTCATTGAACTGTTCCTCAGGGTTGGTTGGCCACACCAGACCTTGAATGTCGAGTGGTGCTTTGCTCTGTGAGTCAGAGTATGTTTTCCTCAGATGCTGCTCAAGAACTCCTTTGTCCACACTTAGGGTCCCCGATTTTGACTGCTCAAACAGTGTTCTGGCAAACTGGAAGGGGTCTCTGAAGAAGCGCTCTTGTGTCTTCTTTTTGCTCTTCCTCTTCCTCGCAGATTCCGCTTTGCTGAGGGCACTGTGTTTTTCTTTCAGGTCTTTCCACAGTTTTTCCAAGCCTTGTTTTTCAGCTGGCAGTGCGGTCTTCATTTGCATCTTGAGGTTTTTCTTTTGGACCCTGATCTTGTCCATCTTTTCTTGGCGTCTGGATTTCTTTGGAGGTGTTTTCTCTTTGGGTAGTTTTGCTCCATAGGCGTCTCTACATGTGGCATACACAATGTCCCCATATGTGGCTAGTTTGTGTTCCAGGGTGCTTTTCCCTATCAGTGCATCGAGTCTTTGGACGATTTTTGCATCCAGTTTCTCCCAATCTTCAGTTTCGTTTGCTCGTGGCAGGTTGAGTTTCAGGCGCCTGGCATCGAGGGCCTGTGCAAATTCCTCATCCGAACCAACAGCGTGGATGTCCTTGGCACAGTGGTTTAAATCCTGGCCTTGGTCTTCCGACGTCTTATCTGCTGATGCAGTGCGCTGCTGCTCATTCAGATGAGTCTTCACACATCCCATCTTTGTTCTGTGGATCTTCATGCCACGGGTGGTAGCGAAACGCTTTCCACAGACACATGGATATTCCATTTGGTCCATGTTCATGGTCCGTTTGGGATTTGCAGTCATGATTGGTTGAGCACCGATGGATTCATCATTCTCTCCCCCTTTCGGTGAATCCTGGGAGCATCTTTTCCTTTTATTTTTAGTAGCCACATGTTTAAGGCAAAGTGGGGAGCCAGCCCACAAAGCCCTTGGTTCTGGTCTTTCCCAGTGTCCTCCGGTCTTTCCCGGACGTCCTCCGGCCTATTCCCGGAAGTCAATGGTTTACCCATGCATCAGTAGAAAGAAACTCGTGGAGAGCGTGGCAGCAGAGAGTCCTCAGAAGAGAAGCCCCCTTCAAGCAAGTGTTTCGGCCCTTATCTCCTGACACTCTAGGGGGGTTGGGCCACACCCGGTTCATGACTCCGGATGTCCCTCTGCTGCCCCTTTTTTTCCCATCTTGGGACGAGCCATGGCTGGGATTCGAACCCATGACCCTCTGGACATGCTCATTTTCCACTTAATGACTCGCGCTTTAACCACTGAGCCACAGGGACACCTGATATTTGTAGGGAAATTAATATATCTATTTTCTAGGAAGTCTTTAAGAAAATCATAAATGTTTCCTGATAATCCAATCTCTTTAAGTTTATAAAGCAAACGAGAGTGCCACACTTGATCATAAGCTTTAGTGACATCAAAAAATGTAGCTAGTAAACATTTTCTCCTGGAAAACGGATGTTTAATTTGAGTGGTAAGTTTGACCAAGTGTTCAATAGCACTTCTATCCTTTCGAAAACCTGCTTGGTTTGTTGGGATAGCTTTGTTCTTTTCACAAAAGTAGTTTAGTCTATGTCTGTGTGTGTGTGTGTGTGTGTGTGTGTGTGTGTGTGTGTGTGTGTGTGTGTGTGTGTGTGTGTGTGTGTGTGTGTGTTCCCTACTACCTCTTGCCCTTTTGTAACTATGTCGTAATGCTTATATTCTTATGCGACTCTCTCTCCTCTCTCTCTCTCTCTCTCTCTCTCTCTCTACTCTCTCTCTCTCTCTCTCTCTCTCTCCTCTCACGGTTCTGCAGGAATGACTTGATTTATTATCTATATGACACCCCCCCCCCCTCCCCCCGCCCACCGTACCCGTGGTGAATGGGCTATCAGTATGCTTTTTTTCTCTCCATTTGTGCTTTTTGTTATCCCTGGTGCTTCAAAATCGATTGTCTTGAACCTCCTTGGTATCTTTATTGTCAGATTGTTCTATACATGCTCTTTACCGCACCCCACTCTCGCCTCCTTCTCCCTCTCCCTCCCCCTCCATCCCTCCCTCTCCCTCTCCCTCTCTCTCTCTCTCTCTCTCTCTCTCTCTCTCTCTCTCCCTTCCCTGCACTCGTCTCGCTCCTGTGTCTCCGCCACCCCCCCCCCCCCCCCGCCTCTCTCACTTACTTTTTTTTAAAAACTTTTTTCTAATTGTTATCCCGTATCTAATTTTTGTTCTAGCCACTTGTTGCATGCTTCTTTCATTGCCTAATCTTATGTTGCATTGTTGACCCTCAGGGCGAGGACTGGATGTAATTATGTTGCATTGTTGACCCTACTCAGGGCGAGGACTGGATGTAATTATTTTGCATTGTTGACCCTTCTCAGGGCGAGGACTGGATGTAATTATTTTGTATTGTTGACCCTGCTCAGGGCGAGGACTGGATGTCATTATTTTGCATTGTTGACCCTCCTCAGGGCGAGGACTGGATGTAATTATTTTGCATTGTTGACCCTACTCAGGGCGAGGACTGGATGTAATTATTTTGCATTGTTGACCCTACTCAGGGCGAGGACTGGATGTCATTATTTTGCATTGTTGACCCTACTCAGGGCGAGGACTGGATGTCATTATTTTGCATTGTTGACCCTCAGGGCGAGGACTGGATGTAATTATTTTGCATTGTTGACCCTCAGGGCGAGGACTGCATGTAATTATTTTGCATTGTTGACCCTACTCAGGGCGAGGACTGGATGTAATTATTTTGCATTGTTGACCCTCAGGGCGAGGACTGGATGTAATTATTTTGCATTGTTGACCCTACTCAGGGCGAGGACTGGATGTAATTATTTTGCATTGTTGACCCTGCTCAGGGCGAGGACTAGATGTAATTATTTTACATTGTTGACCCTACTCAGGGCGAGGACTGGATGTAATTATTTTACATTGTTGACCCTACTCAGAGCGAGGACTGGATGTAATTATTTTGCATTGTTGACCCTACTCAGGGCGAGGACTGGATGTAATTATTTCGCATTGTTGACCCTACTCAGGGCGAGGACTGGATGTAATTATTTTGAATTGTTGACCCTCCTCAGGGCGAGGACTGGATGTAATTATTTTGCATCGTTGACCCTACTCAGGGCGAGGACTGGATGTAATTATTTTGCATTGTTGACCCTACTCAGGGCGAGGACTGGATGTAATTATTTTGCATTGTTGACCCTCAGGGCGAGGACTGGATGTCATTATTTTGCATTGTTGACCCTCAGGGCGAGGACTGGATGTCATTATTTTGCATTGTTGAACCTCAGGGCGAGGACTGGATGTAATTATTTTGCATTGTTGACCCTACTCAGGGCGAGGACTGGATGTAATTATTTTGCATTGTTGACCCTGCTCAGGGCGAGGACTGGATGTAATTATTTTACATTGTTGACCCTGCTCAGGGCGAGGACTGGATGTCATTATATTGCATTGTTGACCCTCAGGGCGAGGACTGGATGTAATTATTTTGCATTGTTGACCCTCAGGGCGAGGACTGGATGTCATTATTTTGCATTGTTGACCCTACTCCGCGCGAGGACTGGATGTCATTATTTTGCATTGTTGACCCTACTCAGGGCGAGGACTGGATGTAATTATTTTGCATTGTTGACCCTACTCAGGGCGAGGACTAGATGTAATTATTTTGCATTGTTGACCCTACTCAGGGCGAGGACTGGATGTAATTATTTTGCATTGTTGACCCTACTCAGGGCGAGGACTGGATGTAATTATTTTGCATTGTTGATCCTACTCAGGGCGAGGACTGCATGTAATTATTTTGCATTGTTGACCCTACTCAGGGCGAGGACTGGATGAAATTATTTTGCATTGTTGACCCTACTCAGGGCGAGGACTGGATGTAATTATGTTGCATTGTAGACCCTACTCAGGGCGAGGACTGGATGTAATTATTTTGCATTGTTGACCCTACTCAGGGCGAGGACTGGATGTAATTATTTCGCATTGTTGACCCTACTCAGGGCCAGGACTGGATGTAATTATTTTGCATTGTTGACCCTACTCAGGGCGAGGACTGGATGTAATTATTTTGCATTGTTGACCCTCCTCAGGGCGAGGACTGGATGTAATTATTTTGCATTGTTGACCCTACTCAGGGCGAGGACTGGACGTAATTATTTTGCGTTGTTGACCCTCATGGCGAGGACTGGATGTCATTATTTTGCATTGTTGACCCTCAGGGCGAGGACTGGATGTAATTATTTTGCATTGTTGACCCTCAGGGCGAGGACTGGATGTAATTATTTTGCATTGTTAACCCTCAGGGCGAGGACTGGATGTAATTATTTTGCATTGATGACCCTCAGGGCGAGGACTGGATGTAATTATTTTGCATTGTTGACCCTACTCAGGGCGAGGACTGGATGTAATTATTTTGCGTTGTTGACCCTCAGGGCGAGGACTGGATGTAATTATTTTGCATTGTTGACCCTCAGGGCGAAGACTGGATGTCATTATTTTGCATTGTTGACCCTACACAGGGCGAGGACTGGGTGTAATTATTTTGCATTGTTGACCCTACTCAGGGCGAGGACTGGATGTAATTATTTTGCATTGTTCACCCTACTCAGGGCGAGGACTGGGTGTAATTATTTTGCATTGTTGACCCTACTCAGGGCGAGGACTGGGTGTAATTATTTTGCACTGTTGACCCTACTCAGGGCGAGGACTGGGTGTAATTATTGTGCATTGTTGGCCCTACTCAGGGCGAGGACTGGATGTAATTATTTTACATTGTTGACCCTACTCAGGGCGAGGACTGGATGTAATTATTTTGCATTGTTGACCCTACTCAGGGCGAGGACTGGATGTAATTATTTTGCATTGTTGACCCTACTCAGGGCGAGGACTGGATGTAATTATGTTGCATTGTTGACCCTACTCAGGGCGAGGACTGGATGTAATTATGTTGCATTGTTGACCCTACTCAGGGCGAGGACTGGATGTAATTATTTGGCATTGTTCACCCTACTCAGTGCGAGGAGTGGATGTAATTATGTTGCATTGTTGACCCTACTCAGGGCGAGGACTGGATGTAATTATTTTGCATTGTTCACCCTACTCAGGGCGAGGACTGGATGTAATTATTTTGCATTGTTGACCCTACTCAGGGCGAGGACTGGATGTAATTATTTTGCACTGTTGACCCTACTCAGGCGAGGTCTGGATGTAATTATTTTGCACTGTTGACCCTACTCAGGGCGAGGACTGGATGTAATTATTTTGCATTGTTGACCCTGCTCAGGGCGAGGACTGGATGTAATTATTTTGCATTGTTGACCCTACTCAGGGCGACGACTGTATGTAATTATTTTGTATTGTTGACCCTACTCAGGGCGAGGACTGGATGTAATTATTTTGCATTGTTGACCCTACTCAGGGCGAGGACTGGATGAAATTATTTTGCATTGTTGAGCCTACTCAGGCGAGGACTGGATGTAATTATTTTGCAGTGTTGACCCTACTCAGGGCGAGGACTGGATGTAATTATTTTGCATTGTTGACCCTACTCAGGGCGAGGACTGGATGTCATTATTTTGCATTGTTGACCTACCAGGGCGAGGACTGGATGTAATATTTGCATTGTTGACCCTACTCAGGGCGAGGACTGGATGTAATTATTTTGCATTGTTGACCCTATCAGGGAGGACTGGATGTAATTATTTTGCATTGTTGACCTACCAGGGCGGACTGGATGTAATTATTTTGCATTGTTGACCCTACTCAGGGCGAGGACTGGATGTAATTATTTGCATTGTTGACCCTACTCAGGGCGAGGACTGGATGTAATTTTTTGCATTGTTGACCCTACCAGCGAGGACTGGTATGTAATTATGTTGCATTGTTCCCTACTCAGGGCGAGGACTGGATGTAATTATTTTGCATTGTTGACCCTCTCAGGGCGAGGATGATGTAATTATTTTGCATTGTTGACCCTATCAGGGCAGGACGGATGTAATTATTTTGCATTGTTACCCACTAGGGCGAGGACTGGATGTAATTATTTGCATTGTTGACCTACTCAGGGGAGGACTGGATGTAATTTTTGCATTGTTGACCTATCAGGGCGAGGACTGGAGTAATTATTTTGCTTGTTGACTACTCAGGGCGAGGACTGGAGTATTATTTTGCATTGTTGACCCTTCAGGCGAGGACTGGATGTAATTATTTGCATTGTTGACCTACAGGGCGAGGACTGGATGTAATTATTTTGCATTATTATTGATTCTCAGGGCGGGACTGGATGTAATTATTTTGCATTTTGACCCTACTCAGGCGAGGATTGATGTAATTATTTTGCATTGTTGACTCTCAGGGCGAGGATGGATGTAATTATTTTGCATTGTTGACCTATCAGGGCGAGGACTGGATGTATTATTTGCATTGTTACCCTACTCAGGCGAGGACTGGATGTAATTATTTGCATTGTTGACCCTACTCAGGCGGGGGTAATTTGCATTGTTACCTATAGGGGATGTGTAATATTGCATGTTGACACAGCAGTGGTATATTGCATGTCCTATGGCGCTGGTAATATTTCTGTTGCCCACTCGCGAGATGATATTATTTTCTGGACCACAGGGCGAGGAGGATTATTATTTTGATTTGCCTGGGAGGATGATGTATTATTTTGCATTGTGACCAGCGAGGAGGATGTATTATTCATTGTGACCTCAGGCGAGAGATATATTGCATGTGACCTAGGCGAGGACTGGATGAATTATTTTGCATTTTGACCCTACTCAGGGCGAGGATGGATGTAATTATTTTGCTTGTTGACCCTCAGGGGAGGATGATGTAATTATTTGCATTGTTGACCTCAGGCGAGATGGATGTATTATTTTGCTTGTTGACCTACCAGGGCGAGGACTGGATGTAATTATTTTGCATTGTTGACCCTACTCAGGGCGAGGACTGGTGTAATTTTTGCATTGTTCCCTACTCAGGCGAGGACTGGTGTAATTATTTTGCATTGTGACCCTACTCAGGGCGAGGACTGGTGTAATTATTTTGCATTGTTGACCCTACTTAGGGCGAGGACTGGTGTAATTATTTTGATTGTTGCCCTACTCAGGGCGAGACTGATGTAATTATTTTCATTGTTGACCCTACTCAGGGCGAGGACTGATGTAATTATTTTGCATTGTTGACCCTACTCAGGCGAGGACTGGATGTAATTATTTTGCATTGTTGACCCTACTCAGGGCGAGGACTGGATGTAATTATTTGCATTGTTGACCCTACTCAGGCGAGGACTGGATGTAATTATTTGCATTGTTGACCCTACTCAGGCGAGGACTGGATGTAATTATTTTGCATTGTTGACCCTACTCAGGGCGAGGATGGATGTAATTATTTGCATTGTTACCTACTCAGGCGAGGACTGTATTAATTTTTGCATTGTTACCTATCAGGGCGAACTGGATGTAATTATTTTGCATTGTTGACCACTCAGGGCGAGGACGATGTAATTATTTTGCATGTTGACCCCTCAGGGCGAGGACTGGATGTAATATTTTGCATGTTGACCCCTCAGGGCGAGGACTGGATGTAATTATTTTGCATGTTGACCTACTCAGGGCGAGGACTGGATGTAATTATTTTGCTTGTTGACCCTACAGGGCGAGGACTGGATGTAATTATTTTGCATTGTTCCCTACTCAGGGCGAGGACTGGATGTAATTATTTTGCATTGTTGACCCTACTCAGGGCGAGACTGATGTAATTATTTTGCATTGTTGACCCTACTCAGGCGAGGACTGGATGTAATTATTTTGCATTGTTACCCTACTCAGGGCGAGGACTGGTGAATTATTTGCATTGTTGACCTACTCAGGGCGAGGACTGGTGTAATTATTTTGCATGTTGACCCTCCTCAGGGCGAGGACTGGTGTAATTATTTTGCATTGTTGACCTACTCAGGGCGAGACTGGATGTATTATTTTGCATTGTTGACCTCATGGCAGGACTGGATGTATTTTTTGCATTGTTGACCCTCAGGCGAGATGGATGTAATTATTTTGCATTGTTGACCCTCAGGGCGAGGACTGGATGTAATTATTTGCATTGTTGACCCTCAGGCGAGGATGGATTATTTTTGCATTGTGACCCTCAGGCGAGGACTGGATGTAATTATTTTGCATTGTTGACCTACTCAGGGCGAGACTGGATGTAATTATTTTGCTTTGTTGACCCTCAGGGCGAGGATGGAGTAATTATTTTGCATTGTTGACCCTCAGGCGAAGACTGGATGTATTATTTTGCATTGTGACCCTACCAGGGCGAGGACTGGTGTAATTATTTTGCATTGTTGACCCTCAGGGCGAGGACTGGATGTATTATTTTGCATTGTTACCCTACAGGCGAGGATGGGTGTAATTATTTTCATTGTTGACCTATCAGGCGAGGACTGGGTGTAATTATTTTGCATTGTTGACCCTATCAGGCGAGATGGTGTAATTATTTTGCATTGTTGCCCTACCAGGGGAGGATGATTAATTATTTTCATTGTTGACCACTCAGGGCGAGGACTGGATGTATTATTTGCATTGTTGACCTACAGGGCGAGGACTGGATGTAATTATTTTGCATTGTTGACCCTACCAGGCGAGGACTGATGTAATATTTGCATTGTTGACCTAAGGGCGACTGATGTATATTGCATTGTGACCGCGAGGACTGGATGTAATATTGTTGCATTGTTGACCCTACTCAGGTCGAGGACTGGATGTAATTATTTTGCATTGTTGACCCTACTCAGGGCGAGGAGTGGATGTAATTATGTTGCATTGTTCACCCTACTCAGGGCGAGGACTGTATGTAATTATGTTGCATTGTTCACCTACTCAGGCGAGAACTGGATGTAATTATTTTGCATTGTTGATCCTACTCAGGGCGAGGACTGGATGTAATTATTTTGCACTGTTGACCCTACTCAGGGCGAGGACTGGATGTAATTATTTTGCACTGTTGACCCTACTCAGGGCGAGGACTGGATGTAATTATTTTGCACTGTTGACCCTACTCAGGCGAGGACTGGATGTAATTATTTTGCATTGTTGACCCTACTCAGGGCGAGGACTGGATGTAATTATTTTGCATTGTTCACCCTACTCAGGGCGAGGACTGGATGTAATTATTTTGCATTGTTGACCCTACTCAGGGCGACGACTGTATGTAATTATTTTGCATTGTTGACCCTACTCAGGGCGAGGACTGGATGTAATTATTTGCATTGTTGACCCTACTCAGGGCGAGGACTGGATGTAATTATTTGCATTGTTGACCCTACTCAGGGCGAGGACTGGATGTAATTATTTGCATTGTTGACCCTACTCAGGGCGAGGACTGGATGTAATTATTTTGCATTGTTGACCCTACTCAGGGCGAGGACTGGATGTAATTATTTTGCATTGTTGACCCTACTCAGGGCGAGGACTGGATGTAATTATTTTGCATTGTTGACCCTACTCAGGCGAGGACTGGATGTAATTATTTTGCATTGTTGACCCTACTCAGGGCGAGGACTGGATGTAATTATTTTGCATTGTTGACCCTACTCAGGGCGAGGACTGGATGTAATTATTTTGCATTGTTGACCCTACTCAGGGCGAGGACTGGATGTAATTATTTGCATTGTTGACCCTACTCAGGGCGAGGACTGGATGTAATTATT
>CM065743.1:42617644-42630144 GCA_033310375.1 Conus canariensis
TGACCGAAACTCTGCGGGTAGTATTCCAAAATTCCTTTTGGCACTTTATAGATGAAACGAGTTTACCTAATAAAGACTTATTGAACACTTTCTGTTTCCTCTGTAACAAGTGCTTATACTCCCGTCTAGCAATTGTATAAGCGTCCCTATCTTCTATTTTTAAAGTGCGACGACCAATTCGTAATAATCTCCTAGCATTTCTTTTACTAGTATTACATTGTTTATCATACCAATCAGTCGATGTTTTACTGCTATCCAAAGATATACATCTTTTCATACAGACAGCACTTTCTTTTATGCCAGTATTAAACATGTTCAGCGCTCGATTTACATCCACATCTAATAAATGTATTGCACTATCTAGCTTTGCTTGAATTTGTACACTACATAACATATCTTGAAACAAACTAGCATTTTCATCATTCCATACAGTTTTTTCTATGACATATTTCTGTTCAAGGTTGCTGGCATGCACAATACTTTCTTTAGGAAAAAAACAAAACAACATGAAGTGACACAGGTAAATGATCAGAGTCAGTACATTCTAAGACACTTAGCCACTCAAACAAACGAGCAGATAGTTCAATAGAGAATATGAAATAATTGTCAACACTGCATCCAGAGTCAGAAATGTATGTGTAGCAAGCGAGAGAGAGAGAGAGAGAGAGAGAGAGAGAGAGAGAGAGTGTGTGTGTGTGTGTGTGTGTGTGTGTGTGTGTGCACTTATGCGTGCGTGCGTGCGTGCGTGCGCGCGTGTGTGTGCGTGCGTGTTGTGTGTGTGTGTGTGTGTGTGTGTGTGTGTGTGTGTGTGTGTGTGTGTGTGTGTGTGTGTGTGCGTATGCTTGTAGGAGTGTGGGGAACTAAGTAGATGGGAGCAGACATCAATAACGAATGCACATGGGGAAGTTTGAGAGAGAGAGAGAGAGAGAGAGAGAGAGAGAGAGAGAGAGAGAGAGAGAGAGAGAGAGAGAGAGAAGGAGGGAGGGAGAGAGACAGAGAGAGAGAGAGAGAGAGAATGAGAGAGAGAGAGAGAGAGAGAGAATGAGAGAGAGATGGTTATAGCTTGTTTTCCTTATGCTTATCATCGGTGAAAGGAGGAAATAAAATGGAAGCTTCATATCAACTGTATCACCTCCTCGTGGGAAACAGCGTAAGTAAATCCTTATCAGTAACTCCCGGAGTACAAATGTCAATAGAGTGTGATGGTTATAATCTATGACCAACATTTCAGCAATAGTTTAAAGATTATAAACTTGATATTCTGTTAGAGATTTGAGTATTTACAGTTATTGTTATAACATCGACAAAAGGTGTGTTACTCGAGATGGTTATATTCTGTTTCCTTCTTGGAACTATACGAGGAGGCAGAAGGAGAGAAAGACAGAGAAAGACGGTATGGTGATGTATCAAGATGAACAGAACTTGCCAGAAACACTTTACATGGAACTGTGCGAGGAGGCAGAAGGAGAGGAAGGCAGAGAAAGGTGGTATGGTGATGTATCAAGATGAACAGAACTTGCCAGAAACACTTTACATGGAACTGTGCGAGGAGGCTGAAGGAGAGGAAGACAGAGAAAGATGGTATGGTGATGTATCAAGATGAACAGAACTTGCCAGAAACACTTTACATGGAACTGTGCGAGGAGGCTGAAGGAGAGGAAGACAGAGAAAGATGTATGTGATGTATCAAGATGAACAGAACTTGCCAGAAACACTTACATGGACTGTGCGAGAGCTGAAGGAGAGGAAACAGAGAAAGTGTATGGTGATGTATCAAGATGAACAGAACTGCAGAAACACTTTACATGGAACTGTGCGAGGAGGCTGAAGGAGAGGAAGACAGAGAAAAGATGCGGGACAACATCAGTGAATGGACGTGCCTCATGTGTGTGTGGTGGTGTGTGTGTGTGTGTGTGTGTGTGTGTGGGGTGCATGTATGTGCGCGTGTGTGTGTGTGTGAGATGGTGTGATTGTGTGTAGTGTGTGTCGTGCGTGCGTGCGTGTGTGTGTGTGTGTGTGTGTGTGTGTGGTGTGTGGTGTGTGGTGGTGTGTGCTGTGTGTGTGTAATTTGTGGGCGTTGTGTGGTCCGTGTTTGTATAGGTGATGTGTGTTGTGTGTGTATGTGTATGTTTTGTTGTAGGTGTGTGATGTGTGTGTGTTGTGATTTGTGATGCTATGTGTCGTGTGAGCACACTATTTGTGCGCCTACATGTGTAATTGCGTGTGTATGTGTTGTTTTGATGTGGTGTGTGTGTGTGGTGTGTTGTGCGCTTGTGTGCGTGTGTGTACTTGGCGTGTGGCCGGAGTGACGTGCTCATGCACACAATGTATATGTACGTGGTAAAGCAGCGAACTACATGCACACGTTCGTATGTGTCTGCAATGTAATGTGTGGGTCGTGTGTGTTACTGTGTGTGTGTAGTGTGTTGTGGTGTGTGTGTGTGTAGTCTGTGCGCGCGCGCGTGAATGTTCAGAAGATACTAGGAACAAGAACACAGACCATAAATACAGCATATAAGTGCACACGCACACTTGTGCGCACACGCACATACACATAACAATAACAACAACTCCTCCCCCTCAAACACATCCCAAAACACACACACACACACACACACACACACACACACACACACACACACACACACACACACACACACACACACCAGTGCTTGCACACTCATGATGTCCATGGACACTCTAATTAACATGCTGGCATCACCCCACTGATCGACACACACCAGCGCACACACGTCTACAGTATACCCTGGTGACCCTGGAGATTCAAAGTCTTATCTCAGTTAGCATGTGTTTCATCTTTTGTGTCTGTTATTGGAAAGGCCCAGTATGAGTTTGCCTCAATCTCTAGGAGTCTTCGCAATGTTGGCCTTGAAATTATTCCAATGTTTGTTTGTTTGGTGATGTTTCTTGCTCTTCCCTTAAGTCTGGATGTGCGGCTACTTCCTCTCTTGATGTTCAGATCTGAAAGATGGTCTATCGTATAGTGGCCTTGCTCTTGTTTACTTAAGTGATTCTTCATATTTCTTATCACATCAGATCGGCCAAGCAGCAATCCAGTTCTTATTGTTGCCTTGCCAGCCAGTGTGTCTGCTCTCTCGTTTCCTTTAACTCCAGCATATCAAGGGCAGTGCATCCATATGAGTCTCTCCAATGGAAGGCTGCGCATTAGTTCATTCCAAGCAGGGCTTCCCATTCCACTTTTCACTTTCTGAAGTAGGTTTATGGAGTCAGTCAGTATCATCGCTTGTTGAGTTTGAAACTGGCTTGTGGATGTAAGCCAGTGGAGTGCTTGTGTCACTGCTTCTACCTCCACTGTTAGACTTGAATCTGTTAAACTGCGCACAATTGTCTTCCTGAATAGTTCGGCCATTTTGCTTCACTGTGCAGCCTGAATTACCTTTGGTGACAGAACCGTCAGTGTATATTAAAATGTCATCTTTTGTGCAAAGGTCTTCTACCAGCATCTGAATTTCTGCGTTGGTTTTGCCTTCTGGCCATTCTCGACAATCTCTTCCAAGTTCTGGAGCGATGGCAATTTGGTAGAGGTGCTTCAGGTTGTCTGGAATATTTCTCTCATTCCTTGCTTTCTTTGACTTCTGCTAACTGGCACACAAGCTGTATATTGTCTTCTGCCTGTCCCATCCATGATTATCCACGTCCTAGCTATGTGTGTGTGTGTGTGTGTGTGTGTGTGTGTGTGTGTTGGCCGCGCGCGCGCGCGCGCGTGTGTGTGTGTGTGCATCCTAGCCGAGTGCCTTTTGTTTCCTTGACCACTGCATGAAGCCACTTCCAATAATTAGATAGATTTAACGCTAACTGTCTCCCCCTTGTGCTTCCGTGTGTTTTCAGTCAACCTGCTACATCAGAACTGCAGTGAAGCTGGCCCCTTCATCCCTGAAAACAGCACAGTCCCCTGTGTATGCAGCGTTGACATCAGTGGCAACATCATGGGTTTCCTGGTGTGGAAGACAGTTAGCGGAACCACCCTTGAGACAGGAGACGACGGTGCCAAAGAGCTGCAGCTGCCCCCTGAATATCTTACCAGAGCCAATGACGGCAAGGAGCTGATTTGTGATGCAGAATTGGATTATTATTATGGGTTCTTGACACTTCGTCTAAACATAGCTTGTGAGTATCAGTAGGCTGGTATGCTTACTCTTCAGTTGTGTGGTTCAGTGATTGTGCAGATTGTGAGGCTGGTAGAAATCTTTGGGACATGAAACAAGTCACACACTTTTTATTTCTTATTGGATGTCTCTGTTTTGTTGTTGTTGCTGTTGTTGCTGTTGTTGTTACAGTTGTTGTTGTTGTTGATGTTGCTGTTGACTAATTTTGTCTTTCCATGTCCCCTTCTTACGAAGTGTGTGTTTGCCTTGATTTTCGTTCAACTTATAGTGTTTCTTGTTGTATGTATGTATGTATGTATGTATGTATGTATGTATGTATGTATGTATGTATGTATGTATGTATGTATGTATGTATGTATGTATGTATGTATGTATGTATGTATGTATGTATGTATGTATGTACACATGTAAGAGGGCAGGGGGCAAGTCCTTTGGGCTTGTACGGGAAGCTGGACGTTCCCGCTCCCACAGTCTCCGCTATCCTGCAAGCATAGCTGGTAAGTTGACGGGTCACCGACCCTCAACTCTAGGGCTTGTCTACCTTGTATGCGAAGCTGAATTCGGCGGACTTTGCGGAAGAAACCACTGTGGTTCAATGGGCAGAAAGGCGTTTTCCAGCAACGCATTGTGGAGCGCACAGGGCGTGTCAAGACACAAAAGATGTCAGGGTCATCCACTGCACCCCAATCTGTCTCCAGCCGTCTCGACTTCGTCTTGCCACTGGACACAGATAGACTGGGTCGAGAGAGCGAGGCTGACGACGCGCAACTCTCCCTCACTATAATCCAAGTCAAGCGCAAGTCATGACTTAAACCCCCACAGCGCAACCTCAAGTCCTGTGGCGATGGGCAAGTGGCGAAGGCAGCAGGTTTCGACACACTGGGGGCTGTCAGTCATTAGCCTGCACACAGGCGGCCCAGGGCATGTGGTCGCTCTCCACTGGACGAAGCAGAAGTGGAGTTCGGCAGCCCCCTGGGTGTCTGAGCAGCCCTTTTTAGGACCGCACTGCTCACCTCCATAGCAAGAGGAAGGGGCTAGAAAAGTTGCCCTAAACATTGTCTGCTTCACCTTGCCCTGGCCAGCAAACTGCGGCTGGCCGGGTGTCCCTTCCAGCGGTCGAACTACGAAGAAAACAAAAACAAAGGTGCTCAACCTCGGCACGTGGAACGTGCGAACTCTACTGGACAACGCCAAGGCAGACAGACCAGAGCAAAGAACTGCACTGGTCGCCAAACAACTTGCTCGCTGCAACGTTAACATAGCAGCACTTAGCGAAACACGCCTAGCGGACAAAGGCCAACTCACAGAATGTGGTGGAGGATACACATTCTTCTGGAGCAGACGCAGCAGCAGTGAACGGCGAGAGGCAGGCGTGGGATTTGCCATCAGATCCCATCTCACCGGGAAACTTGTCAAGCTCCCAGAGGGCATAAACGATCGCCTGATGACACTCCAGCTTCCACTTGGAAACAAGGAGAGTGCAACACTAATCAGCGCGTACGCCCCAACAATGACCAACCCAGATGACATCAAGGACAAGTTCTACGAAGAACTAGACACTCTCATCGCAGCAGTCCCACCGTCTGGGAAGCTAATCGTTCTCGGGGACTTCAACGCCAGAGTGGGGACCGATCACCAGACCTGGGAAGGGATCATTGGGAGACACAGCACTGGTAACTGCAACAGCAATGGCCTCCTGCTTCTCAAGATGTGCGCTGCTCACGACCTTGTCATCACCAACACTCTGTTCAGCCTTCCTAACCGCAACAAGACATCATGGATATACCCACGCTCCAAGCATTGGCATCTGATTGATTATGTCATCACCAGGAAGAGAGATGCGCGAGACGTGAGAGTGACGAAGGTCATGTGTGGTGCCGACTGCTGGACTGATGATCGCCTCATCGTGTCAAAGTTTAAACTCCGCATCCTGCCCATGCGAAGACCACAAGGTCAGAAGACTACAAAGAGGCTCAACGTCTCCAAGCTCAAGGATAGTAAAGTTGCAGAAGATTTCTCCAATGACCTAGATGGCAGGCTGCCCAAGACACGAGAGGATGACCACAGCAGCATTGAAGAGCAGTGGGAGGCCTTCAGAGATGTGGTCCACTCTACTGCCCTCGAACACCTCGGACCAACAACCCGTAGAAACCAAGACTGGTTTGATGAGAATGACGCAGAAGTGCAGACACTGCTGTCGGAGAAACACCAGCTGTTCAGAGCGCACCAGAATGACCCACATCACAAGCTAAGGAAGATGCCTTCACCAGCGCAAAACAAAAAGTGCAGAAGAGTGCAGGATGCCTGGTTCAGCGAGCGCGAAAAGGCAACTGAAATCCAGGGCTATGCAGACAGTCATGACACTAAGCATTTCTATGATGCTCTGAAGGCTGTATATGGACCCCAGTCCTCCGGTTCCTCCTCCCTCCTCAATGCAGATGGGACCGAGCTGCTGACAGAAAAGAAGCAGATTCTGGAGAGATGGGCCTAACACCAGGTTCTCAACCGCCCTGCCTCAGTCAACGACGAGGCCACTGCACGCCTACCTCAAGTGGAGATCAGGCAAGACCTTGACAACTCCCCCAAAGAAGAAGAAGTCAGAAAGGCAACCGAACAACTTTCCTGTGGAAAAGCGCCAGGATCTGACGCAATCCCTGACGAAGTTTACAAATCAGGAGGCCCAGCCTTGATACAGAAGCTGACGCAGCTCTTCCAGTCTATGTGGAATGAAGAGAGGGTCCCACAACAGTTGAAAGATGCCAACATTCTCCACATCTACAAGAGAAAAGGCGACCGCCAGTCCTGCGACAATCACTGAGGCATCTCTCTCTTGTCCATAGCTGGGAAGATCTTGGCTCGTGGCCTGCTCAACCGCCTTCTACTACACATTGAGCAGGGTCTCCTCCCAGAAAGGCAGTGTGGCTTTCGTGCAGAACGTTGAACTGCAGACATGATATTTGCTGTGCGACAGCTGCCGGAAAAATGCCAAGAGCAGCAGAGCGATCTGTTTGTGACCTTTGTCGATCTGACGAAGGCCTTCGATACGGTCAGCAGAGATGGCTTGTGGAAGATCATGGAGAAATTTGGCTGTCCCAGAAGGTTCATAACGATCGTCCGACAGTTCCACGACGGCATAATGGTGAAAGTACTGGATGATGGAGACGCGTCAGAAGCCTTTCCAGTGACCAACGGCGTAAAGCAAGGCTGCGTTCCCTCCCCTACACTCTTTAGCATGGTCTTCTCCGCCATGCTGACTGATGCCTTCCGTGACTGCCAGGGTGGTATACACGTCAGATACAGAACTGACGGTGGGCTGTTCAACCTCAGGCGACTGCAGGCTGTTACAAAGGTGAAAGAGACCGTCATCAGGGACTTCTTGTTTGCTGATGACTGCGCCCTCAATGCCAGCACAGAGCAGATGATGCAGCACGAAATGGACTGCCTCTCACGAGCCTGCGACAACTTCGGTCTCATCACCAGCACCAAAAAGACCGAAGTGATGTATCAGACTGCGCCAGGAACCACACATCATGGTAAAGGAACAAAACTTACAGGCAGTTGACAACTTCACCTATCTGGGGAACACACTCTCACGAGCTGTGAACATTGACTTAGAGGTCAGGAACAGGATTTCCAAAGCCAGGTCTGTGTTTGGGAGACTCCATGAAAATGTCTGGGAGCGGAGAGGACTAAGCCTTACCACCAAGCTGAAGGTCTACCATGCAGTGGTACTAACCACTCTCCTCTGTGCCAGTGAGACCTGGGCTGTCTACAGCAGACACGTCAAATAGCTCAACCATTTTCACCTCAGCTGTCTCTGCAGATTCCTACACATCAAGTGACAGGACAAATCCTAGACACTGAGGTCTTGGAAAGACCCAGCATCCCCAGCATCTACACTCTCCTTCAGATATCCTGAGCCACATGGGCTGGCCACATCGTCAGAATGCCAGATAGTCGACTGCCGAAGCAACTGTTGTACGGAGAACTGAGTCAGGGCAAGCGCAAAGTTTGGGGGTAGAAGAAACGTTTTAAGGACTGTCTCAAAGTGTCCCTCAAAGGCCTGGGCAACCTCAACACCTGGGAGTCGCTTGCCCTGGACTGCCCAGCCTGGCAAAGCAGCATCACAAAGGGTGCATGTACATCAGAGAAGAGGCGCAGAGCAGAAGCTGAGAGAAAGCGAGCCGCGCGCAAGGCCAGAGCTACCTCCACCTCCACTGTAGCACCCACCCACATGTGTCCCACATGTGGGCGTTCCTTCCGGGCCCAGATCGGCCTCACCAGCCACCTGGAGACCCACACTCAGCGATTTTCCATCTGAGATTGAAGTCATGGTCATCTTCGAAATCGAAGGACGAACAGCAATGTATGTATGTATGTGTGTATGTATGTATGCATGCATGTATGTATGTACGTATTCATTTATGCATGTGTTCGTGTATGTAAGAGAATACGTGTTCTGTCATAAAAGGATGTGAAGTAAATTTGCATTCAGGGGTATGTTAACAAACCATCACCTCTTCCACCTGTTCTTTCTGTCTCTTCTCTCTTTTGACCTACACGTTTGATGACTAGCTGTCTTCACAACATAATCATATCTTGTGTTTTACCTTTTCTCCTTTAGCTGCATATTCAGCACTAATGGAAAATGAAAAGGTAGCGTCATTAGCACTGTGTGTGAGTTAATAAAAAAAGAGCTTTGAAAACAAAGAACATGATAGAAGAACATGAAATAAAATTGAATCGCACAGAATTGTGGAATCGGACCATGCTGTGTTTAAACTGACACTTATTTTTCCTAAGTAAAAAGTAAAGTGGGCGAAGTAAAAGCAAATAGGGCGTATTTCAGATCCTGTGTTATAATTTTGCGAAAAACATGGTCCATCATTTCAACACTCTTCCCTGCATGATATTTACACATTCCTTTCTACCTTTTCCATTCCCAGAGAGAGAGAGAGAGAGAGAGAGAGAGAGAGAGAGAGAGAGAGAGAGAGAGAGAGAGAGAGAGAGAGAGAGAGAGAGAGAGAGAATACGAATACGAATACGAATACGAATACGAAGATTTATTCAGGTTAAGGACATAGCCCATACTGAAGTGGTGGTACCCATAATATACATAATTTCAATTATTATCATGAAGTAAATAAAAAAAGGAAGTACATATGCATCATATAGTGATATTAAGAATACACAGTACGTAACCTGTTTGTGCTTCATGACTGTACATAGCAAGATTGAACAGAATGTCTTCATTTCTTGATGCTACGAATAAATTCCCTCTGAGAATACAAAGGTCAGGATAATACTTTAGCTTTATGAATTTTATTCCAAGGTCTTGAAAAGCAGAACAGCAAAAAAAAAAAAAAAAAAGATAATGAATGAAAAATAAATAAAATAGAATAAGGAAATGGATCACACACACACACACACACACACACACACACACACACACACACACACACACACACACACACACACTAGATTCCTTGGCCAGATTACATAAGCAGCTTGTCAGTTCATTTCCACTAATGGTACTGTGCCTGAAACGATGACAAGCAATATCAAAAACACCAAATCTAAACTTACTTAGTGCGCTTTTAGTATATCTATTCATATCCATTTTGATATTGGCTCTATCATGTTGTTTTCAAGAGTCTGTATTGCGCAAATCTGTCACTACTATCACAGAGTGATATACATAGGGGCTACACACACACACACACACACACACACACACACACACACACACACACACACACACACATACACACACACGCGCGCGCGCGCGCACGCACGCACGCACGCACGCACGCACGCACGTATGCACGCACGCGCACACACGCACGCACGCATGCACTCACACACACACACACACACACACACACACACACACACACACACACACACACACACACGCCATACCCATCTGTTCACACGGGCAATTTCAATGGTCAGTCTTAGGGTTCAGCGATCCCTTGTTCTAGAGCGATCGACTGATCTAAGCGTGATGCCCAGCGTCAGGAACGCTTGAAGATTGTCAAACCCTGAACGGCCCCACGGTGGACTGCATGATGGGCAAACATTCTCAGCCCTCCAGTGGCTCCCTCTCACCCCCACTCACCCCACTCCTCACATTTCCCCCACATTTCCACGCCCCCCCCCCCCCCCCACTCCCCGAGCAGTTGGTTACTAGTAAATCAGACCTTGACAATGTCCAGTGCCTGGCGTTCTCTCACTGAGGAAGCATCAGGTGTCAATGCCGTGCCACGCCATGGCTATTCAATTCAGAATCCGGCAAAAGCTATATACATTCAGACATCAACTTCCGCTCTCTCTCTCCTCCCTGGCATCCTCTGGTTCAGCCTTTCGGCCTTCGAGCCTGGCCACAGTGATCATGATGTTAAGGTATGTGACTTCTGTGTTTTTGTGTGTCTATTGTCCTTAGTCTGGGCATGTCTTTTATAATTTGTTGTCAAAATAAGTGCATATGTAAATTCTAAGAGCCTGTTTATTGAAGTAATGTTATGTTATATTCTGCCTCGTCCTGTCCTGTGTCTGGTATGTTTCTGAACGTGTATGAAGAAGTTTCTCTAACATCTCACACTGTCCTATCAATCTCACACTAGCCCGCTTTCAGCCTCGTTATCACTGAGTGAATGATTCTCTCTCTCTCTCTCTCTCTCTCTCCTCTCTCTCTCTCTCTCTCTCTCTCTCTCTCTCTCTCTAATGGTAACGGTACCTAGAAATCTTAGTCATTAGTCAGCTGCAGTCTTGAATTATTAACATCCCACAGTTACCTGAGTAAGATCCCCAACTTTCCCAAACGCTTCTGAGTAACATCCCCTAACACATCAGAGCACAAATTCCGTTTCTGTGATAGTTCTACAACACTAATTCCGTTTGTGTGATGCTACTATATATATATATATATATATATATATATATATATAATATATATATGATCATGCCAGTCCTGCCACCTGCAGTCAGTTATTCTTTGTTTAAAACATTTCAAGAACCCTACGGTATGTTCAACTCCCTGGTTGTCCCAAACATAACCAACCCCATGTGAATTTGAGCATTGACAAACATTGGAAGCCCATATCTTTTGCCAGTACAAGAGAGAGAGAGAGAGAGAGAGAGAGAGAGAGAGAGAGAGAGAGAGAGAGAGAGAGATGACAATGACAATTGTTGTGAGATTGCCTTATCATTCACAAGAGGCAACTCTTACATTAATATAGTCGGTCTCCTTAGTTACGATTATCCCCCTTATAAAGGTGACGCTAGACATGCGCACAAAGCACTAACAGTCAGACATCCCAGCTGGACGATGACTGTGCTGTTTATGAAGTGTCTCCTGCTTCAAGATGTAGTGTCAACTACCGCGAAACCTACATATCTTAAAAACATTGACAATATTCTTAATTTCTTAAACTAAAAGCATTGGCTTCTTTAGCTATTCTTCGTGCTTGCTGTTACTATTCTACAGAGAGAGAGAGAGAGAGAGAGAGAGAGAGAGAGAGAGAGAGAGAGAGAGAGAGAGAGAATCCGCGGGTATGTGCCCCCTCATATGTTTAATGTGTGTGTGTGTGTGTGTGTGTGTGTGTGTGTGTGTGTGTGTGTGTGTGTGTGTGTGTACATATGTGTTTGGAAGGTGAGATCCCTGTCTGACTGTGGGATCAAAATGCATACATTCGGTGGCATGTAAATGGGATTTTTTAACGGCATATTTGTATTTGATAGCAGATTTGGAAAGTGAACAGTTTTACACTTGCAGTTATGTTACAAAACATGACCTTCTAATGTCTAGCTGTGTTTAAAAAACAATCCTATCAGAAATCGACTTGTTTTTGCCGCTGACATTCGTGTTGCTTGTCTGCGTGTCTCTTTGGTTGTTTATTTTTTCTCTGTGCAAAAAGGATCGAGTAATGTACGTTGAAGCACTCTAGTGATAAACTGTACTTAAGATGAAACTGTTGAAAGAAGAAACGGGAGCTGAAGGGCAGTGTTCGCACACATCAAACACGAAGCCTTACTGTTCACCCTACAGGAAAGAAAGATGTGCACATCAATTTGTTATAAAATGCATTTATGAAATGAACATCAAATCCAGTTCCCTGACAACTTCACACTCACAATTGCTGTTTTTGGTTTAGTAGATTAACACCCCGTATGTTTAAGTCTTTTGAAACAAGTAGTTAGTTACACTAAAAATAAAATACAATGATAAAACAGAAATAATTGCCGTCATATTCAGATTGTATTAAAAAGAATATTAGCTGAGATGGTCTGCCTGCATTTTGGAAGACAGACTTTCTGAAACTTGTCTGAGGGACTCGGAACAAATTTTTT
>CM065743.1:42637644-42642644 GCA_033310375.1 Conus canariensis
CTCTCTCGTCCTCTCTCTTCCTCTTTCGCTCTATCTCCCTCCCTCTATCTCTCCCTCTCTCGCTCTCTCTCTCTCGCCCCCTCTCGCTCTCTCTCCCTCTCTCTCTCTCCCCCTCTCTCTCTTCCTTTCTCTCCTCTCTCCCTCTCTCTTACTTCTCTCTCCCTCTCCCCCCTCTGTCTCCCTGTCTCGTCTGTCTGTCTGTCTGTCTGTCTGTCTGTCTGTCTGTCTGTCTGTCTTCTCTCTCTCTCTCTCTCTCTCTCCCCTCTCTCTCTCGCAAAAACAGTAATCAGGGTTGACAGTTTATATCATTTTACTATGCCCACCTTCACCCCATCAACCACATCCTCCTTTCATTCCCCCCCTTAACCCCCCCCCCCCCCCCCCTGTCTGTCTGGCCAACTGTTGTAACAAGCTGACGCGATGATGTCAACAGTGGTGCAGATGATTTTTTGACGTAACTCTAGCACGGGCCATCAACCCTGCTCCCCCCCCCTCTCCCCCCGCCTTCCTCCTCCCCTGTTTATATGATAGTGGTGTGCTTCACATGAAAACCGCACGAGAACTTCCTCTATCACAAACATCAATTACAAAGACCCATCCTGATCCCCCCCTCCCCACCCCCCCCCCCCCCACCCTGCCTTCCTCCTCCCCTGTTTATATGACAGTGGTGTGCTTCACATGAAAACCGCTCTACCACAGACATCAATTACAAAGACCCATCCTGATCCCCCCCTCCCCCCCCCCCACCCTGCCTTCCTCCTCCCCTGTTTATATGATAGCGGTGTGCTTCACATGAAAACCGCATGAGAACTTCCTCTATCACAGACATCAATTACAAAGACCCATCCTGATCACCCCCCCTCCCCCCACGCACTCAGATGTCACGTCAAAGATCGATGAACTTTGATCACTGCATCATGGCAGCTACCTGATGGAATTGCCAGGCTGCGTTTCATTGCTGGGTCTGCATGTCTCTCACAGTTGCAACCATCTTAGTTCTGTCCATTTCTGGGTCTGCATGTCTCTCACAGTTGCAATCATCTTAGTGCTGTCCATTGCTGGGTCTGCATGTCTCTCACAGTTGCAACCATCTTAGTGCTGTCCATTGCTGGGTCTGCATGTCTCTTACAGTTGCAATCATCTTAGTTCTGTCCATTGCTGGGTCTGCATGTCTCTCACAGAGGCAACCATCTTAGTTCTGTCCATTGCTGGGTCTGCATGTCTCTCACAGAGGCAACCATCTTAGTTCTGTCCATTGCTGGGTCTGCATGTCTCTCACAGAGGCAACCATCTTAGTTCTGTCCATTGCTGGGTCTGCATGTCTCTCACAGATGCAACCATCTTAGTGCTGTCCATTGCTGGGTCTGCATGTCTCTCACAGTTGCAACCATCTTAGTTCTGTCCATTGCTGGGTCTGCACAGGGTCTGCACTGGGTCTCTCACAGAGGCAATCATCTTAGTTCTGTCCATTAGCAGAACTGCTTAAGAACACCAGGATTTTAGAGATGTTCATCTCTGATCACAATTACATTATGTCACAATCAAATAGTGGGAAGGGACCCACCCCCCACCCCACCCTTCTCTCTGCTGAGTGTCGTTGGCTGTCCTGTCCCTCTAACAGCCTGCCAATCAGACAGGCATCAGAGGCATGGTGGGTAGCTCAACACACATAAAGGGAGATCAAGTCTCAACACTTCTCCACCTTAGGCCGTAAGACCGATCGCAGTCCTACTACAGTGAGGAAAACCTAACACTGGTGTATGCTAGAAAAAGGAACGTTCATCTCCCCTACTCTGAAATATTGTGTCAAGTTTCACTGATCAGTCCAGAAGAAATGTATGTTGGAGTTAAGTTTTTGTATTCATGGCATCATAGTAAAAAAAAATGTTAAGATGATAAATGATTATTTTGTGTGAACAATATGTTTGCCAGTACTTGATAAAATTCTGTTATGGTGATTGATGGATACTATATATATAACGTTTTGCCAGTACTTTGAAAAATCTGTTAAGGTGATTGATGAATGCTTTATATTAACACTATGACTTTTGCTCGTGCATGGCGAAATCTCTTGAGGCACGTTATGAATACTGTTGACTGTCTTAATGCTTTGTGGTTGGTGACTCACATCAACATGTGTACTTGGACCTAGTATAAGTCAGTACATGCAGTATCAAATTACATCACCTGAGTTTTTGACTACATTGAAGAGTTGTTTCCTTTCAACCGTTTAGCAGTTTCTTAATGTCTCATACCATCTACCAAATCCACTCAAAAGCTGAGTGAAGACCTAAAGTGTGGGCTGTACATTAAGGCAGAATCATCTATGTTACTCTTACTTTGCCCAGCTGAAAGATCACAAATGTACGGAAAGTCAGAGTGGAAGTGTGAAACCTCATACCAGGCTCTCGGCTAAACATCTACAAACCAGGTTCTTTAATTTAATGTCAGCTGACTGTGTTTGTGCTACTGGTCCTACACAAGGCCAAGAATCCACACTACTTTGTGGCCAGGCAGACATCAGACTGATTACCCTGCCTACTGGTCCTACACAAGGCCAAAAATCCACACTACCTTGTGGCCAGGCAGACATCAGACTGATTATCCTGCCTACTGGTCCTACACAAGGCCAAGAATCCACACTACCTTGTGGCCAGGCAGACATCAGACTGATTACCCTGCCTACTGGAAGGGCAGACCACTCAGCAGAAACTAGAGAGATCTACATATCTTCACAACTGAAAAGTCTAGGAGACCCTTGTGGACACCAGCTGAAATAAACAAAACCTTCCCTCCCTTTATGATGAAATGAAGTGAGGAGAAGCCAGCCCACACAAAGACGGTCTGGTTCCATTGAAGTTCTATTAATGTGTATATTTCAATCTTGTATACACAAGTCAAGCTCATAAGTGAAATTGAGAAGCTGGCCTACACAAAGACAACCTGGTTCTGTTGAAGTTCTATCAATGTGTTTATTTCAATCTTGTATACACAAGTCAAGTTCACGTGTGAAATTGCGCTCGCGTCAGCAGTTTGTTGCTCACGCCTTATTGCCACGTGACCAATCAGATGGCCTCTGAGCAGCGATGGATGAGTCACCAGCAGCATGTAAGAGACTTGCATACCTACCCACATCAAAGCTAAGTCTTAATCTACCCACTGGGTTACATCTCCAGTCGACAAAAAAAAATCCCTCCCCTTTTCCTGAGATGAAGTGGGGAGAAGCCAGCCTAATCCAAGAGAGACGAAGTCAATGGAAGTTCTATTTATTTGTATATACAAGTATATTTGAAGTGTGGAATTGCACTTAGCTTGTGTCAGTCTGTTTTGTGTTCATTCAGGGTTTTTTTTTAATAGTTTGGAACAACTCTGTTATTAGGATCACAGTCACTCATAGACCTAAGGTAAATTACTCCTGAGCCATTCCTGAGTATTCTTAAGTACTCCATGATTCTAACAGAGAGCACACTCTGAGTGCTTCCCCAAGAGGTCCACACCTCCCACCCCTAACAGTCGCAGCAATATGGAATACTGTCAAACCATTCAGTCTCATAGAATGTAATGCATTGAATGCAATTTACTACGCTGCGATGCACAACACAGTTCAATAAAAACGTATAGTTAACACCATGCGATACCTGAGTAGAAAGAAACTCGTGGAGAGCGTGGCAGCAGAGAGTCCTCAGAAGAGAAGCCCCCTTCAAGCAAGTGTTTCGGCCCTTATCTCCTGACACTCTAGGGGGGTTGGGCCACACCCGGTTCATGACTCCGGATGTCCCTCTGCTGCCCCTTTTTTTTTCCCCATCTTGGGACGAGCCATGGCTGGGATTCGAACCCATGACCCTCTGGACATGCTCATTTTCCACTTAATGACTCACGCTTTAACCACTGAGCCACAGGGACACCTGATATTTGTAGGGAAATTAAGCCTTATGAAGTTCACTTTTGTTCCTCCTTGACCAGATCCAGCTTGAACACCCCTCTGCCGCTTCTGCCATTGCTTTCAGGGCTCTGGTTTTTTCCCTCCCTGCAACTGAGAGCTGTTTCATGAGGCTGTATGCAGACGTTCCTACAAACCCCCTAGCTCCAATTTCTGCAGTGAGGACAATATAACACATCACACAAGGGCAATCTGATACAAGACGATACATATTAAAAACGTAGTACAATTCAAACAATAGAGTTTCATAGAACATCACTGAAAGAGTTTAGGGTATCGTCAGTTCCGTGTTCAAATGATTGCACAGTCAAATTACTCTCCTGTCTCCAACGAAAAACAAAATGGTAACTGTGTTTAACCTGGATTGTGTGTCAGTTCACTCTGGCTGTTCCCGGACGAAGTAGGATTCGACTCACCCATCCCTAGACGTTTCTTCCCACGCTACTAATGGACCACGGGACCACCATGGACCCAGCCACCCCCTTCCTGGTCTCGCCTGGTGTCTGTACCTGGAGACAATGTCAAGAAGATTCAGGCTGGACTGAGAGGAGTGGCAACATCAACAGGGCATTGTTCCTGAACTTCTGTTTAATGCACATTATTTCACTTCCACATTCTGAGTCTTTGACAAAGAGAGACGTATGGCGTGTAAAAAAAGACATCAATACTGTTATGGTTCTCTTCGTTGTTGTTTGTTTGTTTTTTCCCTGAACATTTACACACTCTTTGTTTTAACACCATAAAGTTTCTGGCTGTGATTTTTTTTTATTGTTATTATTCTTAGTTGTGTTACTGTTGTCAGTGTCATTAGCATTATAACTGCTCTTTCTTCTTTGTTCACCTCTTAACTACAATATTTAAATGGACACTTGTTTAACCAGCAAAAGAAAAGGGCTTTTAAAATGGAGTCATGCGATCAGAATTTTTGTTGTTGTTGTTGTTTGTTGATGTTATGCTATATCTGTCCTTGTTTAGTATGAAAAAAGGCCGCGTCTTGAATTGTGTAGAACCCTAAGTGTTAACTTTTGATAAGCGCATGCAGTTACCCGAAGTGTTGACT
>CM065743.1:42652644-42660144 GCA_033310375.1 Conus canariensis
AATGTCAGCTTTCTTACGCACTATTCTCAAATCAATGAGATATTGTCGTTTCCAGTCCGGGATGTCCGTGGTGTCCGTCATTTTAACGGTTTCTTGGAAGGTGGACAGGTTGAAGTTAGCATAACTTTCTTCAGTTGTCATGCTGGAAACTGATCGTCGTCTTACTTTATACCAAGTGTCGCCTTCTTGCGTGTCACATTTCAAATCAGTTCTATTGAAATCCAGTCAGTAACCTTTTAACATAATATATTTCGTTCAAAGTGATTGGGATAATCCAACATCAGACAAATATAAGGTGCAGTCGGACCTACTCTACATCAAGGAGTGAACATAGATAGACCACACACACACACACACACACACACACACACACACACACACACACACACACACACACACATGCACACACACACGCACACACACACACAACACGCACGCGCGCACGCACGTACGCACGCACGCATACACAAGCATGCTCGCATACACGCACGCACCACAGAGAGAGAGAGAGAGAGAGAGAGAGAAGAGAGAGAGAGAGAGAGAGAGAGAGAGAGAGAGAGTTAATATGAATCAGCGAAGCATATGAGGTGAACACACGTACCTTTGTTTCTCTCTTTGTATGGTTGGTATTGTCGTGGCGACCATTATGACCAAGTTGTTGTGTAAAGATTGGGCTGGTGGTTACCTCTGTTGCCGTTGCTGTATTGTTTTCAGTGCTGTGGTGTTCGCTGTGGATACTTTGTTGTTGTTGATGTTGTAGTGATTGTACGGAAAAATGTACAGTGTTCATTTCCTTGTACCGTGATGGATGCTGTTTATTACTGTGGGCAATGTATTTGGTGTAGATTAGACAAGGTTACTATCACAGAAAGTTTGTTTAATGAAGAAAGTATATCTGGCCACCTTTAGTCTTTTCAGTGTATTGTTGCTTTTGATATTGTTGACGTTGTTGTCGTTGTTGTTGTTGTCGATGATAATGATGATGATGATGATGATGATGATGATGATGATGATGATGATGATGATGAAGTTGATGATGATGATGATGATGATGATGATGATGATGATGATGATGATATCCTTGTTAAGGACAATTCATCTAGAGGTAATTAGACATAGGTTATCTCCCCAAAGACGGAAAACGCTGTGGCAATATGGTTTTTAAAGAAGATAAGCACAGAAATATGCGTACACACGTCTGTTTAAAAGACAGAGATATCTCCTATGGTGTGCTACAGAGGGGTACTCATAATATAGTTGACAGCGTTTCGTTGCATGCGGTCTTTAATTTTCATACACATGCGAAAGTCAAACAAAGCATACACACATCTACATTCGCCTACGAAAAACAACAAAAATGCAGTCGGCAATTGTCTGTGTTCCTTTGTGAAGACGAAGGGCAGTTGGCGTCCTGTTGTCACACTTGTTTTTCAATACTTGCATTCGCATGCTCAATCACTGTATAAGTGCACATTGTCCACCGACACATCACAAACCTAAGATGCAAACAAGTTGCCTTACGGGCGACTATCGAAAGTATCAACAATTTGATTTGTTGAGACAATCCATATTCCAACTGTAAAACAATGTCCCATCCGATGAACTTAAGTAGAAATTATGTAATGCACGACATTGCTATGCTACGACAAAAACCGGCACGGCATAATATATTGTGTAATACACCTTAAATGATGTCTTGAGTCCACATAGGGATCCAAATATTATGCTCTTAAGATATTCCGCAGTCACACCATCGGGGATACTTAAACAATGCTGAATAATATACCGGCACAGTCTCCAACGAATCGATCCTGAAGAATTACACAGCACAGTCTCCAACGCATCGACGCTGAAGAATTACACAGCACAGTCTCCAACGAATCGACGCTGAAGAATCACACAGCATTATCTCCAACAAATCCATGCAGAAGGTCACACAGCATTATCTCCAACAAATCCATGCTGCAGAATCACACAGCATTATCTCCAACGAATCCATGCTGAAGAATCACACAGCATTATCTCCAACGAATCCATGGTGAAGAATCCCACAGCATTATCTCCAACGAATCCATGCTGAAGAATCCCACAGCATTATCTCCAACGAATCCATGCTGAAGAATCACACAGCATTATCTCCAAGGAATCGACGCTGAGAAATCACACAGCGTAGTCTCCAAGGAATCGACGCTGAAGAATCACTAGCACGTTCGCCACGAAATGCAACTGCGCCCAATTTTAGGAGATAAGTGATTGTTCGTTCTTCGTGTTCATTGTCTTGAATGCTGTTTGTCTTGCCTGGAGATCAACGAGGTGGAACTGTGTCGTCTTTTCTCTTGTCTTTTGCCTGTCTCTGTGTCGTCTTTTCTCTTGTCTTTTGCCTGTCTCTGTGTCGTCTTTTCTCTTGTCTTTTGCCTGTCTCTGTGTCGTCTTTTCTCTTGTCTTTTGCCTGTCTCTTTCGTTCGGAACATTTGTTTTCCGTTTCTGCTTGCAGTCACCTCACGTTCAAACCAGATGTGGTTAGTTTTTGCTCTAGTGTGCTCTTTCCTTTGATAGTTGACGGGGCCCTTCCTCCGTGCTGTCCTTGGCCATTGACTGGGATGGAGAAAGAGAGAGGCTGGAGTCTGTGACAGGAGCAGAGGTGTAGCCTCAGGCATGAAGAGAGAGTAAAGATGGACACCGTTCTGAGCAAGGCTAAAGGTTGTTAAATATTGTGACTGTAGCTGATGCTTGGTGGTTTCATGTTCCTAAGATTTGCCGAAAGGTGGACAGATTAAAGCATTAATCAGCACCAAACCAAGCATGACAGAAAATCCACAACGGACTTTGAGTGACGGACAAGTGGACCTTCCATGAGTCTGGGCAGGAATATTCTCCTCTGCGAAGATTCACAAGTCAATAGTCACATGACCATGACAGCAGTCCCAGCACAGAAACGTGTCCTTCAACTCTACCATTATCCATAGATCACTCTCTCTAGGTCGCTCTCTGATCAATCTCTATACCGTAACTAATAACAGTATAATATACTCCAAAGTTCGAGAAACCTGACGCATTAAAGCTAGTCAACAAGTACAGAATATTATTCTAGAAAATTCCCGAACCATGACGTAGTAGATATAGTCAAAATGTTCGGAATTTCTGAAACATCCCGGAAGCATGACATATTTTATACAAGCAAAATGATGTAGCCAACGCCTTGTTCTGAAGATGCAAACGGAAAATCATAATGCCTTTAACACTTTTGAGTGTACGATGCCCACATAATTATCCCTCAACGTTTTGTAAACTGTAGAAGGTAGGCTATGGTTTTCCTTTCCTACTGCATACCCCAGTAACTGACATGTTTTATAATGTGAATTTTAATACATGGGGAATTTACTAAGCACAGAATATGTCAAGTCATGTAGGGTGCGTCTTCCGACATGTAAAGACCATGTCGTAGCAAATAAAAGTACACATTTTCTACGTCAGGCTCTTTCTCCAAACCCGAAGTCTCAGCTCCACACCGGAATATGGACTGGGCCTGAGCACTAAACAATTTGAGAACATTTCCACTGACTCGTTTTAAAACGAATACAACACATTTAACATAGCCATAACAGCTTGCTTCCCCTTGCGCACAAGAATTTGACAGGTAAATGAAAAGTATGATTTGGGAGGGGGAAAAAAAAAAATTTATATATATATATATATATTCAATTATAACCAAAGCTTGCTCTTATGTCTTAGATTGAAGAAATAGGGGGAGATCAGCATTCATATCTACAGTGGTAGATAATTCTGCCTAACTAACAGTATGTGCTTGAGTGGGTGAATGGGGAAAAATAAAATACAATAAATGCTTCTCAAAATGAGCCTTCAGCAAGCTTATAGTCTCCAAGGGGGAGACAATCTCCAATGGGGAGGAAACTCACTAACGTATAACTCCTGGTCAGATACTGATATTTCGAAACATGATTGTTTCTCCTCAGTGACCGCGGGAAGTGGCAATTTGACTCCTCTGCCTTTTCGGTTTTAAGAAGAATGCTGTCCCAGAAAAAACTGGTGTGCAATACCGTAGTATGTTTGTTGAGTTTTCAAAAAACCAACCAAAGGTGCCACCTAAGAAGCAAAGAAAATCATGAAGGAGCAAAACAAGCCACAGTTTCTTGTGAAAAGTAGAAAATATAAAAAGATAACCTCTTAAGACACAAGTGCTGAGGGCCAGTTCTTGGAATGAATCCGCAAGGGACTAAATTACAATAAACTAATAAATTCCAAGGATAAGTACCGAGCATCATTCCAGCAACGTACAGAGCAGCTTGGTGTTGCAATGACTGCAAGAAATATTCAATTATAAACAAAGCTTGCTCTTATGTCTTAGATTGAAGAAATAGGGGGAGATCAGCATTCATATCTGCAGTGGTAGATAATTCTGCCTAACTAACAGTATGTGCTTGAGTGGGTGAATGGGGAAAAATAAAATACAATAAATGCTTCTCAAAATGAGCCTTCAGCAAGCTTATAGTCTCCAATGGGGAGAAAACACACTAATGTATAACTCCTGGTCAGATACCGATATTTTGAAACCTGATTGTTTCTCCTCAGTGACCGCGGAAAGTGGTAATTTGACTCCTCTGCCTTTTCGGTTTTAAGAAGAATGCCCAGGAGTTATATACACACACACACACACACACACACACACACACACACACACACACACACACACACACACACAACAACACACACACACACACACACACACACACACACACACACACACACACACACACACACAATGCCATCATGATAAAGTGTTATACATCAAGATTTTTCTGATTCGAGACTAAAATATACATATTCTAAGGAATCCAACACAAAGTCCATTCATCAGTTGTTATGATAGTAGTTGCTGCAACATCTGTATCCATTACAACTTCGGTCACAGCTAACCCGGAGTGGAGGGATGCAAATATCTCTGAAGGCCAGCATAGTTTTAGTTTTAAAAAAAATTGAGTAAAAGGGGGGGGGGGGGGGGGGGGGGGGGGAGGGGGGGGGGCAAAACGAAGTGGAGGAAGGGGTGGGGGGTGGGGGTGTCAAAACGAAATGGTTCGGGGGTGGAAGGGGAAAGAAACTGAGAAAAAAAAAAGGGGGGGGGGGGGGAGGAAGAGCAAAGGGGACCCAATATCAATCATTACTCGTCATTACTCGTCATAGACGATGAGTGAAGGCTGAAAAGCCGAAAATTTGAAAAATGAAATAAAGTGGAAGAAACAGGCACGGGCATGTGGATTTCTTTACGTGTTATCATTATATTCCTACATGGAACTGTCCTTGCCCCTTCTACTGCTAGGTGCGGAGTCAGACATAAAACAGGGTTTTCTGAAGAAAAAAAAAAAAAAAAAAAAAAAAAAAATATATATATATATATATATATATATATCCAGAAGATACTGCCAGGTGTTTATAAGTGCAATTTCAGAATTTCATTAAAGCCATCTTTAACGTGATGCCAGCTGCCCACCCTTACGGAACACAGTAATGTCCATGCATCCTTGTTCACCTTAAGATGTCATCTGTTTGCCGCTGAGTACAAATTGTTCAACTGATTTGGGAGCAGTATAGCAGTTTCAGGTAGTAAAAATTAAGCGTGCAAAAGGCACTATGATAATTATATCAGTCAAACCAAAAGAAACGCTGTCTTATTCCTTCTCGATAACCTCGAAACCTTCTAAGTCTCTTTGCTTATAATTAATGAGAGAGAGAGAGAGAGAGAGAGAGAGAGAGGAGAGAGAGAGAGAGAGAGAGAGAGAGAGAGAGAGAGAGAGAGATTAGAAGCCATCGGAACCCCATCCTCCATATCATTTCTATTCTTACCCTTCTTATCAACGAGACTGTGTGTGTGTGTTTGTGTGTGTGTGTGTGTGTGTGTGTGTGTGTGTGTGTGTGTGTGTGTGTGTGTGTGTGTGTGTGTGTGTATGTGTGTGTGCGTGTGTGTGTGTGTGTATGTGCGTGTGTGCGTGCGTGCGTGTGTATGTGCATGTGCGCGCGCGCGTGTGTGCGTGTGTGTGTGTGTGTGTGTGTGTGTGTGTGTGTGTGTGTGTGTGTGTGTGTGTGTGAGTGCGCGCGCGCTCGCACGCACGTATATATATATATATATATATATATATATATATATATATATATTGATATAAAGATTGTCCCCTACATTTTATACTGTTTGCATAATGCTTTTAGTTTTTCAGCAACTTTTTTCCTCTCCACACTTTCGTTTTGTTCCATTTACTACCCTTCGCTGGCTGCTTTGGGGTGCTGTTGGATTCTTTTTTGAACCCTTGGTGGTGAGAACACCACAGAATTACGGACTGTGGTGTGTCTCTATTTGACACCAAGAACGCAGACACAATCAGCCGTGTCTCCCTGATCAGTCCGATCCAGCGGACAAAAGGCCTAGGAGCAGGTAATACAAATAGATCTGCCTTCGAAGGGGAATACGATGGTTCCCTCGGGCAGCTAGTGAAGGGTTTCTCATATTATAATATATTCCCCTCATCTTCATTTTTTTTTTTAAATTCAAATCTTTGCCAAGTCATTACTCTAATGACTGAAGAATTGTTAGCCTGCACTTGTTTTCTCCCACTACTTAATTGTTCAGCATTATATATATATATATATATATATATATTATTGTGTGTGTGTGTGCGTGTGCGTGCATGCGCGCGCGCGCATGCATGTGTGTATGTGTGCGTGCATGTGTATGTGTGCGCGCCTCCGCGCGCGAACTTAAGCTCACTCTTGTCAGACATCAATCTAGAAAGGTTAGCCTCGACCTAACTGAATGGGGAGGAGCACCGTCCAGTTTCAAACCTTACACTTACATCAACATTTACTGAGCGAGTCTTTCTTTCTTATTTCCTCATCCACCATAGAATTTACAGACTTTAAGTTCCGCTTAAGTATGTCTATCGTGTTGGTCACTGTCTTCAAAACTCTTCATCTTCGTGATACAAATGATTTCCATAGCACACCGTGTTTCTGTGTCTGCTGCATTTGATTTTTTTCTGCAGCTTTTAACTCAGTTTACCACTCTATTGTACTGTAACGTTTCAGCTTTAATTTGGTGTGTCCAGAACTGCCTTTCGATAGATTGGTTCTGTCTAACAGAAAGATCCCTGTCAGTCGCTGTGAACAGGGTCAGATCTCATGCAGCGAAGCTTGAATCTGGAGTTCCCCAGGGTTCTGTCCTCGAACCTGCGCTCTTTGTGCCTAGCACGCATTTTTGTTCTCAGATTCTTGAAATTCTTGTCCTCGTCAGATATTTGATGGCGACACCCACCTTAGACGCTGAGAAAATGATTTCGAACTGAAGAGAGTGAACTGCGAATTGTCTAAGAGTGTGTCCGTTATTTGGGAACAGATGCGTGAAACAACCTGCAGCTGAACGCACTCCCTTATTATGTCATCGTTTTTCTTCTAAGTGTAATACTGCCACCTTTTTCTCAGAAAAGAGTAAATAAT
>CM065743.1:42670144-42690144 GCA_033310375.1 Conus canariensis
CTACTGTCATCATTTAGCTGTGGATGACATGCCAGACCTACTGTCATCATTTAGCTGTGGATGACGTGCCAGACCCAGTGTCATCATTTAGCTGTGGATGACGTGCAAGACCAACTGTCATCATTTAGCTGTGGATGACATGCCAGACCCACTATCATAATTTAGCTGTGGATGACATGCTAGACCCAGTGTCATCATTTAGCTGTGGATGACGTGCTAGAAACAGTGTCAGTGTCAGGTGCCTTCCCGTTGTTATCATCTACTACGTCAGTATGCTGGTTTCATTTTTTGTTGATCGAGTGAAGCTGCACTCAGAATTAAACAGACTGATGAACTATTACGTCAGTATGCCGTTTCATCTTTTGTTGTTGTTGTTGTTGTTGTTGATCAAATGGATCTGTACTCAGAATGTAACAGACTGATGAACTATTACGTCAGTATGCCGGTTTCATCTTTTTTGTTCATCGAATGAATCTACACTCAGAATTAAACAGACTGATGAACGGGAGTATTATCTTCCAAAACTCTGCTCTCAGTTTGCTGCCAGTGAGACAATACAAGTAAAAGTTGATGCCGTTGTTAGAATAAGATAGTAATAGGAAGACGGCGTGGTATATGTAAGAATTTCCAATTGCATATGGGTCAGTGTCATCAACATTATTTAACAGAAACCGACGTATTGTGATAGGTACCGTCGTAAGAATAAACGCAGCACTGACAATGATCAGGGTCAAGGTCAATGAAGACGCCTTCTGTTGTCTGGAATCCTGGGTAGTTTGCTGTACAGGAAGACGACTGCCTTTTACCGATCTGGCCAGTGTCCAGAGAAGAACGCTATTGCTGAGGACCAGCATCACAAGAGGTAGATAGGAGCCTAGAGTGTTGCTCATGACAATCCAGATCCTATCCCTAAACCACGTGTACTTGTCTGACACAGCCTGAGGGCAGCACGCGCTGGACACCTGATGACAGCGCTCTTTATGAACACCATATCCGTAGAGAATGTGACTGCAGATCAGAGTGATGACGACGACCAGCAAACCAGCAACAACTCGTGACGTTCTCTTCGTCCACACAGCATTGACACGATGAGGCCACAGCACAGAGGCTGCTCTTTGCATGGTGAGAGTCACTAGTATTGATGGAGACAACATTACCACCGTGTGCCTGGTCATTTTATCCACTTTACACATCCAGGAACTGTGCGAGCTAGTGTGAAGGGTCCCCAGTGATCTGATGATAAAACTCTGTAAGGGAGAAACTGTCAACGCCAACTGGTCAACCCACGCCAGACATTGGAAGAAAATACCTGAAGTAGATGCAGGGAGGCGAAACATGATCAGAATGATCATAGCATTCCCAAAGGTTCCAAAGACAACCACTATAGGTTCGCCGATGTTCAAAATCAGACGTGCAATGCCAATTTTCTGAACTATTATGTTCCGAGCAATATAATGTTGCCGTTTCCAGTCCGGGATGTCCGTCGTGTCCGTCATTGTAACGGTGTCTTGGAAGGCGGACACGTTGAAGGTAGAATAATGTTCTTCACTTTTCATGACGGGAACTGTTCACCGTCTTAGTTCATATCGAGCATTGCCCTCTATGTGTCAAGTTTCAAATCACTTCTATTGCAACAGAGAGAGAGAGAGAGAGAGAGAGAGAGAGAGAGAGAGAGAGGGGGGAGATTTACAATATTTATTATGAACCAGCAAAGCATATAAACACATACTAATGCTTCTGCTTATATGGTGATATTGTTGTGCCCTCTGTTACGGACAATTCAGTGTGTAAAGTTTCGACGAATGGTCACCCCTGCTACCTTAGCTGTACTGTTTCTTTTTCTTCTTCTTTTAGTCAATACATTTCTCAACACAATGCATAAGGGGAGATGTATGTAAATTGTTGTATTGTTTTCAGTACTGTGGTGTTTGCTGTGGACACTTTGTCTATCAAAGGTAGACAAGGGTCATCATTGCTCGCTGTCCTTGTATTGTTGCTGATGTTGTAGTGATTGTAATGAACAATGTTTAGTATTCGCTGTCCTTGTATTGTTGCTGATGTTGTAGTGATTGTAATGAACAATGTTTAGTATTCGCTGTCCTTGTATTGTGGCTGATGTTGTAGTGATTGTAATGAACAATGTTTAGTATTCGCTGTCCTTGTATTGTGGCTGATGTTGTAGTGATTGTAATGAACAATGTTTAGTATTCGCTGTCCTTGTATTGTGGCTGATGTTGTAGTGATTGTAATGAACAATGTTTAGTATTCGCTGTCCTTGTATTGTTGCTGATGTTGTAGTGATTGTAATGAACAATGTTTAGTATTCGCTGTCCTTGTATTGTTGCTGATGTTGTAGTGATTGTAATGAACAATGTTTAGTATTCGCTGTCCTTGTATTGTTGCTGATGTTGTAGTGATTGTAATGAATAATGTTTAGTATTCGCTCTCCTTTTACTGTGATAGATCTTGTCTTGGATTTGCTGTGGACAATTCATCCGAGTGTAGATTAGGCAAGGCTACTGTTATGGACAGTTTGTTTCGTGAAGATTGTATAGATGGCCATCTCTAGTCTTTACATAGCATTGTTGTTGTTGATGTTGTTGTTGTTGTTATTGTTTCTATGTGAGGGGCCGGAATAACTCAGCTGGTAGAGCGCGGAACTTGTAATCTTGGCGATCCTGGGGTTGCGGGCTTGAATCTCCGCCGGACCGTTTCGGTACAGGGGGATCTTTCTCTCAGTGGTATCATTAGTTCTGACTCCATTTTCCAAAAAGTCTTTCGAATGAGATTATAAACCGAGGTTTTGTGTGTGAACGCACGCAAAGCATCTTGCACACACATAAAATTTACCTGAAAATCTTGTGGTTTTTCTTCATGCTTTGCTACGTACTTGCTGGAACAGTAGCGACATGCCCAAAATATGGAAAAAGACAATCGTTGTCCCAGTTCATAAACAAGGATAGTCTTCTAGTGATCCTGAAAATTACAGACCTTTTGCATTAACATCACACGTCTGTAAACTATCAGAAAGAATTGTTTTGAATAGACTAGCACATTACTGTGAAAAAAAATGACATCATTCTTATTAATCAAGCTGGCTTTCGTAAAGGGAGATCTACTACAGAAATATTAGTGAATTTATCAACAAATATAAAGAAACAATTTGCAAGACGTTTTTTTGACATAACCGAGGCTTACGAGCAAGTGTAGCATTCATAGCTATTAAACAAACTTAAAAATATTGGACTATCAGGAAATGTATACAATTATGTTAAATGCTTTCTGAAAGATAGGGTAATACAAACAAGAGTAGGAAAAACATATTCCACCAGTAGAACTTTGTCTGTGGGAATCCCCCAAGGTTCAGTGTTAGCTCCGCTTCTTTTCTCATTGCTACTGCATGATTTGCCAAATAAGTTATCTAAAAAAGGTAGTTCTCGTTCAATATGCAGACGACATTTGCATGTGGATGGAAGCAACTCTTAAGAAAACTCCACAGCGTGATATAAGTTTCATCAGAAAGATCTATCAAGACGAACTAAATAGGATGTCGGAATACATGAAGTTAAATGGATTAACTTATCTGTTGAAAAAACAAATATAATTCTTTTCAATAGTGGTAATAATCCAGAAAAAACTGTCCATTTTTACATTGGGCGAAACACCTCCTAAATACGTGACAGAGGTTAAATTCCTAGGAGTCCACTTCACATCTAAACTATCATGGAACGCTCATATTGAATACTTATTAACAAGGGCGAGGAAAATATCAAATTTCCTTAAAATTATTTCTAAAGAAAAATGGGGACAGAAATCATCTACGTTGATAACTCTATGTAAATCTTTAATGAGGTCGAAAATAACATATGCCCAAGAAGTAATCTTTAGCGTTCCCAAATACCTATTGAAAAAGCTTGAAAGTATTGAATGCAAGGCATTGAAATTAGCACTTGGCCTTCCAGTGCATGCATCATCTTCTCGTACGTATTACGAAGCGCATGCTTCCCTTAGATGAATACAGAGAGTTAGCGTGTTGTAAATTTGTTATCAAGAGTACAACTAATAAAACGCACATTAGATCTGAAATAAAAATGAGGTCAGATATTGATTTTCCTAAAAGAGCAAAATCTATAGCTTCTCAAAAACACTGGCAATGTACACGTCAAAAAGTATAACTGATTCTGGAGTTTCAATCGATAACGATGCTCTATCCATTAGACCGTTATTTTCTCCTATACCACCATGGGAGCTTAATAAAGCACATTTTGATATTGAACATACCAATATGAAAAAAGATGAAACCATAAACATGTGAGCAAGCTATATCAAATGCCATGTTGAAAAGAACTATTCAAATTGTTTGAAAAATATATACAGACGGTTCGTGCATTGATAAACAAACAGGTTGTGCATTCTTAATACCAACTTAAGAGTGGAGAAATCATTTCATATCGGAATTAACAAATCGATATTTACAGCAGAATTAACAGCGATACTCCTGGCTTTAAATTACCTTTTAAACTTTCCAAAAACAATATTTCAAATTCTGTTCTGTGTTGATTCTAGATCAGCTCTTCAGGCATTTAAAGTTTTTCAATTGCACACAAGACCTGAAATGATCATAGAGATAAGTTGTATGATACACATGTTAATTGCAAGAGGAACCCATGTAGCTTTTTGTTGGATTCCTTCACATTGTTCTTTTCATTATAATGAAAAAGTAGACAGGGCAGCTAAATGTGGAGCCAAAAATAGTTTTGATTCAAAATTGTTTGATTTCCCCTTATCAGTACATGAACAGTGTAAATTAGTTAAGTCGCATATCTGGAAAGCTTTCGAATATAGTATGGTAGATCACGTTTATAAAGAACAGTTTGATATTAAAAGAATCAAAGAGAATTTTAACTTTAATAGAAAATTACTCTCATTAATGCACAGGTGGAAACTTAATGCATTTAAAACAAAATATGTAAAAAAAAAAACGTAGTATGCGGAAACAAAATTACTCCAGTTCATATTGTTTCATGCAATGATATGAAAAAAAAAATCATTCCAGTATTGAAGCAAAATACTGTGCAGGCCATTTTTCAGTCACCAGCTTTAACGTACGATTTCTTTGTACACTTAGAACGCACCCCTATTGGAAAATACTTTTAATGTTTTTTTTTTTTTAATTTTTTTTATTAACTTTATTTGCGGGGGATAAGAAAGGAAGGGGGGTGGGGTGGATAAGATGGGGGGGGGGGGGGGGGGAAGCAAAGGACTTTTTTTGTGTGTGTGTGTTTTTTTTTCTTTTCTTTAATACTGTCATCCGTTTTGACTTTAATTGATTAGTTAGTTGTTGGTTATAAGTCAATTGTTTCATGTTAATCTTCCCTTATGACTTGTGTAAAGATATTCACACACTTACACATCCACAACTCTCTCACTCACAGACACAGGCACACATACTCACACACACACACACACACACACACACACACACACACACACACACACACACACCACGCACACACACACACACACACACACACACACACACACACACACACATTCGCGTGCACGCGCACCCATACATACACACATTATGTGCACGCTCATAATTACTTCCGTACACATTCACTTTTTTTCTTTTCCTTTTTTTTGTGTCTAATGTCACGAATAGTGGATAGATGTTAAATGAAGGACACACACACACATATAAAATCGGATCACCAGCTTTCGGAAGAGAAAACCAGTTTGGCCGTTGGTATGGATGACACGTTACACATAGCGTGCACCTTCCCCGAAGTTGGAGTACGGCTGCCTTAGTGGCGGGATAAAAAAATTAAAAAACGGTCATACACACAAAACTCCACTGCCTTTGTTGGGCAGATGGGATTCACCCTTGCCTGTCTATACAGGGAGTGTCCGCAGGAGTATTAGTCCTCGTACGCGGAAAAAAATGTATATTAGTAGTAGTATTAATATTAGTATAATCAGTTATTATTATTATTATTATTATTATTATTATTATTATTATTTTGTTGTTGTCGTCGTTGTTGTGTCGTTAATGATGATAATTATGTCCTTGTCAAGGACGATTTACCTAGAGGTAATTAGACATAGGTTTTCTCTGTAAAGATGGAAAACGCTGTGCCAATATGGTTTTCAAATAAGATTAACACAGAAATACGCGTGCACATGCTTATTCAAAAGGCAGGTATCTGCTGCACTGTGTAAAAGAGTGGTACCACAGTATTGTTGATAGAATCTCATTACATGCGGTGTCCAATTTTCATACACAAGCGAATGTCAGACAAAGCGCAGACACTGACACACTTGTCTATGAAGAGCGACACAACTGCAATTGTTTCTGTTCCATTATGAAGAAGAAAGGCATCTGGCGTCCTGTTGGCACACAGATTTGTAATCTGTTTGCATCTGCATGCTCTATCAAGGCATAAGTGTATGTAATATGTTTGCATCTGCATGCTCTATCAAGGTATCAAGGTATAAGTGTATGCAATATGTTTGCATCTGCATGCTCTATCAAGGTATACGTGTATGCAATATGTTTGCATCTGCATGCTCTATCAAGGCATGAGTGTATGTAATATGTTTGCATCTGCATGCTCTATCAAGGTATAAGTGTATGCAATATGTTTGCATCTGCATGCTCTATCAAGGTATAAGTGTATGCAATATGTTTGCATCTGCATGATCTATCAAGGTATAAGTGTATGTAATATGTTTGCATCTGCATGATCTATCAAGGTATAAGTGTATGTAATATGTTTGCATCTGCATGATCTATCAAGGTATAAGTGTATGTAATATGTTTGCATCTGCATGCTCTATCAAGGTGTAAGTGTAATAGGTTGGCACCCGCATGCTCTATCAAAGTATAAGTGTATGCATTCATCCTCCTGCAGAAGACATCACAAATCAAAGAGACAAACAACTCGTCGAACGGGCGACCATTAAATGTATTCATGATTTGATATCTTAAACGGTCCACAGCCCAACAATGAACAACGCAATGAAGGAACGTAGAAATCCTGTCATACATGGGTATTGTTAAGCTGCAACACAATCATAATGATACACCTTTAAAGTGATGTCTTGAGTCCAGAGAGGGATCCAAATGTGCAACGGAGATACACTCCGCAGTCACAAATGACCACAATCTGGTGAGACATCACCGAAGATAATTAAACAATGCTGTTTGTCTTGTCTGAAGACGATCAAAGAGGTTGAAACGCGTCTTTCGCTCGGCAGAATAGTAACTTTTGTTCTAAGTCTATTTCCGTTTCCGCCTGCAGTCACCTCACTTTCAACTCAGATGTGGTTAAAAGTTTCAAAACAGAGTGACTGAGGGCGGAAAATGAAGCGCGGGGGGGGGGGGGGGGGGGGACTCAAGACCCCCCCCCCCCCACACACACACACACACACTATTTCCTCTCCCATGATCCCCTTTTGGGTGGCCCTGTTTCCGTCCGGTGGCCATTTTGAATGCGTGGAGACCATGAGGAGCTAAGTGATTTCACGTTCTTCGTTCACTGTCCTAAATGTTATTTGTTTTTGCCTGAAGAAGACCCCAGAGGTCGAAATGCATTGTGTCTTGTCCTGTACTATGTTTGTCTGTGTCCTTGGCGGTAACTAACCCCCTCTCTTTCGAACTTTCAGATGTGGTTAGTTTGTGCTCCAGTGTGCTCTTTCCTGTGATAGTTGACATAGCACTTCCTCTGTGCTGTTCTTGGCTATTGACTGGGATGGAGAATGAGAGAAGCTGGAGTCTGTGACAGGAGCATAAGTGTAGACTCATGAATGAAGAGAGGGAGTAAAGATGGACACCGTTCTGAGTAAGGCTGAAGTTTGTATACTATTGTGACTGTAATGATGGTTGGTGGTTGGATGTTCCTAAGATTCGCCAAAAGGGAGAAAGATTCAAGTATTAATCATCGCCAAACCAAGCACGACTGGAAATCCACAACGGACTATGAGTGATGAACAAGCGGAATTTCCATATGCTGGTGCTGGAACACTCTCCTCTGCGAAAACTCACAAGTCATTCACATGACCATGACTGCAGTCCCAAAACAGAAACGTGTCCTTCAACTCGATCAATATCCATAGATCCAATAGCCATGGATCCAATAGCCATAGATCACTCTCCCTCTAGGTCACTCTCTGATCAGTCTTTAACAGTATAGGAACTCGGAAGTTCAAGATATATGGCGGAGGAAAGTAAGTGGAAATGTACAGACTATTCTAGAAAATTCGCCAATCATGACGTAGTCAAGACAGTCAAAATGTACGAATTTTCTAGACAATTCTGGAAACTTGACGTATTTCAAACTACCAAAATGCTCAGAACTTTCAGGAACTTTCGAAAACCATGATGGCAATCAATTAGGAAAACAATCGTGGGATTTTATAGTATCAGAATGATATAGATCACTGTTGATACAGTAGCGTAACATTATGAAAACATGATACTTGACGGATTAGTTGTAAGATTCGGAGCGAACTGCAAATCTGTGATTGAAGGAGATCACAGATCAAGTTTTAATTATCTCTCTCTCTCTCTCTCTCTCTCTCTCTCTCTCTCTCTCTCTCTCTCTCTCTCTCTCTCTCTTTGTGTGTGTGTGTGTGTGTGTGTGTGTGTGTGTGTGTGTGTGTGTGTAAGGTCCAATCCTGTTAGTTGATAGACTTGTGTAATTGCAACGCCTACCCTTAGAATGGATTCTTTTAAATAAAACCCACTAAAATTTGTGCGAAACAACGTTTACGTGGATCTCCTAAGCGATGCAATATCCCACTGACTGACCAAACAATAATATGTTGAACGTACGTATGTTCCACATATTAACAGTGGAGAAAAAGGGCACCTCCATCACAGCATCAATGACTTGGTGAAGGTGGAAAAAGAGAGGTGTGTGTGTGTGTGTGTGTGCGTGCGTGCGTGGTGTGTTGTGTGTGTGTGTGTGTGTGTGTGTGTGTGTGTGTGTGTGTGTGGTGTGTGTGTGTGTGTAAGAGAGAGAGAGAGAGAGAGAGAGAGAGAGAGGGAGTTTATTCAAGAAAAGGCCAAAGCCACGCCTGAAGGGCTGGGTATTAAAAACATGTTTCGACAAGATTATTCATTCTTATAAGTGCACCATCCACAATATACGCATTTACCTGCGTACAATCAACCCTTCTTTTGAACGACTTGTACAGATACAAAGCAAGATTATTTGCAACATTTTCATTTCTCGATTACAAAAGACAGACTTATTCAAAACAACAAAGTGCCGAACGCGAAGAATACTTTGACGTTTTTTTGTTTGCTTGTTGTTTGTTTGTTTTTTGTTTGTTTGTTTTTTGTACTCTCAGTTCTTATAGAACAGGGAGTACTTTACAATGGGAACGAAGAAATGCTCTGTGTGTGTGTGTGTGTGTGTGTGTGTGTGTGTGTGTGTGTGTGTAGTGTGTGTGTGTGTGTGTGTGTGTGTGTGTGTGTGTGTGTGTGTGGTGTGTGTGTGTGTCCGTCCGTGGTCAAAATGTGTTCCACTCGCTCCAGACAAACCTACTGGGCCGATCTTTCTGAAAATTTGTAGGTATGTTCATTATGGGTCATGGATGATGCCCGATGTTTTAGTTTACCGTTACAGCCGTTACTGACGGCTGTAATGGCCTGTAACGATTTTTCTTCTTTACGGAATATCTCAGAAAGTACTTGGCCGATCATTGTGAAAATTAGCAGGTATGTTCATTATGGGTCATGGATGATGCCCGATGTTTTTAGTTTGCCGTTGTAGCCGTTACTAACGGCTGTGACGGTCTGTAACAGGTTTTTCTTCTTTATGGAATATCTCAGAAAGTACTTGGCCAATATTTCTGAAAATTTGTAGGTATGTTCATTATGGGTCACGGATGATGCCCGATGTTTACGTTTACCCTTATAGCCGTTACTAACGGCCCATAATGGTTTCTTCTTTATGGAAAATCTCAGAAAGTACTTGGCCGATATTTCTGAAAATTTGGAAGTATGTTCATTATAGGTCACAGATGATGGCCGATGTTTACCAGAATAGCCATCACTAACGCTTACACCAGCCCAAGATGGCTTTTCCTCTTTATGGAATATCTCACGCGTATTCAGGATAAACTGGGAGTACGTTTATATGCTTTGCGTCTTGTTTTCTTTTAGATCAGCCAACACAGGACATAAGAATGCAAATGAAGTTCATCTTCCCAACCAGAAATACCAAATGGAAACAACAAATCCCCTCCTGTATGGACATTATGAATATGATGATGCACGGCAATAACTGAAACACTATTCCTGAATTTTGGCAGTTCAGACTCAGACTCAGACTCAGACTTTTTATTATATCCCCATATATACAAGGAAAATGTTTTTGCAGGCACGTAAAACACAAATACAAACAATTCAACGTTAATCATTAATTCAACGTCAATCTGTGGGTAAAACAGGCCTCTAAAACAAAATCACCCCTTTTCCCATGTGGTTTATGTACATGTACAAATTAGATATTTATACCAATACAAATCCATACCCAAATATTTACACCCCCCAAACACACACACACACACACACACACACACACACACACACACACACACACACACACACACACACACACTCCCAACGTGTGTGTGCACCGCGTGCCCAAACCCACATCACTGTCTCTCTCTCTCTCTCTCTCTCTCTCTCTCTCTCCTCTCTCTCTCTCTCTCTCTCTCTCTCCTCTCTCTCTCACCCTCCCATCCTCCACCTCTCTCCAACCTTTTCCCCCCACCCCGTCCCAACCCTGCTCAACCACTCTCTCAATCTTGCTGTCATAAAATATGTACATAGGGGGGAAAAACTGGACTACAATATATAAATGACTGGGAAACTGAGATGGAGGAAACAGTAAAGATGATAATAGAGAAGAGAGGGACAGACAGAGACAAACCAAACGGGGAAGGAAGAGAGCATGTGAGTTAGAGGCAGACATAGTGAAGGTGAGAAAGAGAGAGACTCAGAGAGCGACAAATCGTCGGGCAGAGAGGAGAGAGAGAGAGAGAGAGAGAGAGAGAGAGAGAGAGAGAGAGAGAGAGAGAGAGAGAGGGAGAGAGAGCCAAGAGGGAGGGGTAGGAGAAGGAGAGAGACAGAGAGACAGGGTGAGACAGACAGACAGACGCACAGAGACGGAGAGCTAAAACATGGACAAAATCTAAAACGATAACCATTTAAGACCCGAAAACACACTTAACTTTTTATGCACCCCCCCCCCCACCCCACCCTCAACCTTCCCACCTCACTACCCACACACACACACACACACACACACACACACACACACACACACACACACACACACACACGACACGCACACACACTCACATACACACACGCACACACACACACGCACACACACACACACACACACAACACACACATCACACACACACACACACACACACACACACACACACACACACACACACACACACACACACACACACACTATTATAATCATCATCAAAAAGGTGTTAAAAATCAGACTGGCATTAAAACAAAGCAGTCAATTCATAGCACGTGCATTTTCTAAGTTACACATGGTTAAACACACCCATCCATTCCCACTTCCTCCTTCTACCCTCACACATTTTCCAGCACACAATTTCGTTGGCTTCCTCTTTCGTTGGAGCTTTCATGTCCTCACACACACACACACACACACACACACACACACACACACACACACACACACACACACACACACACGTGCGCGTCTGCGTGTACGTGCGCGCACACACTCACTCTCGTACTCATGTACGCATATATGCAGGCGCTCTGCAGGCAGTCAGATTTCACTCTCGTCCTGTTGCTGCGTTGTACAGCCTGACAGCAGTTGGCAGAAAGGATTTCCGCATACGAGTGGTCCTGGCCTTTGGACAACGCAGGCGCCGAGAGCCCTCTCTGTTGGACCTGCAAGAATGCACAGCAGGGTGAAGTGGGTGGGAGGTGTCTATCATGATAGCCATCAGCTTTTTGATGGCAGCACGCTCAAAGATGGTGGTTGGTGTTGCAAGGTTCGCCTTCACCACTGGTGCTGCTGTCCGTGCTAACTTCTCCAGCCTGTTGGTGTCCGCTGTCTTGGCGCTGCTGAAGAAGCAGATGTGGTTGTACAGCATGACACTCTGGTACAGCATGACACTCAGGAACAGTATCTCCTGGCTGACTTGGAAGGATCTCAGCTTCCGAAGGAAATACAGGCGCTGGTTGGCCTTCCTGCAGCAGGCATCCACGTTAGCAGTCCAGCTCAGCTGATCGTCGATGATCGTCCCTAAGTATTTGTAGGTGCTGACAATCTCTACTGGCTGGCCTTTGATGTTCAGAGGTTGGATGTCACAGCGGTTCCTTCGGAAGTCGATGACCAACTCTTTCGTTTTGGCCACATTTAGCTCCAGGAAGTTGTCATCACACCAATCAACCAGTTGCTGGGCAGCCTGTAAGTATGGACGATCATCCTCCTGGATGAGACCGGTCAGGGAGGTGTCATCTGCAAATTTAATCAGCAGGGTCGACTTCTCTCTGCTGCGACAGTCTGCGGTGTAGAGAGTGAACAGGACTGGCGATAAGACGCAACCCTGTGGGGCTCCTGTGTTGGTTGTCTTTGTGTTGGAGAGTTCTTTGCCCACCCTTACTCGTTGGGGTCTTCCCGTCAGAAAACTGAAGATCCACTGGATCAGGACAGGGTTGACTGACATGTTCAGGAGCTTTTCAACCATGAGATGGGGCTGGATGGTGTTGAATGCGCTGCTGAAGTCGATGAACAAGAGGCGTGCATATGATTTTGATTTCTCCAGGTGACTGTACAGGTGATGCAGCAGTGTTAAGATGGTGTCCTCTGTGCTCTTGTTCATTGAATAGGCGAACTGTAGAGGGTCTTGCTTGACACCCGTTTCTGCTCGCAGCAGCTGCAGTATTATCTTTTCAGCACACTTAAATGGTACCGAAGTCAGGGCCACAGGTCTGTAGTCATTCAGTTCTTTGGAGGAAGGCTTCTTGGCGGCCGGAACAATAATCGAGGTCTTCCAGATGATGGGGATGGTTCCCTCGTCTACAGATCTTTGGAACAGGCTTGAGTACACAGGCGCCAGGGAATCACTGCAGGCTTTGATGGTCTTGCTGCTGATGTAGTCAGGACCAGCTGCAGTGTGGGTCTTGACTTTCCTGAAACAGCATCGGACTTCCTCTTCCCTGATTTGTACTGGTTGTGAAGGACGAGTCAGGACTTCCTCCATGGCTTGCTTTTGCTGCTCTTTTAGGTCGTGCTTGTCAAATCGCGTGTAGAACTCGTTCAGTTCTTCTGCAAGCTTAAATTCCTCATCAACTTGCAGCAGTGGCCTCTTTGCTTTGTATCCAGTGATCGTTTCGATGCCTTTCCAGTATTGTTTGGAGTCACAGGATCTGAAGTTGTTCTCCAGTTTGGCCTTGAATTGCCTTTTGTCTTCCCGGATCTGCTTGTCGATCTTGTGTTGGACCGCCTTTGTCATGGAGTCATCGTGCTCTTGGAGGGCTTTCCACTTTTGGTTCAGCAGTGTTTTCAGCTGTTTTGAGACCCACGGTTTGTCATTGCCGTATAGTTTGACCTGTTTGCTGTCGACGATCATGTCTACACAGAAATTGATGTAGTCAGAGATCACCACAGCTGCTGAGTCAAGGGAGTCGTCATTCAGGAAGACATCCCAATCTGTACACTCAAAACAACCGTTCAGCTCCTCAACCGTTTCTTTTGTCCACTTCTTCACTGTCTTGACAACAGACTTTACCCTCTTGTACTTTTGCCGGTAAGCAGGCACCAGCTGGACCATGTTGTGGATCGACCTTCCCAGCTTTGGCAGCTGTCGGGAGCGGTAGGCAGACGGAATGTTGCCGTAGCACACGTCCAGGGTGCTTTCGGTACAGGTGCAACACGTGACGTACTGCTTGAAGTGAGGCAGAGACTTGGTCAGGCGGCATTTGTTGAGATCACCCATCACAAAGGAGGGTGCATCAGGGGAGGCTGAAGACAGTCTCTGGACCACAGCAGTGATCATTTCACGAGCAGTCTCAACATGTGCCCTGGGATGGACGTACACTACTGTGACGAAGATCTGATTGAACTCTCTAGGCAGATAGAAAGGGCGGAGGGCAACACTGATCAGTTCTATGTCTTCAGTGCACACAGATTCCTTGACTGTCACATTGGTGCACCACTTTGTGTTCACACACACGCAAACCCCGCCCCCTTTACATTTCCCAGTGATTTCGCTCGAACGATCCAGTCTATGGTAAGAGAAACCTGGAATGTCTGGGTCCCCGTGATCTTCCTTCAGCCAAGTCTCTGAGAGACAGATCAAGTTTGCTTCTCTGTGTTCATGGCGATACTTTATGCATGCAACAAGTTCTGTCTCTTTGTTTCTGACTGATTGTGCATTTCCAAACACGATAGTTGGAAGGGGAAGTTTGAAACAACGCCTCCTGGCTCTTTTAACCACCCCTCCCCGCTTTCCTCTTTTGCGTATCTTCAAAACTCGGGAGATCTTTTTCAAATCAAGTGTACCCCCATACACTGTCTGTCCAGCGCTCTGCCTACTGAGTAGAAATTCACGACTGTAAACATACATGAAGCTCTTTTCAAAATGGCTCCTTTCACTACACACTTTCTCTTTCTCGCTGTACTTACTTTACACATTCATGCTGACAAGCCTGTCTCACCTACAAACAATCCGTTTTCACCAAATTCTTCGTACTGTCTTTAACTAACACACTGCACCTTCCCTGGCTTCAAAAGAAACACTAACACTGTAATAATTGACAAACATCACGAGCGCCACAAACGTGCTGCTGGTCGCACACTCAGTTGCGCCCTGTCCTGTCAGGCCTGATAAATCCATTCATATTAATGGATAGATATGCTTCAGCTTCTACTAAATATTCACTTTTCAACAGTCTAAATATAGACTGTCGTTCGATGTTTTGAGTATAGCTACCCCAATTCTGCCAGTTACAATCTGTATTCGTTGCTTGAAACAAGGCAAGAAAACCATGATACAGCCAACGCCTTGTCCTCAACGTGCAACAATAAACTAAAGTGACATTAACACGTGCAAATGCACGATGCCCACATAGTGTGCCCTCTCAATTCCAGGCCAAACAATGTTTTATCATCTGTAGCAGGTATTCTATGTTCCACAGTACGTTCCAATAACTTATACATTTCAAATGCAAATTTAAAGAAATGGGGGATGTATGAAGTGCAGAATACGCCAAGTCATTCTATCGACTTGTTAAACGTTTCCATACCAAATGCGTAATATTTCTATATCCATGTCCTTTCTCCAATCCCGATTCCTAGCTCCATATAGCTGTGTCTGATCATTAAACAACACTAATAATAATTCAAATGCTTCGTTTTAAAATGTATAGCGGAAGACAGGGCATATTGAACTCGCCAGGTTTTTGTACCCCCTCTGTTTCTCTGCATATGAATGAGTGTGCCACCGTGGTGAGTACTCTTTTGTTAGCTGCCCAGAGTGCTGTCCCTTCCATCACATCACAATGGCTGCCAAAAAGAACGGCGAAAGACGGCGAGACTTTTTATTATTATTATTTTTTTGTACATTTTCTCTAAGATACGTCATGCTGAAATGTATATGCAAAGGAATATGCGGCATTTGACTTTCAAACTAACATAGGTTTTAGATACATTGGACTTTCTCCTACCGACAGGAGATATTTTTACGTCACATAAAATTAGTCCGTCGCATCATTTGCTGTATTTCAGAATACACACGCATTTGCTAAATTCAACTTCCGGTTCAATTTATCCTTCAGGGGTCAATATACTCGAATTGTTTATCATCTTTTTCACTTAGCTTAAGAGACATTTACCACCACAGCCCCCACCCTCTCTCTCTCTCTCTCTCTCTCCCCTCTCTCTCTCCTCACACACACGCACACACACACACACACACACACACACACACACAACACACACACACACACACACAACCAAGGACACACACGCGGACACACACATTCAAACTCTCTCTCTCTCTCTCTCTCTCTCTCTCTCTCTCTCATTTGCTATTTTGCTGGTTTCAGTTACAGCAAATGGACAGAAGATGACCTGTCCAGATGTATCTTGGCAGTGAAAAGAGGTGAAGGTCTCAACTCCTCAAGAAAAGCTTTCGGCGTGCCAAAGGCAACCTCTTACGTCATATGCACAACCGAAACAAGTGAGCAAATGACAGAAAGAAAGAATTATTTTGGCAGCCCAACCTTCCTGCCTCCTGATCTAGAAGAAGATCTTGTCAAGTAAATTCTTGATATGGACAGAATGTTCTTTGGATTATCTAGAGGGGACCTGATGTAACTCGCTTTTGAAATTGCTGACAAGAATGGTCTGAAGCCTGGTTCAACACTGTCAAGAGGAGTGCAGGTCAAGATTGGTATAAAGGTTTTCTGTCTCAGCATCCGGACATCTGCTTACGTCAGCCTGAGGCAGCTTCCATTGCACGTGCTCACGGCTTCAGTAAAGCAAATGCGATGGAGTGTTGTTTTTTGTTGTTTTTTTTTTTTTTTTTTTTGGGGGGGGGTATCTGGAAAACCACATTGAAAGGTATAGCCTCTCAGTTTTCAATATGAAAACAGAAATCTCTACTGTTCATAAACCTCCCAGAGTGCTAGCAAAACGAGGCAGAAGTCAAGTCTGGTCGGGAGAGCGAGGAGTCACAACAACTGGCGTGTTTTGCATGAGTGCAGCACGACAGTATGTTCCACTCATGCTCATTAAATTTAAGCGAAAGCGGGTCAACCCTCAGCTGGAGTTGGGAGCCCCTGCAGGAACTTTCGTCAACTGTAGCGACAGCGGGTGGACGACCAGGGAAACTTTCTTGGTCTACCTTCAACACTTTCTCTCTTCCGTCAAACCAACCAAAGAGGATCCTGTACTACTAATCCTGGACGGTCATAGCAGCCACACAGAATATCGTGAAGCCATTGACCTTGCCAGGCAGAATGGAGTGGCAATGTCATCCCTCCCACCACACACAAGCCATTGCCTGCAGCCTTTGGATGTTTCCTTTTTCTAGCCTCTCAAATTAATCATCATTCATGTGTTTTAAGCCTTTTAACAATCTTCTTGTCTTGGTTTTGTTTTCTCACCCCCCCCCAGCCCCCCCCCCCACACACATTCTCTCTCTCTCTCTCTCTCTTTCTCTCTCTCTCTCTCACACACACACACACACACACACACACACACACACACACACACGAGAGAGAGAGAGAGAGAGAGAGAGAGAGAGAGGAGAGAGAGAGAGAGAGAGAGAGAGAGAGAGAGCGGGGGAGGGAAAGGGAAGGAGGACAAAATGGGAGAGAGAGGATAGGAAGACTCCATTTACACCAACAACTCGCAATATTGAACCATCCGTTCAACATTCACCCTGCTGTGGTTCATTTCATCAATATGGCTTGCTAAATTGAACCTTTCCAGTCATTATCATTTCACTTCATTGCACTAAACAGGAAACATGCTGACACGCGCCCTTTGGTTTATGAGCAGTCCTCATGAAAGGGTATAACAAACTGTCAACGTTCAATTGTCTGCCTGATCATGTTTGAACAATTAACTGTATTCCTCAAGGGGTTCAATATAACCTGACTTCCCGTACAACAAATGTAATATAGCCATAAAGACTCGCTCCCCTTTGTCTAGAAGAACCTGGCAGACAAATGAAAAGGCATCTGGCGTCCTGTTGGCACACAGATTTGTAATCTGTTTGCATCTGCATGCTCTATCAAGGCATAAGTGTATGTAATATGTTTGCATCTGCATGCTCTATCAAGGTATCAAGGTATAAGTGTATGCAATATGTTTGCATCTGCATGCTCTATCAAGGTATACGTGTATGCAATATGTTTGCATCTGCATGCTCTATCAAGGCATGAGTGTATGTAATATGTTTGCATCTGCATGCTCTATCAAGGTATAAGTGTATGCAATATGTTTGCATCTGCATGCTCTATCAAGGTATAAGTGTATGCAATATGTTTGCATCTGCATGATCTATCAAGGTATAAGTGTATGTAATATGTTTGCATCTGCATGATCTATCAAGGTATAAGTGTATGTAATATGTTTGCATCTGCATGATCTATCAAGGTATAAGTGTATGTAATATGTTTGCATCTGCATGCTCTATCAAGGTGTAAGTGTAATAGGTTGGCATCTGCATGCACTATCAAAGTATAAGTGTATGCATTCATCCTCCTGCAGAAGACATCACAAATCAAAGAGACAAACAACTCGTCGAACGGGCGACCATTAAATGTATTCATGATTTGATATCTTAAACGGTCCACAGCCCAACAATGAACAACGCAATGAAGGAACGTAGAAATCCTGTCATACATGGGTATTGTTAAGCTGCAACACAATCATAATAATACACCTTTAAAGTGATGTCTTGAGTCCAGAGAGGGATCCAAATGTGCAACGGAGATACACTCCGCAGTCACAAATGACCACAATCTGGTGAGACATCACCGAAGATAATTAAACAATGCTGTTTGTCTTGTCTGAAGACGATCAAAGAGGTTGAAACGCGTCTTTCGCTCGGCAGAATAGTAACTTTTGTTCTAAGTCTATTTCCGTTTCCGCCTGCAGTCACCTCACTTTCAACTCAGATGTGGTTAAAAGTTTCAAAACAGAGTGACTGAGGGCGGAAAATGAAGCGCGGGGGGGGGGGGGGGGGGGGACTCAAGACCCCCCCCCCCCCCCCCCCACACACACACACACTATTTCCTCTCCATGATCCCCTTTTGGGTGGCCCTGTTTCCGTCCGGTGGCCATTTTGAATGCGTGGAGACCATGAGGAGCTAAGTGATTTCACGTTCTTCGTTCACTGTCCTAAATGTTATTTGTTTTTGCCTGAAGAAGACCCCAGAGGTCGAAATGCATTGTGACTTGTCCTGTACTATGTTTGTCTGTGTCCTTGGCGGTAACTAACCCCCTCTCTTTCGAACTTTCAGATGTGGTTAGTTTGTGCTCCAGTGTGCTCTTTCCTGTGATAGTTGACATAGCACTTCCTCTGTGCTGTTCTTGGCTATTGACTGGGATGGAGAATGAGAGAAGCTGGAGTCTGTGACAGGAGCATAAGTGTAGACTCATGAATGAAGAGAGGGAGTAAAGATGGACACCGTTCTGAGTAAGGCTGAAGTTTGTATACTATTGTGACTGTAACTGATGGTTGGTGGTTGGATGTTCCTAAGATTCGCCAAAAGGGAGAAAGATTCAAGTATTAATCATCGCCAAACCAAGCACGACTGGAAATCCACAACGGACTATGAGTGATGAACAAGCGGAATTTCCATATGCTGGTGCTGGAACACTCTCCTCTGCGAAAACTCACAAGTCATTCACATGACCATGACTGCAGTCCCAAAACAGAAACGTGTCCTTCAACTCGATCAATATCCATAGATCCAATAGCCATGGATCCAATAGCCATAGATCACTCTCCCTCTAGGTCACTCTCTGATCAGTCTTTAACAGTATAGGAACTCGGAAGTTCAAGATATATGGCGGAGGAAAGTAAGTGGAAATGTACAGACTATTCTAGAAAATTCGCCAATCATGACGTAGTCAAGACAGTCAAAATGTACGAATTTTCTAGACAATTCTGGAAACTTGACGTATTTCAAACTACCAAAATGCTCAGAACTTTCAGGAACTTTCGAAAACCATGATGGCAATCAATTAGGAAAAAAATCGTGGGATTTTATAGTATCAGAATGATATAGATCACTGTTGATACAGTAGCGTAACATTATGAAAACATGATACTTGACGGATTAGTTGTAGGATTCGGAGCGACTGCAAATCTGTGATTGAAGGAGATCACAGATCAAGTTTTAATTATTTCTCTCTCTCTCTCTCTCTCTCTCTCTCTCTCTCTCTCTCTCTCTCTCTCTC
>CM065743.1:42692644-42717644 GCA_033310375.1 Conus canariensis
AGACCAAGAGGGAGGGGTAGGAGAAGGAGAGAGACAGAGAGACAGGGTGAGACAGACAGACAGACGCACAGAGACGGAGAGCTAAAACATGGACAAAATCTAAAACGATAACCATTTAAGACCCGAAAACACACTTAACTTCTATGCACTCCCCCCCCACCCCACCCCACCCCACCCTCAAACCTTTCCCCCACCATCTACTAGCACACACACACACACACACACACACACACACACACACACACACGCACACACACACACACACACACACACACACACACACATACACACACACACACACACACACACAACACACACACACACACACACACACACTATTATAATCATCATCAAAAAGGTGTTAAAAATCAGACTGGCATTAAAACAAAGCAGTCAATTCATAGCACGTGCATTTTCTAAGTTACACATGGTTAAACACACCCATCCATTCCCACTTCCTCCTTCTACCCTCACACATTTTCCAGCACACAATTCCGTTGGCTTCCTCTTTCGTTGGAGCTTTCATGTCCTCACACACACACACACACACACACACACACACACACACACACACACACACACAACACACACACACACACACGTGCGCGTCTGCGTGTACGTGCGCGCACACACTCACTCTCGTACTCATGTACGCATATATGCAGGCGCTCTGCAGGCAGTCAGATTTCACTCTCGTCCTGTTGCTGCGTGGTACAGCCTGACAGCAGTTGGCAGAAAGGATTTCCGCATACGAGTGGTCCTGGCCTTTGGACAACGCAGGCGCCGAGAGCCCTCTCTGTTGGACCTGCAAGAATGCACAGCAGGGTGAAGTGGGTGGGAGGTGTCTATCATGATAGCCATCAGCTTTTTGATGGCAGCACGCTCAAAGATGGTGGTTGGTGTTGCAAGGTTCGCCTTCACCACTCGTGCTGCTGTCCGTGCTAACTTCTCCAGCCTGTTGGTGTCCGCTGTCTTGGCGCTGCTGAAGAAGCAGATGTGGTTGTACAGCATGACACTCTGGTACAGCATGACACTCAGGAACAGTATCTCCTGGCTGACTTGGAAGGATCTCAGCTTCCGAAGGAAATACAGGCGCTGGTTGGCCTTCCTGCAGCAGGCATCCACGTTAGCAGTCCAGCTCAGCTGATCGTCGATGATCGTCCCTAAGTATTTGTAGGTGCTGACAATCTCTACTGGCTGGCCTTTGATGTTCAGAGGTTGGATGTCACAGCGGTTCCTTCGGAAGTCGATGACCAACTCTTTCGTTTTGGCCACATTTAGCTCCAGGAAGTTGTCATCACACCAATCAACCAGTTGCTGGGCAGCCTGTAAGTATGGGCGATCATCCTCCTGGATGAGACCGGTCAGGGAGGTGTCATCTGCAAATTTAATCAGCAGGGTCGACTTCTCTCTGCTGCGACAGTCTGCGGTGTAGAGAGTGAACAGGACTGGCGATAAGACGCAACCCTGTGGGGCTCCTGTGTTGGTTGTCTTTGTGTTGGAGAGTTCTTTGCCCACCCTTACTCGTTGGGGTCTTCCCGTCAGAAAACTGAAGATCCACTGGATCAGGACAGGGTTGACTGACATGTTCAGGAGCTTTTCAACCATGAGATGGGGCTGGATGGTGTTGAATGCGCTGCTGAAGTCGATGAACAAGAGGCGTGCATATGATTTTGATTTCTCCAGGTGACTGTACAGGTGATGCAGCAGTGTTAAGATGGTGTCCTCTGTGCTCTTGTTCATTGAATAGGCGAACTGTAGAGGGTCTTGCTTGACACCCGTTTCTGCTCGCAGCAGCTGCAGTATTATCTTTTCAGCACACTTAAATGGTACCGAAGTCAGGGCCACAGGTCTGTAGTCATTCAGTTCTTTGGAGGAAGGCTTCTTGGCGGCCGGAACAATAATCGAGGTCTTCCAGATGATGGGGATGGTTCCCTCGTCTACAGATCTTTGGAACAGGCTTGAGTACACAGGCGCCAGGGAATCACTGCAGGCTTTGATGGTCTTGCTGCTGATGTAGTCAGGACCAGCTGCAGTGTGGGTCTTGACTTTCCTGAAACAGCATCGGACTTCCTCTTCCCTGATTTGTACTGGTTGTGAAGGACGAGTCAGGACTTCCTCCATGGCTTGCTTTTGCTGCTCTTTTAGGTCGTGCTTGTCAAATCGCGTGTAGAACTCGTTCAGTTCTTCTGCAAGCTTAAATTCCTCATCAACTTGCAGCAGTGGCCTCTTTGCTTTGTATCCAGTGATCGTTTCGATGCCTTTCCAGTATTGTTTGGAGTCACAGGATCTGAAGTTGTTCTCCAGTTTGGCCTTGAATTGCCTTTTGTCTTCCCGGATCTGCTTGTCGGTCTTGTGTTGGACCGCCTTTGTCATGGAGTCATCGTGCTCTTGGAGGGCTTTCCACTTTTGGTTCAGCAGTGTTTTCAGCTGTTTTGAGACCCACGGTTTGTCATTGCCGTATAGTTTGACCTGTTTGCTGTCGACGATCATGTCTACACAGAAATTGATGTAGTCAGAGATCACCACAGCTGCTGAGTCAAGGGAGTCGTCATTCAGGAAGACATCCCAATCTGTACACTCAAAACAACCGTTCAGCTCCTCAACCGTTTCTTTTGTCCACTTCTTCACTGTCTTGACAACAGACTTTACCCTCTTGTACTTTTGCCGGTAAACAGGCACCAGCTGGACCATGTTGTGGATCGACCTTCCCAGCTTTGGCAGCTGTCGGGAGCGGTAGGCAGACGGAATGTTGCCGTAGCACACGTCCAGGGTGCTTTCGGTACAGGTGCAACACGTGACGTACTGCTTGAAGTGAGGCAGAGACTTGGTCAGGCGGCATTTGTTGAGATCACCCATCACAAAGGAGGGTGCATCAGGGGAGGCTGAAGACAGTCTCTGGACCACAGCAGTGATCATTTCACGAGCAGTCTCAACATGTGCCCTGGGATGGACGTACACTACTGTGACGAAGATCTGATTGAACTCGCTAGGCAGATAGAAAGGGCGGAGGGCAACACTGATCAGTTCTATGTCTTCAGTGCACACAGATTCCTTGACTGTCACATTGGTGCACCATTTTGTGTTCACACACACGCAAACCCCGCCCCCTTTACATTTCCCAGTGATTTCGCTCGAACGATCCAGTCTATGGTAAGAGAAACCTGGAATGTCTGGGTCCCCGTGATCTTCCTTCAGCCAAGTCTCTGAGAGACAGATCAAGTTTGCTTCTCTGTATTCATGGCGATACTTTATGCATGCAACAAGTTCTGTCTCTTTGCTTCTGACTGATTGTGCATTTTCAAACACGATAGTTGGAAGGGGAAGTTTGAAACAACGCCTCCTGGCTCTTTCAACCACCCCTCCCCGCTTTCCTCTTTTGCGTATCTTCAAAACTCGGGAGATCTTTTTCAAATCAAGTGTACCCCCATACACTGTCTGTCCAGCGCTCTGCCTACTGAGTAGAAATTCACGACTGTAAACATACATGAAGCTCTTTTCAAAATGGCTCCTTTCACTACACACTTTCTCCTTCTCGCTGTACTTACTTTACACATTCATGCTGACAAGCCTGTCTCACCTACAAACAATCCGTTTTCACCAAATTCTTCGTACTATCTTTAACTAACACACTGCACCTTCCCTGGCTTCAAAAGAAACACTAACACTGTAATAATTGACAAACATCACGAGCGCCACAAACGTGCTGCTGGTCGCACACTCAGTTGCGCCCTGTCCTGTCAGGCCTGATAAATCCATTCATATTAATGGATAGATATGCTTCAGCTTCTACTAAATATTCACTTTTCAACAGTCTAAATATAGACTGTCGTTCGATGTTTTGAGTATAGCTTCCCCAATTCTGCCAGTTACAATCTGTATTCGTTGCTTGAAACAAGGCAAGAAAACCATGATACAGCCAACGCCTTGTCCTTAACGTGCAACGATAAACTATATATAGTGACATTAACACGTGCAAATGCACGATGCCCACATAGTGTGCCCTCTCAATTCCAGGCCAAACAATGTTTTATCATCTGTAGCAGGTATTCTATGTTCCACAGTACGTTCCAATAACTTATACATTTCAAATGCAAATTTAAAGAAATGGGGGATGTATGAAGTGCAGAATACGCCAAGTCATTCTATCGACTTGGTAAACGTTTCCATATCAAATGCGTAATATTTCTATATCCATGTCCTTTCTCCAATCCCGAATTCCTAGCTCCATATAGCTGTGTCTGATCATTAAACAACACTAATAATAATTCAAATGCTTCGTTTTAAAATGTATAGCGGAAGACAGGGCATATTGAACTCGCCAGGTTTTTTGTACCCCCTCTGTTTCTCTGCATATGAATGAGTGTGCCACCGTGGTGAGTACTCTTTTGTTAGCTGCCCAGAGTGCTGTCCCTTCCATCACATCATAATGGCTGCCAAAAAGGACGGCGAAAGACGGCGAGACTTTTTATTATTATTATTTTGTTTGTACATTTTCTCTAAGATACGTCATGCTGAAATGTATATGCAAAGGAATATGCGGCATTTGACTTTCAAACTAACATAAGTTTTATATACATTGGACTTTTCCTACCGACAAGAGATATTTTTATGTCACATAACATTAGTCCATTGCATCATTTGCTGTATTTCAGAATACACATGCATTTGCTAAATTGAACTTCCGGTTCAATTTATCCTTCAGGGTTCAATATACTCGAATTGTTTATCATCTTTTTCACTTAGCTTAAGAGACATTTACCACCACAGCCCCCACCTCTCTCTCTCTCTCTCTCTCTCTCTCTCTCTCTCACACACACACACACACACACACACACACACACACACACACACAACCAAGGACACACACGCAGACACACACACGGACACACACATTCAAACTCACTCTCTCTCTCTCTCTCTCTCTCTCTCTCTCTCTCTCTCTCTCATTTGCTATTTTGCTGGTTTCAGTTATAGCAAATGGACAGAAGATGACCTGTCCAGATGTATCTTGGCAGTGAAAAGAGGTGAAGGTCTCAACTCCTCAAGAAAAGCTTTCGGCGTGCCAAAGGCAACCTCTTACGTCATATGCACAACCGAAACAAGTGGGCAAATGACAGAAAGAAAGAATTATTTTGGCCGCCCAACCTTCCTGCCTCCTGATCTAGAAGAAGATCTTGTCAAGTAAATTCTTGATATGGACAGAATATTCTTTGGATTATCTAGAGGGGACCTGATGTAACTCGCTTTTGAAATTGCTGACAAGAATGGTCTGAAGCCTGGTTCAACACTGTCAAGAGGAGTGCAGGTCAAGATTGGTATAAAGGTTTTCTGTCTCAGCATCCGGACATCTGCTTACGTCAGCCTGAGGCAACTTCCATTGCACGTGCTCACTGCTTCAGTAAAGCAAATGCGATGGAGTGTTGTTTTTTGTTGTGTTTTTTTTTTTTTTTTTTTTGGGGGGGGGGGTATCTGGAAAACCACATTGAAAGGTATAGCCTCTCAGTTTTCAATATGAAAACAGAAATCTCTACTGTTCATAAACCTCCCAGAGTGCTAGCAAAACGAGGCAGAAGTCAAGTCTGGTCGGGAGAGCGAGGAGTCACAACAACTGGCGTGTTTTGCATGAGTGCAGCACGACAGTATGTTCCACTCATGCTCATTAAATTTAAGCGAAAGCGGGTCAACCCTCAGCTGGAGTTGGGAGCCCCTGCAGGAACTTTCGTCAACTGTAGCGACAGCGGGTGGACGACCAGGGAAACTTTCTTGGTCTACCTTCAACACTTTCTCTCTTCCGTCAAACCAACCAAAGAGGATCCTGTACTACTAATCCTGGACGGTCATAGCAGCCACACAGAATATCGTGAAGCCATTGACCTTGCCAGGCAGAATGGAGTGGCAATGTCATCCCTCCCACCACACACAAGCCATTGCCTGCAGCCTTTGGATGTTTCCTTTTTCTAGCCTCTCAAATTAATCATCATTCATGTGTTTTAAGCCTTTTAACAATCTTCTTGTCTTGGTTTTGTTTTCTCACCCCCCCCCAGCCCCCCACACACACATTCTCTCTCTCTCTCTCTCTCTTTCTCTCTCTCACACACACACAACACATTCTCTCTCTCTCTCTCTCTCTTTCTCTCTCACACACACACGCACACACACACACACACACACACACACGAGAGAGAGAGAGAGAGAGAGAGAGGAGAAGAGAGAGAGGAGAGAGAGAGAGAGAGAGGAGAGAGCGGGGGAGGGAAAGGGAAGGAGGACAAAATGGGAGAGAGAGGATAGGAAGACTCAATTTACACCAACAACTCGCAATATTGAACCATCCGTTCAACATTCACCCTGCTGTGGTTCATTTCATCAATATGGCTTGCTAAATTGAACCTTTCCAGTCATTATCATTTCACTTCATTGCACTAAACAGGAAACATGCTGACACGCGCCCTTTGGTTTATGAGCAGTCCTCATGAAAGGGTATAACAAACTGTCAACGTTCAATTGTCTGCCTGATCATGTTTGAACAATTAACTGTATTCCTTAAGGGGTTCAATATAACCTGACTTCCCGTACAACAAATGTAATATAGCCATAAAGACTCGCTCCCCTTTGTCTAGAAGAACCTGGCAGACAAATGAAAAGCATGACTTGGAGAAAAAAAGATATACTCAGATCTTTTAGTCAGTCAAAGCTGTGGTTTTAGAATTTCCATAAAACCATCTTTCTCCTCATGCCCGCCGTTCACACTTCCGGAGAACAATTATGTTCGTTTTATCATTGTTTACTTTAAGATATAATCTGTGTGCTGCAGAGTACCTATATATATATATATATATATATATATATATATATATATATATACATATATATATATATACATATATATATTCATAAAGAACTAATAAATTCCAAGGATAAGTACCGAGCACCATTCCAGCAACTTACAGAGCAGCTTGGTGTTGCAATGACTGCAAGAAATATTCAATTATAAACAAAGCTTGCTCTTATGTCTTAGATTGAAGAAATAGGGGGAGATAAGCATTCATATCTGCAGTGGTAGATAGTTCTGCCTAACTAACAGTATGTGCTCGAGTGGGTGAATGGGGAAAAAATAATAAAATAGATGCTTCTCAAAATGAGCCTTCAGCAAGCTTATAGTCTCCAAGGAGGAGACATTCTCCAATGGGGAGGAAACTCACTAGCATATAACTCCTGGTCAGATACCGATGTTTCGAAACCTGATTGTTTCTCCTCAGTGACCGCGGAAAGTGGTAATTTGACGCCTCTGCCTTTTCGGTTTTAACAAGAATGCTATCCTAGAAAAGGCTGGTGTGCAATACCGTAGTATGTTTGTTGAGTTTTCAAAAAACCAACCAAAGGTGCCACCTAAGAAGCAAAATATATGTGTGTGTGTATATATACACATATATATATATATACATATATATATATATATATATATATATATATATATATATGTATATTGTTCAACTTCTTTCAATGCTGTATAACAGCTTCAGGTCCGGGGTTCAGCTCGACGTCACAGCAGCGTTGAAGGAAAAGTCCGTAGTACAACAGAGAGAGGATCACACCCACGGTGACACCGTCTTGCCATGTACGAATCTTCAATGTCCGAAAGTTTAAGGAGGCATTTTTTTTTTAATCACGTTGATGCATAAAAGCAAAAATTACAGGGGGAAATCCACCACAAACACGGAAGGAAAGACGTATTGCGGGCATGGTGTTGGTTGCAAAATAACACTTCATAAAAATGTCTCTGGACTTCACAATCCCACTTTGATTTCGGAGCTCAAACTTGTTGGTTTTTACACTCTCCGTGCCGGAAGTGAACCCCCTGAAAGAGAGAGAGAGAGAGAGAGAGAGGGGGGTGGGGTGGGGGGGGTGGGGGGGCACTGGGGAGTGAAGGAAAGGGAGTAGCCTATAACTGTGAAGCGCAAAGACCTATTTTATGATTTGTGCCATACGCAGTTGGATGATGATGATGATGATTATGATGATGATGATGCTGATGATGATAAGTAACATTTTTTTTTTAATTTTGAAAAAAGTTCATATAGAACAACATAATGGAAAACAAGAAAAAAAAATCCAAACAAATGGTGGATAAAGAAGAAACCGACGTATTATCAAACATAACGATAATACCATTCTACATTTTGAAGACAAAAGGTTACAACCTCTTTACGTGGTAAAAGAGAGAGAGAGAGAGAGAGAGAGAGAGAGAGAGAGAGAGAGAGAGAGAGAGAGAGAGGCAAGCCGAGTGTATTATGACATTTTACATATTTTTTTGTTGTTTGTTTTTTAAGGTCCTGTATAATGTCCAATGGGGCTGTTTTAGGCGATGTATCAATTCTAGGGTGCTATAATCATACTTATACTAGTATAATGTACAATGCCAAAATCTTTCATATTTCATTCTGGGCCTGCTAACATCGGCATATATGAAAAGAAAGTCGTTATATACACTTTTTTTTCGAGCAATGTATTCTCCAGTTTTATACCTGTATTTTAGCTTATTAAGAAATACTTGCAGTCTTGTGATGCTTTTGTTATGTTCTACACTGATATGAATAGTGTTTAGCGAATAATATAATAAAATGAAATACATGATGTATATGTATGTTTTTATCAAATCCAGCTATGGCTAATGGTTCAGTTTTCTGCAAATTAAAAAAAAAAACACACATACATATTTCATTCATCAAATCACTAGCATTTGCCAAAAAAAGATGTATGACCATACAATACCAAAACATATGTGCAATACTGTCCTTAACAGAGGTACAGAAAGTACAACCATCACTGTTCAATATACCCATTTTTGTTCAGCACCACATTAGTACCACGACATCTGTGTATTATTTGTGACTGTTACCGTTTCATTTTTGTCAGAATGTTTACTCAGATAAAGAAAACAATTTTTCCAGTCATTTTCTACATTCAGTTTTATATCCCAGTTCGTACAGTTGTTCGGGCGCGTATGAGTATCTACAGAAATGTCATAATATAATTTTGACGCTTTACAAACTGACGTCAACTTTTTGTAACATATGTGCATTTGTAAACATTTACTATTATTTTCAACGTTGATTTTTGCTTTTTGTATATATTCAATTCTAGCTGCTTTAAAGCCAGAAAAAGTGATGAAATTAATGTTTACGTCATACTCTTGTTTAAATTGTTCATAAGAAATAAACTGGCCATTGTCAAGCAAAAAAAAATGAGCAATGCAATATATGTCCTTTTTGATCCATGCTTTTCCCAAAATAGTCTTTTTCCCAACTTGTATTCTCTTTGTATAAAAGACTGGTTCCGCAAGGTGTTCATAAGAATTCTTACAGTTAACTTTGTAGAAGAAAATTGTTTGTACGCCATAAATACCTCCGTCCAATATACATTTGATTTACAGAAGGAAGAAAATATTTCTGGTCCATATGTCTCAATATTGCTTTATAAGTGGAAAGTTAGATTAATAATTTCCCATTTGTGGTGTGTAATCTGAACTTTTGCAGCCACGACAATTTTAGTGAAGAAGCACATGTCTTTAATTCTGGTAGTCCAAGACCGCCGTTTTGGATACTGTTATGTACAGGTTTTCTATTTATCTTGTCTGTCTTTTTTATTCCACAGAAATTTGTAACAGTAGCTTTGTAGAGTCTGAAAAAAAGTATTAGGTGGGTTAGATAGTAATATCCACAAATGGATGAGTTTTGATTAAATAAGCGATTTTTAAACTGCCACTGTGCCCAAAGGAGTTATTTGTCTTCTCACCCAAATCTTGAATAAACGTTTCACGTCCGCTATGCTTTTTTTTTTTTTTTCAGAACAATTAACCAAATAAAGTCACAGCCAAAATGGACCAGTTTGGGGCCTCATATCACACGATTTTTGGCAATTTAAAAAAAATCATAAAAAATCAACCGCTTCATCTAGGAGCATGAAACATACACCACTGGATAGAAACACGAATATATTTATAAAAAATACCCACCTTCAGCGTGGAATCCACACAGTTCACATGATGTAGGTAATCAAAATGATACACATTTGCAGAAAAACAAAAACTTTTTGTGCACACTGTAATTCACTTCTTCATGCTCTCTATCCTCCCACACAAGTTCAGTAACACCTCTGAGCACTTGGTATGACCTGTATGTATGACAACTGCATAGAACACAAGAATTTGACCACAGAATGCTTTATCCACTCAAAATCATGTGATCGTGTTCAAAATCGTATGATCGCAGAAACTGAGAGTAGGACAATTCAAATCCGCATAAAACTACTACAGAATACACGAAGAACGGTCTAAGGGAAGCAATTGCAAAAAGAAGGTCCTAAGCTGTCCCTGAAACGAGATTTAGTGCCCTTTAATAAAAGGCGGTATGATTTTAAAATCGTGAAATTCTGTCGGAAGTATGCGTCCAACACGCCTTTAAGCGATGTGAACAGTGTGGGAAACCCGCTTCCGACAAGACTCGATTGAGTTAATATCTGCACAGTTTTGCAAATCGTTGGTGAACAAGATTCCAAGATTTTTTAACAATTTTGTGGGTTCCGCTCCATACTAAATGGTTAATGTAGCGAACAGCAGCATTTTTGCAGTTCCCCAACCAAACAGCTTTTTTTTTTTCCTTCTAAGATTCATATATAACCCTGATTCACGACCAAACATTTCAAGTACGTTTATACATATTTCAAATGATTTTTTTGTCACCTGCTAAAAGAAATGCCGTATCATCTGCATATTGAGAAAGTATATGTTCGTCTGAGGGACATCCGGAGTCATGAACCGGGTGTGGCCCAACCCCCCTAGAGTGTCAGGAGATAAGGGCCGAAACATTTGCTTGAAGGGGGCTTCTCTTCTGAGGACTCTCTGCTGCCACGCTCTCCACGAGTTTCTTTCTACTGATGCATGGGTAAACCATTGACTTCCGGGAATAGGCCGGAGGACGTCCGGGAAAGACCGGAGGACACTGGGAAAGACCAGAACCAAGGGCTCTGTGGGCTGGCTCCCCACTTTGCCTTCAATATGTGGCTACTAAGTACAAAAAGAAAAGATGCTCCCAGGATTCACCGAAAGGGGGAGAGAATGATGAATCCATCGGTGCTCAACCGATCACGACTGCAAATCCCAAACGGACTATGAACATGGACCAAATGGAATATCCATGTGTCTGTGGAAAGCGTTTCGCTACCACCCGTGGCATGAAGATCCACAGAACAAAGATGGGATGTGTGAAGACTCATCTGAATGAGCAGCAGCGCACTGTATCAGCAGATAAGACGTCGGAAGACCAAGGCCAGGATTTAAACCACAGTGCCAAGGACATCTACGCTGTTGGTTCGGATGAGGAATTTGCACAGACCCTCGATGCCAGGCGCCTGAAACTCAACCTGCCACGAGCAAACAAAACTGAAGATTGGGAGAAACTGGATGCAAAAATCGTCCAAAGACTCGATGCACTGATACGGAAAAGCACCCTGAAACACAAACTAGCCACATATGGGGACATTGTGTATGCCACATGTAGAGACGCCTATGGAGCAAAACTACCCAAAGAGAAAACACCTCCACAGAAATCCAGACGCCAAGAAGAGATGGACAAGATCAGGGTCCAAAAGAAAAACCTCAAGAAGCAAATGAAGACCGCACTGCCAGCTGAAAAACAAGGCTTGGAAAAACTCTGGAAAGACCTGAAAGCAAAACACAGCGCCCTCAGCAAAGCGGAATCTGCAAGGAAGAGGAAGAGCAAAAAGAAGAAGACACAAGAGCTGCTTCTTCAGAGACCCCTTCCAGTTTGCCAGAACACTGTTTGAGCAGTCAAAATCGGGGACCCTAAGTGTGGACAAAGGAGTTCGTGAGCAGCATCTGAGGAAAACATACTCTGACTCACAGAGCAAAGCACCACTCGACATTCAAGGTCTGGTGTGGCCAACCAACCCTGAGGAACAGTTCAATGACAAGCCTCCAACGTTGGCGGAAATCAAGAAGGTGGTCGACAAAGCCAGAGCCAAATCATCACCAGGGCCAAACGGAATACCTTACCAGCTATACAAGAAATGTCCCAAGGTGCTGGAGTGGCTCCACAGGCTGCTGCGATCAGCTTGGAGAAACCAGAAGATCAGCGGCCAGTGGATGACGGCAGATGGTGTGTACATCCCCAAAGAGCAAAACTCAAGTGACATCAGCCAGTTCAGGCCAATATCACTACTGAACGTCGAAGGGAAAATCTTCTTCTCTGTCATGGCAGCAAGGCTGACCAAGTACCTGATGGAAAACAAGTACTTGGATGTGTCAGTCCAGAAAGCTGGCATCCCAGGCGTAGCTGGCTGTGTAGAACACGCCACAATGATCTGGGACGCAATCCAAAGAGCAAAAACAGAAAAGAGAGACCTGGACGTAGTGTGGCTTGATCTGGCAAACGCATATGGATCTGTACCCCATGAGATGATACAGTTGGCTCTTGAGATTTACCATGTGCCAAAGAACATCCACGACATGCTCAAGAAATACTTCAATGGCTTCTCAATGCGGTTCGCTACCAAGGAGTACACAACAGATTGGATCAACTTGGAAGTGGGCATTGCAATGGGCTGTGCAATTTCCCCAATACTGTTCGTGTTGGCAATGGAAGTCATCTTAAAAGCAGCAACAAGCAACGCAAGTCAAACAGACCTTGGCGATGGATACAATATGCCCCCTCTCAAGGCCTTCATGGATGACACTACAGTGATTTCATCCAGAGAAGACGAGACACGTCATGTGCTGGAAAGGCTGGACGACATAGTTGCCTCATCCAGAATGAAGTTCAAGCCAAAGAAATCACGGAGTCTCTCACTGAGGAAAGGAAAAGTGGCCGAATCTGTGGTCTTCAGTGTTGCCAACCAGGCCATTCCAACAGTCACAGAAGAGCCAGTCAAGAGCCTTGGACGATGGTATGATGATACGCTGAAAGACACACAAAGAGCAAAAGAAACCAAACAGATGTCGGAAGAAGGCTTGGAAACCATTGACCGGTGTGGGCTCCCTGGCAAATACAAGGTCTGGTGTCTGCAGTTCATGTTGATACCAAAGCTCCTATGGCCTCTGATGATATACGACATCTGCACCAGCACAGTGGAGGCAATGGAAGCCAAAATCAACAAGTTCACAAGGAAATGGCTTGGTTTCCCACCCTGTCTGACTGACATAGCGCTGTACTGTCGCCAGGCAAAGCTGAAACTACCACTGAAATCCATCCTGGAAGAATACAAAGCAGGAAAGATCAGACTTCAAAGCATGCTGGAGGACTCAGGAGACAAGGTGGTAGAAGCAACCAAGCCTCACATGAAGACAGGCAGAAAATGGAAAGTTCAAGAGGCGATGGATTCTGCAAAAGAAAGTCTCAAGACCAGAGAAATAACAGGACACACACAGACCAACAGACAAGGACTGGGGGTGACCAAAACTGAATGGTGGTCAAAGGCCAAAGGAAACGCCAAAAGAGACATGATGATTCAGGAGATGAGAAAAGAAGAAGACCAAAAAAGACTCCAAAGAGCAGTCCAGCAGAGCCAGCAAGGGCAATGGACAACGTGGGAGAATGCACTCCAAAGAAGTCTCACTTGGAATGACATTTGGCACATGGCCCCTCTCAGGATCAGCTTCATTCTCAGAGCTGCATATGACCTTCTGCCCTCAAATGCAAACCTGGTGAAGTGGGGAAAAACAGACGATCCTGCATGCCCCCTCTGCCATGAAAAACAAACAGTGGAGAATGTCCTAAGCTCATGTAAAGTAGCCCTGGCTGAAGGAAGGTACACATGGAGGCAAACCAAGTGCTCAAAGAGATTGTACAAGTAGTCTGGGCTAGTACCAACACCACAAAAGGGAAAATCAGGACTCCAAAAGCACCCGCAACATTCGTCACGGCAGGAGGCGGCAAATCATGGCCAAGAACAACAGTGCCACTCGGAACATGCAGGCAGAGTCTGCTGGATGGGGCAGATGACTGGGAGTGCACTGCAGACCTCCAAGAATGGAAGAGTCACCCAGAGATCATCAGCAAGAGTGGCATGAGACCAGACATAGTAGTCCACTCTTAGTCAACCAAGCAGCTGATCATGATCGAGCTCACGGTGCCATATGAGATCAGAATGGAGGCAGCTCAAATCTACAAGACTGAAAAGTATGCTGATCTGGCAAACAGCCTGAGGAGAGAAGGCTATCAGGTCAAAGTCCTCACTGCAGAAATTGGAGCAAGAGGGTTTGTACGAACGTCTGCATACAGCCTCATGAAAGAGCTCTCAGTTGCAGGGAGGGAAAAATCCAGAGCCCTGAAAGCAATGGCAGAAGCGGCAGAGAGGTGTTCAAGCTGGATCTGGTCAAGGAGGAACAAAAGTGAACTTCATAAGGCTTAAATTTCCTACAAATATCAGGTGTCCCTGTGGCTCAGTGGTTAGAGTGCGAGTCATTAAGTGGAAAATGAGCATGTCCAGAAGGTCATGGGTTCGAATCCCAGCCATGGCTCGTCCCAAGATGGGGAAAAAAAAAGGGCAGCAGAGGGACATCCCGAGTCATGAACCGGGTGTGGCCCAACCCCCCTAGAGTGTCAGGAGATAAGGGCCGAAACACTTGCTTGAAGGGGGCTTCTCTTCTGAGGACTCTCTGCTGCCACGCTCTCCACGAGTTTCTTTCTACTACATACCTACTCCACGTATGTTTACATTTTCCCGATTCATTAATGTTAGAATTTCAACACATAATATGAATAAATATGGCAAGAGTCGGTCCCCTTGTCTGCATCGGCAGTCTATCTCAAACCAACTAGAAACTTGACCATCAACAAGGACACATGAGTTAATATTTCTTATAGAATGTTTCAGCCCATTTGCAGAAGCCCTGATGAAAGCCAAACGCTTTCAATACATTAAACATAAAATCCCAGCTCACAAAATCGAATGTTTTCTCGAAGTCAATGTTTAATAAAAGCCTTGATACGTTGCATTCTTCTAAATAAGCAATTGTGTCGTAAATGAGCCTAATGTTATCCACTATGTATTTATTTTTAATAAAATATGTTTCATCCTCATTGATGAGACCAGGTAACACATTTTTAAACGGTTGGCTATGCACAATGACCCTATCTTATATACAACATTTAACAACGAGATCGGTCTCCAGTTCCTCACTAAGTGTCTTGGCTTATCTCCCTTTAGTATGCATACGATTAGTTCCTGTCTTTGAACACAAGAAATCCCCCCCCCCTCTCCCCCCTTCCCCGTCTCCTTTTCTAATCCGGCATCTAAAGCTCTGACAACAAAAAACACCTATTCTTCCCCCAAACACTTAAACAATTCTGTTGTGAAATCATCAGTGCCAGGACGTTTGTTGTTTTTCATATTCTTTACTGCTATACATGTCTCATCCAGTGTGATTTAGCCGTCTAAATCATTTGCTTCGTCACGGTCTAATGTGGAATATCTACAATTTCATCCAAATCACAGTCGTCAACCCCGTATTTTTTGTATAATGATTCATAGAATCCGTGAACCTCGTGAAAAATCTCTGTCTTGTCATTTAGAACATTGCCATGGTTACCAATCAAACTAGCCATACTCTCACTATAAAATGTCTTTTTTCTAGGTTACAGAAATAGTTCGTCACATTTTCCCCTTCAGCTATCCACCTGACCCTCGATCTTAAAAGAACCCCTTCATTTCTTTTCTCTCGAATAACCTTTAGCCTTTCCTTCTTTAACTCTATAGCTTTGATCTCTTCTTCACTTTTTGTCTCTTTTCTTTCGAGCCGTTGTATGTCATGCTGCATTTTACGTTCCTCTTCATTCGTGTTTCTCTTCTTCATAGTTGCATATGGAACAGTTTTTGACCTAAGTTTCATCAGTAAAAAATCTAGAAATAAATCATCTGAAATTGTAAATTGTAATTCGGTCAGAGGAATCGTGTGTGCTGCTTCTCTTGCATATGGGCTTACAACATGTTCTTGTTTGACATTCTCAATTTCTTTGTTAATTTCGTTCAAATCGTCCTTGTACTGTAATAATGACCAGTTAAAATTCCACACACAAATGATTAGACAATGTGTAAAACTCAAATGTTTACCATCCGCCCTCTTCCCAATCAATGTCATTAAGGCAGATCAACCACCACTGCCACAACACACAGGCGTTCGTCTTTCCTTAAAGATCGACAAAATTAAAGACTGACCCAAAGTGAAAGGAATCGGCACAGGGAAAGGGGACATGGGGGGGGGGGAGGGGGGAGGGGGGAGCACGAAGTGGGTAAAAGGGGGGGGGGGGGGTCTACTCTCTAATTTTTCTCTCTTTTTTTTCCTCCCAGCGACAGCGATGAGAGTGGGGGGACCGATGAAAAGATGCAGGGAGCCGGGTCCAGGCAGACTAGATCGTAAAAGACATGCGTTTGTCTTATGAAAACTGTACGAAAAACATATCAGCCGTGTCCACCACACACCACACACACACACACACACACACACACACACACACACACACACACACACACACACATACATACATACAGAAACAAAGACTTATACCTATCATTATGAGTTATAAAATTTATTTTGTACAGTACCTTTGATGGAACAATAAAGCACAAAAAGAACACACCACCAATAAGCTGCATTGAGTTTTGTACAGTATGGAGTCCCTCATGCAGATGGCAGTTTAGAGGTCATTTTCTTCCTGATGTTTCATTCAGGTTCTCACTGAAAAATAGGTGCACAACCAGTCCGGTTTTTAACTTTGCAAGGATTTTTTTCCGTTTGTCGACCAGGCTGACAACGGTCCCGAGTGTTCAAATACTTGTGTGTGCGTGCGTGTGTGTGTGTGTGTGTGTGTGTGTGTGTGTGTGTGTGTGTGTGTGTGTGTGTGTGTGTGTGTGTTTTAAGTTTTGTTGTTAAGCATGGTTAAATCCTCAGCAATCGAAATCCGGTTTGTTTCAGGGTTTTTTCTGTCTTCAAGTACACTCCTCTTAACTTGTCTTGAAAAAAAACACTAGAATAGGCCGAGGCCTTGCACCTCCCTGTTCCCCCGCTGCCACTGGCCTCCCAGAGCGATGCGCCACCTCGATGTCCTCCGGCTTGACCGTCACGTCCACCTGCCTGGAGAAAATGCCCACGCACTTGCGAACACAGTCGCCGGCCGCCTCCTCTTTGGGGTTGGCGGCCTCCTTCACGCCATACACACGGACATTCCAGAGGCGGCCGTGTTGCTCCAGGTCGTTGTGGGCCGCCTGCAGTCGTCCTTTTTCAGCCCCCTGCGCCTCGAGTCGGTCCCTCCGCTCCCCGTTCTCCCTGTTCAGTCGTCCCACTTCGTCTTCAAGCTTATCTTTCTCCTTAGCCAGGTCGAATAAAGAACTCTCCAGTCTATCAAGCCTATGAGAGAAGGTCACTGCAAGCTTGTTCATCTCTTCCTTCAACTCCACTCTTAAACACCGCAGGTCATCTTTTGTACAAAGTTCATTTTGTCCCTGGTACAACTCACCGTGGCTTAGATTTCCTCCACGTCCCCCAGTGACTCACTCTCACTACACTCTATACCATCACTCACAATCTTCTTCTTCTTATTTTCTGGTTTCTTTGCCATGGTGCTTGAGGGACTTGTAAGAGGATCAGAGGAGGAAGAAGACGATTTCCGTTTGGACCCATCAAGTCTAGCGGAAAAGTATTTGGAGATCGAGTCGCTCATCACTGATAGGTGGTTGTATGTGGGTTAGCGTGGCCCAGTCAAGATGCTGGTTAATCATCTGTTGGAAAAAAATGTCGCCTAAAGAACACAGAAGGTACAAATGTCTCACAAACCAAACCGTAGACACTTCAAATATGGCAGTGTAATCCCAGTTCACATTATAGTCCAGCTTCCATTCACGAAGTCTCTCTCCTCCCTCTCCAACCTATCCACCTCCCACTCACTCTTCCCCACCGATCTCCGCTATCCGCATTCTCTTTTTGTACTCCTAGTTCTTATAGAACAGGGAGTACTTTACAATGGGAAGGAAGAAATGCTGTGTGTGTGTGTGTGTGTGTGTGTGTGTGTGTGTGTGTGTGTGTGTGTGTGTGTGTGTGTCCATCCGTCTGTGGTCAAAATGTGTTCCACTCGCTCCAGACAAAACTACTGGGCCGATCTTTCTGAAAATTTGTAGGTATGTTCATTATGGCTCATGGATGATGCCCGATGACCATAACGGTTTTTCTTCTTTATGGAATATCTGAGAAAGTACTTGGCCGATCTCTCTGAAAATTTGTAGGCATGTTCATTATGGGTCACGGATGATGCCCGATGTGTTATGTTACCATTATAGCCGTTACTACCAGCTACAACGGCCCATAACGGTTTTTCTTCTGTATAGAATATCTGGGAAAGTACTTGGCCGATCTTTCTGAACATTTGTAGGTATGTTCATTATGGGTCACAGATGATGCCCGATGTTTATATGAACCGTTATAGCCGTTACTAACGACTATAACGGCCCATAACGGTTTTTCTTCTTTATGGAATATCTTAGAAAGTACTTGGCCGATCTTTCTGAAAATTAGAAGGTATGTGCATTATGGGTCACGGATGATGCCCGATGTTTACCAGAATAGCCGTTACTAACGGCTATAACGGCCCCAAACGGTTTTTCCTCTTTATGGAATATATCACCTATATTCATGATAAACTGGGAGTACGTTTACATGCTTTGCATCTTGTTTTTTTTTTTTTTTTCTTTTCAAAGAGACATTTGATAAACACAAGTCTACTACTGCTGAACTGCACAAGGCTGTTGAAAGAATTTTTATTGCTTCACGACCAAACGATTCACGAAGACAACTCGCTGTATTGTCACGGAGCGGAGCACGACGAAAACACGTCTTCACCTCACGGCGGCTGAACTCCAACTCGATAAGTAATTTTATTGTTATCAACAGGAGCAGTAGCAGCTGCAGCAGCAACAGCAGCAGCAGGTTCAGTGTTCAACCGTTCAACGTATGTCAGTGTACTCAAGCTAAATCAGATCGCACACACTATGACAAGCTTTATATTACATTGGGGACCTACAAACACGAATCTGAAATCAACTCCTTTAATCTTGACTTTCCTACATGGATGACAAGCAAATATTGTCGTTGTATAAAATGGTATCGGCACGACCCATTTAGGAATGACAGTATTGATATTTCAGTGGCATATACAGACCTCAGGCAAAGGCGAGTAGAAGATGTGACAACAGAAAAACAAACAAACAAACAAAAAGCACACAAAAAAGTCAATATACACACCGCACTATCTCACACACGATTGAAATGTATAACGTAGCAACCGACGAGCGACAATATATAGCTAGTAGGTACGTGATAAACATTGATTCTCTCTCTCTCTCTCTCTCTCTCTCTCTCTCTCTCTCTCTCTCTCTCTCTCTCTCTCTCTCTCTCTCCTCCCTCTCTCTCTCTCTCTCTCTCTCTCTGCTTGCGTGCGCGCGTATGTGTGTGTGTGTGTGTGTGTGTGTGTGTGTGTGTGTGTGTGTGTGTGTGTGTGTGTTTCTGTGTGTGTGGTGTGTGTGTGTGTGTGTGTGTGTGTGTGTGTGTGTGTGTGTGTGTGTGTGTGTGCGCGCGCGCGCGCGTGTTATCCACATGATTTATGATATATTGTTCTTCAACCATTTCCCCCACAAGTTCCGACTATTTCTCAGCTTTGTGATTTATTGTGTACTAGATGTCAAGAGAGAGAGAGAGAGAGGGGAGAGAGAGAGAGAGAGAGAGAGAGAGAGAGAGAGAGAGAGAGAGAGTAAATGAAGAAATGGTGGTGAGAGTAGCATACGAAAAAGAACGACACATACAAATACAGAACAAATTCCATCTAGAATTGTGAGTCTTTCTGGTTGTAATACCATCAGCGTTTGCAAATGGTCCAATGGGACAATGAAAACTAAAACAGAATATCGAAATATAATACTTATGGGATGTAAAAGAAAGAAAGAAAGGAAAAAAGAAAGAATGAATGAAAGAGAGAAAGAAATGGAGAAAGAAAGGATAAAGCAACGAACAAAGAAAGGAAGGAAACGATAAGAGGGGAAAAAAGACAACACAACAACAACAACAACAACAACACAACAACAACAACACAACAACAACAACAAAATGAAGGACAGAAAACAAGAAAGAAGGAAAGAAGAGATACGTAAAAAATGAAATACAAATGTCAGAGGAAAAGAGTGAAGAGGGAGAAGGAAAAAAAAGGAAAAAAAAAAACATCAGACACAGAGGCAGGATAACAGGCGGGAAGATTCCATCGAAGACAAAGAGAAACAAGGAAATAAGTCTGGCATGACCAGTTACCTTTGTCTGGTATGGCATATTTTTCTTTTGAAAACATGAGCATACTAAACTCATACAAGATTAAACAAAACTAAAAATAGAAAAGAATTACCGTGATACATGTTTTTTTTCTTGTACATGTACGATATCATATCAATAATCATTTTGCGTCTGATTACATAATCTTGAAATTGCCGTACACGTACGCTACCAAAGTGTTGACATCAAACTATTTTCAATGATCTTTTTGAGTCTGAGTTCCTTAGTATAACCCCCCCACATTTGTCTTTTAATACTTTTGTTGTCAGATAGTTCTGTTTCCACTGGACGATTACTGGCACGTCAGCTACTGAGGAAACTGGCCGATGTAAGCATGTAGCGAAGTTATAGTCATGAATGTCAGCTGCCGTTGGTGTTCACTGGTGTAAGGTTAAGGTCGGTAATTGGTGTGTGTGTGTGTGTGTGTGTGCGTGCGTGCGTGCGTGCGTGTGCGTGCGTGCGTGCGTGCGTGCGTGCTGTGTGTGTGTGTGTGTGTGTGTGTGTGTGTGTGTGTGTGTGTGTGTGTGTTCGTCGTCGTCGTCGTCGGTTTAATGTCCTTCCACTATAGTGATTCAGACAGTTTATGTGTGGGTGAATGAAGTATGTAAGTCATGAAGTGTATTATTCCATTAACGATAGAATATGCCATCCCCTCCCCCCTCCCTCATCCCCCATCCCTCTTCCACCTTGAAATTTTAATTATCTACAGATAAGGGCCAATTGAACTATTTAACAAACACTTACAAACTGAGTCAAGAGCAGAGTAATTGTTTAAAATATATGGTTAAAGGCAATGAAGTTGATCCATCAGTGTAACCATGAATTCCCGAATGTCTTAGGAGCTCTCTTGCTCTTGGGCATTAAATCAGCAAATGACTGACATTTAAGGATTTCCCACACATACATTTAACATTATGACAATGTTTTGTTTTCAATGCGTTCAAACGGAATCTATGGATTAAGCTTTCAATCTCCCTAGACGAGGAGGAGACTTGTTTGAACGTTTTACCATTGTACCCATCACTAAAATTTATACAATTGTGATAATATTGAATGTCTGAGTTCATCAATGAGGTTCTAACTTTTTTCTTTTAACGTTGAATTTATAATTGAAAAACATTCATTCGAATCTAAGGGAACTTTGAGTGGTATTGCGTAACTGACATTTTGAGCTGCTTTTCGTGCAAGTTGATCTACACGCTCGTTGGGTACTATACCACAATGAGAGGGGATCCAACAAAAAGTGACAGTAATGCCTTGCATGGATAAAAGGTGAATAATATGATGAATTTCGAATATCATATCAAGTTGGATTGAAGGACATGCAGACTTAATCGAGTAGATTGCTGCTTTAGAATCAACACCTATTAAGATTTGTGAACTTTTTATTGGAAAATTTAGAATAAAATCTAACAATTCAAGTATAGCAAGTAATTCGGCACTGAATATCGATAACTGTTTATCAAGATAGAAGAGCTATCTTGTTACTTTGAGGCTAGGGATTATGAAGGCTGCTCCCGTGTTATTATTTTCTAGCACTGAGCCATCTGTAAAAAATTTCAAATGATGATTGTACTTAGTTTCTAAATGAGTGTAAACAGATGATCGTAAGATATGTGGACAATCCTTTTTTGAAACATCTGTATAATCAATATCAAAGGAGGCTTTACAGTGTTCCCATTTTGGAAGAGGTGAATACGTGGGCTTTTGGGCTATGTTATTTTTATCTATATTGGTATCCTTTAGAAGATCAGAGGAAAATGAGTAAACAGACCTTGCTGACTGTATGTTTTTAGCACGTTTTCCAAAATCATTCTCTGATTTTAAACATACTTCTCCTGAGCAAAAATTGGTTTGTGAGAAGCTCTTTAAGACAACTTTTGAAGTAGAAGCTTTCCGAAGTTCTGAAAGCGGCAAGATCCCTGCTTCATTATAGGTCCCTAAGTTAGATGTATGCGTGGGAACCCCAAGGGCAATTTTATACGCTTTGCAGTCGGTGCTCTGAAGTTTATTTAAAAGGTATTGAGGTGCATTAAAAAAATATTTCTTGAGCGTAAGTTAATCTAGAGCGAATAAGGGCAGTTGCTGAAATGGTTAATTATTTCGAATCCTGTCCCCAAGATTGTTTGCTAATTACTTTTTTTTTTTTTTTAGGAGATTTAAGCTTCTTCTTGCTTTGTTTAAAATGTATTCAATATGAGTGTTCCAAGTTAACTTACTGCTTAAGATGACACCCAAGAATTCAACACTTTTTACATAGTTTAAAACAATGCCATCCAACGTAAAGGTAGGAAGTTGTCTTGGATCGTAACCAGAATTAAAAAGAACCATATTTGTTTTTTTCTGCGGAAAGAGAAAGGCCGCTCTCATTTAAAAAGTTATTGATCTTATTCATGTTGATATTTTATTTTGATGTAATTTAGTGATCTTGATTATGTTTTTTTTTCATTGTCACTTTTGTCCATAGGCATATATCATCAGCAAATGGAGCCACTTCAATATCTTTAGAAAGACTGTTAGGAAGATCAGAAATTAAAATGTTAAATAATATTGGAGAAATTACTAAACCTTGGGGTAAACCCATTTGTAAAGTTTAGAAAGAGAGGGTGTTAGTTACCGCCAGTGATATTGACAAACAAAGCACATGACAAGACACGATGCATTTCAACCTCTTGGGTCTTCTTCAGGCAAAAAAATAAATCACATTTAACATTTAGGACAGTACAAACAAAGAACGAAAAATGACTCATCTGTTGTTGTCCATGTGTTAGGGAGAATAGCCGCCGGGCGGAAATGACAAGGGGGATTATGGGAGAGGAAAAGGAGGAGGGGTTGCGAGGGGGGAGGGGGGAGGGGGTGTGTGTGATACGATAGGGTTGTGTGTCTAGTTTAGTGGGGTGGTGTGATATCTTTGTGACGGTTGTGGTAATGGTGGATAGATAATAATGGTAAGGGGGGGGGGGGAGGGGAAGAGAAATTGGGGGAAAAAATTATATAGATAGATAGATAGATAGAAGGGATAAATAAGTACATGAACAGAATGAAAGAAACTGAAAAAAAAAAAAAAAGGTTAGGTGAATAAAATAAATGATTCCGCTGGGTGATGAAGGAGGTGGTAGTAGTTATGCGTGGGTAGTTGTGAAAGGTGTGTGGGTAATGTTAGTAAGGGAGGGGAGGAGATGGAAGATAAATGGGTGATAAGGTATAATTGAGGGGGGGGGGGGGGGGGGTTGAGGGAAAAAAAAGGGGGGGGTAGGGTGGGTGGGGAGGAGGGTAATGTGTGGGGGGGGGGAAGGGGGGCAAGAGAAGGAGAGCTCATATCTCTTCATCCACTATGGGGTGGGGGGTGGGGATGGGTGTGGGAGGTTGGGATGTTCATATAATTAGTGTTGTTTAAAATAGTAAACAATGCTGTGGGATGATGTTCATTGTAACAGGTGAAATAATCTGTTGGCATCAATATGCTGCTGTTTGTTGACAGAAGATAGCAGTGATCAATGAAAAACAGGGTATCATGTGTTGCACACACACACACACACACACACACACACACACACACACACACACACACACACACACACACACACACAAAGGAAAAAAAGGGGGGGGGGACCACATGTAAACAATGTTCTGGGTGTGTTATGATCATATGATCATAATGAGACTAACTATGGAAAGTTTTCACACACATATTCACATACACACACACTCATTCACAAAAAGGGTAAAAATTATTATCATCAATCAGTCACTGATGGGTGATGATCATGTGAGATCAACGGTAGTGTAGGAAGAGATTCTTCTCCGTTCCCTTAGGCAGGAATTCTGGAGGTACTGGCAAAGGCTTCTGTATGGTGAAGGCCCTTCAGTGGTAGTGTAGGAAGAGATTCTTCTCCATTCCCTTAGGCAGGAATTCTGGAGGTACTGGCAAAGGCTTCTGTATGGTGAAGGCCTTTCAGTGGTAGTGTAGGAAGAGATTCTTCTCCGTTCCCTTAGGCAGAATCCTGGAGGTACTGGCAAAGGCTTCTGTATCGTGAAGGCCCTTCAGTGGTAGTGTAGGAAGAGATTCTTCTCCGTTCCCTTAGGCAGGAATCCTGGAGGTACTGGCAAAGGCTTCTGTATGGTGAAGGCCCTTCAGTGGTAGTGTAGGAAGAGATTCTTCTCCGTTCCCTTAGGCAGGAATCCTGGAGGTACTGGCAAAGGCTTCTGTATGGTGAAGGCCCTTCAGTGGTAGTGTAGGAAGAGATTCTTCTCCATTCCCTTAGGCAGGTATCCTGGAGGTATTGGCAAAGGCTTCTGTATGGTGAAGGCCCTTCAGTGGTAGTGTAGGAAGAGATTCTTCTCCGTTCCCTTAGGCAGAATCCTGGAGGTACTGGCAAAGGCTTCTGTATGGTGAAGGCCCTTCAGTGGTAGTGTAAAAGCTACCATTTGTAAAGGTCTTGGGTTGGAATATGTATTTCCTATTTTTTGTTTGAATGTGCCTACAGTGTAGAAAATCTTGAATAAAATTGTACATGTTCCCGCTGATTCCAATATTTTTTATTTTGTACATTAGTCGTTTGTGCCACACTTGTTCGTATGCTTTACGAATGTCAAAAAGGTAGCGAGAATGTTCTT
>CM065743.1:42722644-42730144 GCA_033310375.1 Conus canariensis
CCCGTCTCATCTTCCGCACTTCTAAATATAACCATGTTACTCCATTGCTCCGCTCTCTCCACTGGCTTCCTGTTCAGCTAAGAATATCCTACAAGATTGCCTCTCTCTGCTTCAAATCTATCGAGTCTTCCTGTCCTGAGTATCTCACCCACCTGTTACATCTTTACACCCCATCTCGAGCTTTACGTTCCTCATGTGACACTCGTATCTACAGTATCCCCACTGTTCGCACTAAAACCTTTGGTCAACGTTCCTTTGCCTATCAAGCTCCAACTACCTGGAATCAATTGCCTCGCTCTCTCAGATACTCACCCTCACTGCCCACATTCAAGCGCCTTCTCAAAACTCATCTGTTTCCTAGGTAACTTCGTCTTCCCTGTGACCCGACGTTTGCAATGTGTGATGCGAGTGTCTGCTTTGTGTGCGTTCGTGTCTGTGTGAGTGTGTGTTTGCGTGTATGCATGCTTGTGAGTTTGTGTCCTTGCTTTGGATTTTGATGCCTTTTTCTCATGTATGATTGTTATATATTGTGTGATTTGATGTCTGTTGTGATATTGTAAACGCCTAGGGCATTCAATTGATTAGGCGTCATAAATGTTCATAATAATAATAATAATAATAATGATGATGATGATGATGATGATGATGATAGTGGTGGTGGCTGTAATGTTTTATTTTTCTTGTGTTACCTGCCTTTTCTTATGTCAACTTTGTAAACGTTCAATTATCGCTTCTTTCATTTTTGGGGGATCCCACACGCAACCGACCAGTATCTTGAAAAACAAACAAACAAACAAACAAACAAATAGAAAGAAATCAACAACAACAATAGATTATAGCAGGTCTGCTTCCTGTTTCCTAGTTAATGACAGAAGGATTCCAGTTGACTGCGTTTGTTTTATTGACGTCGTGACCCCATCGTTTAGCTGTGGATGACGTGCCAGACCCACTGTCATCATTTAGCTGTGGATGACATGCCAGACCTACTGTCATCATTTAGCTGTGGATGACATGCCAGACCCACTGTCATTTAGCTGTGGATGAGGTGCCAGACCCAGTGTCATCATTTAGCTGTGGATGAGGTGCCAGACCCAGTGTCATCATTTAGCTGTGGATGACATGCCAGATCTACTGTCATCATTTAGCTGTGGATGACATGCCAGACCCACTGTCATCATTTAGCTGTGGATGAGGTGCCAGACCCAGTGTCATCATTTAACTCTGGATAACATGCCAGACCCACTGTCATCATTTAGCTGTGGATGAGGTGCCAGACCTACTGTCATCATTTAGCTGTGGATGACATGCCAGACCCACTGTCATTTAGCTGTGGATGAGGTGCCAGACCCAGTGTCATCATTTAGCTGTGGATGAGGTGCCAGACCCAGTGTCATCATTTAGCTGTGGATAACATGCCAGATCTACTGTCATCATTTAGCTGTTGTTATCATCTATTACCTCAGTATGCTGGTTTCAATTTTTGTTGATCGAATGGGTCTGCACTCAGAATTAAACAGACTGATGAACTATTTCGTCAGTATGCAGGTTTCATCTTTTTTGTTGACCGAATGAATCTACACTCAGAATTAAACAGAATGCTGAACGGGAGTATTATCTTCCAAAACTCTGCTCTCAGCTTGCTGCCAGTGAGACAATACAAGTAAAAGTTGATGCCGTTGTTAGAATGAGATAGTAATAGGAAGACGGCTTGGTATATGTAAGAATTTCCAATTGCATATGGGTCAGTGTCATCAACATTATTTAACAGAAACCGACGTATTGTGATAGGTACCGTCGTAAGAATAAACGCAGCACTGACAATGATCAGGGTCAAGGTCAATGAAGACGCCTTCTGTTGTCTAGAATCCTGGGTAGTTTGCTGTACAGGAAGACGACTGCCTTTTACCGATCTGGCCAGTGTCCAGAGAAGAACGCTATTGCTGAGGACCAGCATCACAAGAGGTAGATAGGAGCCTAGAGTGTTGCTCATGACAATCCAGATCCTATCCCTAAACCACGTGTACTTGTCTGACACAGCCTGAGGGCAGCACGCGCTGGACACCTGATGACAGCGCTCTTTATGAACACCATATCCGTAGAGAATGTGACTGCAGATCAGAGTGATGACGACGACCAGCAAACCAGCAACAACTCGTGACGTTCTCTTCGTCCACACAGCATTGACACGATGAGGCCACAGCACAGAGGCTGCTCTTTGCATGGTGAGAGTCACTAGTATTGATGGAGACAACATTCCCACCGTATGCCTGGTCATTTTGTCCACTTTACACATCCAGGAACTGTGCGAGCTAGTGTGAAGGGTCCCCAGTGATCTGATGATAAAACTCTGTAAGGGAGAAACTGTCAACGCCAACTGGTCAACCCACGCCAGACACTGGAAGAAAATACCTGAAGTAGATGCAGGGAGGCGAAACATAATCAGAATGATCATAGCATTCCCGAAAGTTCCAAAGACAACCACTATAGGTTCGCCAATGTTCAAAATCAGACGTGCAATGCCAATTTTCTGAACTATTATGTTCCGAGCAATATAATGTTGCCGTTTCCAGTCCGGGATGTCCGTCGTGTCCGTCATTGTAACGGTGTCTTGGAAGGCGGACACGTTGAAGGTAGAATAATGTTCTTCACTTTTCATGACGGGAACTGTTCACCGTCTTAGTTCATATCGAGCATTGCCCTCTACGTGTCAAGTTTCAAATCACTTCTGTTGCAACAGAGAGAGAGAGAGAGAGAGAGAGAGAGAGAGAGAGAGAGGAGAGAAGAGAGAGAGAGAGAGAGAGAGAGAGAGAGGGCATAGAGAGAGAGAGGGGGGAGAGAGAGAGAGATTTGCAATATTTATTATGAACCAGCAAAGCATGTAAACACATACAAATGCTTCTGCTTATATGGTGATATTGTTGTGCCCTTTGTTACGGACAATTCAGTGTGTAAAGTTTCGACGAATGGTCACCCCTGCTACCTTTGTTGTTTTGTTTCTTTTTCTTCTCAGCGTTTTTAGTCAACACATTTCTCAAAACAATGCATAAGGGGAGATGCATGTACATTGTTGTATTGTTTTCAGTACTGTGGTGTTTGCTGTGGACACTTTGTCTATCAAAGGTAGACAAGGGTCATCATTGTTCCCTTTGCTTGTATTTTTGCTGATGTTGTAGTGGTTGCAATGAATAATGTTTAGTATTCGCTCTCCTTGTACTGTGATAGATCTTGTCTTGGATTTGCTGTGGACAATTCATCTGAGTGTAGATTAGGCAAGGCTACTGTTATGGACAGTTTGTTTCGTGGAGATTGTACAAATGGCCATCTATAGTCTTTACATAGCGCTGTTGTTGTTGTTGTTGTTGTTGTTGTTGTTGTTGTTGTTGCTGCTGTTGTTTTTTTTTTTTGTTTTTTTTTTTGTGAGGGGCCGGAATAGCTCAGCTGGCAGAGCGCGGGACTCGTGATCTTGGCGATCTTGGGGTTTCGGGTTCGAATCTCCGCCGGGCCGTTTTCAGTACAGGGGGATTTTTTTTTTTCTCAGAGTTGTCATTGGCTCTGACTTCATTTCCCAAAGAGTCCTTCGAATGACACAATAAATCCAGGTTCCGTGTGTGAACGCATGCATAACATCTTGCACACACACAAGATCGCATCACCAACTTTCGGAAGAGAAGACCAGTTTGGCCGTTGGATGGATGACACGTTATACATAGCATGCATCTTCACCGAAGTTAGAGTATGGCTGCCTTAATGGCGGGATAAAAAAACGGTCATACACACAACAAAACTCCACTCTCTTTGTTGGACAGATGGGATTAATCCCTACCTTTCTATACAGGGAGTGTCCGCATGAGTATCAGTCTTCGTACGCGGAAAAAATAGAAAAAAAAATTATATTAGTATTGGTATAATAATGATGATGATGATAATAATAATAATAATAATAATTATTATTATTATTATTATTATTATTATTATTATTGTTATTATTATTATTATTATCATCATCATCATCATCATTATTATTATTTTGTTGCTGTTGTCGTTGTTGTGTTGTTAATGATGATGATTATGCCCTTGTTAAGGACAATTTACCTAGAGGTAATTAGACATAGGTTTTCTCTCCAAAGATGGAAAACGCTGTGCCAATATGGTTTTCAAATAAGATAAACACAGAAATACACGTATACATACTTATTCAAAAGGCAGGTATCTGCTGCACTGTGTTAAAGAGTGGTACCACAGTATTGTTGATAGAATCTCATTACATGCGGTGTCCAATTTTCATACACAAGCGAATGTCAGACAAAGCGCAGACACTGACACACTTGTCTATGAAGAGCGACACAATTGCAATTGTTTCTGTTCCATCATGAAGAAGAAAGTCAGCTGGCGTCCTGTTGTCACACAGATTTGTAATATGTTTGCATCTGCATGCTCTGTCAAGGTATAAGTGTATGTAATATGTTTGCAGCCGCATGCTCTATCAAGGTATAAGTGTATGTAATATGTTTGCAGCCGCATGCTCTATCAAGGTATAAGTGTATGTAATATGTTTGCATCTGCATGCTCTATCAAGGTATAAGTGTATGTAATATGTTTGCATCTGCATGCTCTATCAAGGTATAAGTGTATGTAATATGTTTGCATCTGCATGCTCTATCAAGGTATAAGTGTATGTAATATGTTTTTGCCATCTTGCATGCTCTTTCAAGGTATAAGTATGTAATAGGTTGCATCTGCATGCTCTATCAGTGTAAGTGTAATAGGTTGGCATCTGCATGCTCTTTCAGTATAAGTGTATCATTCATCCTCCTGCAGAAGACATCACAAATCAAAGAGACAAACAACTCGTCTTACGGGCGACTATTAAATGTATTCATGATTTGATATCTGAAACGATCCACAGCCCAACAATGAACCACGCAATGAACGAACGTAGAAATCCTGTCATACATGGGTATTGTTAAGCTGCAACACAATCATAATAATACACCTTTAAAGTGATGTCTTGAGTCCAGAGAGGGATCCAAGTGTGCTACAGAGATACACTCCGCAGTCACAAATGACCACAGTCTGGTGAGACATCACCGAAGATAATTAACACAATGCTGATTGCCATACCAGCGCAGTCTCTATAGAATCACACTGCACAGTCTCCAACGAATCGACGCTGAAGAATCACGTAGCACGTTTTCTACGAAATGTATCTGCGCCCTATTTGAGGAAATGAGTGATTGTTCGTTCTTTGTTTTCATTGTCTTGCATGTTGTTTGTCTTGCCTGAAGACGGTCAAAGAGGTCGAAACGCGTCTTTTCGGCAGAACAGTAAATGTTTGTTCTGAGTCTATTTCCGTTTCCGCCTGCAGTCACCTCACTTTCAACCCAGATGTGGTAAAGTTCCAAAACAAGAGTGACTGAGGGCGGAAAATGAAGCAACATTTCAATAGAGAGATTGTTCATTTTTGCCAAGGACACAAACAAACATAGCACAGGACACGACGCAATGCATTTCGACCTTTCGGGTCTTCTTCAATTGAAAACAAATAACATTTAGGACAGTGAACGAAGAACATGAAATCACTTAGCTCCTCATGGTCGCCACGCGTTCAAAGTGTTCCGCTGGGCGGATTTTTCTTCTTTATGGAATATCTCAGAAAGTGCTTGGCCGATCTTTGTGAAAATTAGCAGGTATGTTCATTATGGGTCATGGATGATGCCCGACGTTTTTAGTTTACCTTTATAGCCGTTACTAACGGCTGTAACGGCATGTAACATGTTTCTTCTTTGTGGAATATCTCAGAAAGTACTCGCCCGATATTTCTGAAAATGTGTAGGTATGTTCATTATGGGTCACGGATGATGCGCGATGTTTTAGTTTACCGTTATAGCCGTTACTAACAGCTATACCGGCCCTAACGGTTTTTGTTCTTTATGGAATATCTCAGAAAGTACTTGTGTGATCTTTCTGAAAATTTGTAGATATGTTCATTATGGGTCCCGGATGATGCCCGCTGTTTTAGTTTACTGTTATAGCTGTTACTAACGGCTATAATGGCCCATAATGGTTCTTCTTTTTACGGAATTTCTTAGAAAGTACGTGGCCGGTATTTCTGAAAATTTGTAGGTATGTTCTTTATGGGTCACGGATGATGCCCGATGTTTAAATTTACCGTTATAGCCGTTACTAACGGCCCATAATGGTTTCTTCTTTATGGAAAACCACAGAAAGTACTTGGCCGGTATTTCTGAAAATTTGGAAGTATGTTCATTATAGGTCACAGATGATGGCCGATGTTTGCCAGAATAGCCATCACTAACGGTTACACCAGCCCAAGATGGCTTTTCCTCTTTATGGAATATCTCACGCGTATTCAGGATAAACTGGAAGTACGTTTATATGCTTTGCATCTTGTTTTCTTTAAGATCAGCCAACACAAGACATAAGAATGCAAAATGAGGTTCATCTTCCCTACCAGAATTACCAAATGGAAACAAAAAATCCCTTCCTGTATGGACATTATGAATATGATGATGCACGGCAATAACTGAAACACTATTCCTGAATTTTGGCAGTTCAGGCCTGCTTAATCCATTCATATTAGTGGAGAGATGTGCTTCTGCTTCTACTACATATTCACTTGTCAACAGTCTAAAAATAGATTGTCGTTCGATGTTTTGAGCATAGCTTCCCCAATCCTGTCAGTTACAATCTGTATTCGTTGCTTGAAACAAGGCAAGAAAATCATGATACAGCCAACGCCTTGTCCTTAACGTGCAACGATAAACTATATATAGTGACATTAACACGTGCAAATGCACGATGCCCACATAGTGTGCCCTCTCAATTCCAGGCCAAACAATGTTTTATCATCTGTAGCAGGTATTCTATGTTCCACAGTACGTTCCAATAACTTATACATTTCAAATGCAAATTTAAAGAAATGGGGGATGTATGAAGTGCAGAATACGCCAAGTCATTTTATCGACTTGGTAAACGTTCCCATTCCAAATACGTAATATTTCTATATCCATGTCCTTTCTCCAAACCCGAATTCTTAGCTCCATATAGCTGTGCCTGATCATTAAACAACACTAATAATAATTCAACTGCTTCATTTTAAAATGTATAGCGGAAGTCAGGGCATATTGAACTTGCCAGGTTTATTGTAGCCCCACTGTTTCTCTGCATATCAATGAGTGTGCCACCGTGGTGGGTACTCTTTTGTTAGCTGCCCTGAGTGCTGTCCCTTCCATCACATCACAATGGCTGCCAAAAAGGACGGCGAAAGACGGCGATACTTTTTTTATCATTATTTTTTGTACATTTTCTCTAAGATAAGTCATGCTGAAATGTATATGCAAAGGAATATGTGGCATTTGGCTTTCAAACTAACATAAGTTTTATATACATTGGACTTTCTCCTACCGACAAGAGATATTTTTACGTCACATAAAATTAGTCCGTTGCTTCATTTGCTGTATTTCAGAATACACACGCATT
>CM065743.1:42732644-42752644 GCA_033310375.1 Conus canariensis
CCTACATATATAGGACGAAAGGCCTAGGAGCAGGCGATACATATAGATCTGCCTTTGAGACGGATTCCGATGGTTCCCTCATGCAGCTAGTGAAGGGTTTTCATTTTTATAATATACATTTTTTTTAAAAGATTTCAAATCTTTGCCAAGTCATTACTATAATGATGGAAGAATTGTTAACCTACACTTGTTTTCCCCCACTACTTAATTGTTCAGCATTATATTTGTTTGGTCAATCGGTGGGCGATTGCATCTCTAGGAGATCCAAGTAAAGGTGGTTCTACACAATTCTTAGCCACTGACAATGCATGGGTTATTGAACAGCGGAGCTGACCACTCAGACTGTTCCATGTTTTTTTTGGGTTTTTTTTTTCATCTCCCTTGCATTCTTAAATGGATCCTCAAGCATAGGCTCAAAGATTGGCCCCTACATTTTATACTGTTTGCATGATGTTTTCAGTTTTTTCAGCAACTTTTTACCTCTCCACACTTTCGTTTTATTTTATTCTTCTACCTTTTGCTGGCTGCTTTGGGGCTGCTGTTGGATTCTTCTTTGAACTCTTGGTGGTGAGAACACCACAGAATTACAGACTGTGGTGTGTCTCTATTTCACGCCAAGAGCACAGACACATTCAGCCGTGTCTCCTTGATGAGTTCCGATCCAGCGGACGAAAGACCTCGACGCAGGCGATACATATAGATCTGCCTTCGAGAGGGATTCCGATGGTTCCCTCATGCAGCTAGTGAAGGGTTTTCATTTTCATAATACACATTTTTCTTTAAAGATTTCACATTTTTGCCGAGTCATTATTATAATGATGGAAGAATTGCTAACCTACACTTGTTTTCCCCCACTACTTAATTGTTCAGCATTATATATATATATTATATATATATATATATTATATATTATAATTCAACTTGTTTTAATGCTGTGTAACAGCTTCAGGTCCGGGGTTCAGCTCGACGTCACAGCAGCGTTGAAGGAAAAGTCCGTAGTACAACAGAGAGAGGATCACACCTACGGTGACACCGTCTTGCCATGTACGAATCTTAAATGTCCGAATGTTTAAGACGGTATTTTTGAAATCACGACTATGCATAAAAGCAAGAATTACAGGGGAAAATCCACCGCAAACAACACGAAAGGAAAGACGTATTGCGGGCATGGTGCTGGTTGCAAAATAACACTTCATAAAAATGTCTCTGGACTTCACAATCCCACTTTGATTTCGGAGTTCAAACTCGTTGGATTTTACACTCTCCGTGCCGGAAGTGAACCCAAGAGAGAGAGAGAGAGAGAGAGACGGGGGGGGGGGGGGGGGGGGGCACGGGGAGTGAAGGAAAGGGAGTAGCCTATAACTGTGAAGCGCAAAGACCTATTTTATGATTTGTGTCATACACAAACAAATGGTGGATAAAAAGAAACCGACATATTATCAAACATAACGATAATACCATTCTACATTTTGAAGACAAAAGGTTACAACCCCTTTACGTGGTAAAGAGAGAGAGAGAGAGAGAGAGGAGAGAGAGAGAGAGAGAGGCAAGCCGAGTGTATTATGACATTTTACATATTTTTTGTTGCATCAATTCTAGGGTGCTATAATCATACTTATACTAGTATAATGTACAATGTCATAATCATTCATATTTCATTCTGGTCCTGCTAACATCGGCATATATGAAAAGAAAGTCGTTATATACACTTTTTTCGAGCAATGTATTCTTCAGTTTTATACCTGTATTTTAGCTTATTAAGAAATACTTGCAGTCTTGGTGATGCTTTTGTTATGTTCTACAGTGATATGAATAGTGTTTAGCAAATAATATAATAAAATGAAATACATGATCTATATGTATATTTTTTTAATCAAATCCAACTGTCACACTGTGCATAAATGCATGCACACACTCAGCTCAGCATTTACTCCGTGCACACGCACTCTCTCCAAACAACCAGAAGGTGCACTACAATAACTCTTCTTCTCCCCCTCCTCTCCGGGGAATAATTTACTAAACAACAATCAATTTTCCATCATATTCAACTGGTTTGTTTTCAAGGATTTTTTTTCCATTCCTCCTCTCCAGTGGAGGTACAATCATTCCACAGATCCACTAGTTGGGACCAAATTTCATCTCATTATACATAATACTTCACAAATATATCTTTTACCGGTTTCTCCTCCTCACTGGAAGAGCAATGTATATATTTCAAAGAAAAATCAAAAGATGGCTTAAAATATAGTAGTATCAACTGAGTTCATCAGGGGGACAATTAAAAAATCATTATGGGTCAACATGACAAATGCTTTCTTTTCTCACGACTGGTGCAGTCGTCTTCTACAGCTCGATTCTCCAACCCTGGAGACGATTAGGTGCTGCCGCAGCACTGTAGCCCAAATATTTGTGCGACTGCCTCAGTCGCCTAACTGGTGCTCCCACAGCACTGGGAAGGGCTGAAACACGAATGAAGTCCGTGTAAGTAATCTATTTCAAAATCTGAATAATGATAAATTCTTTTCCCTTTTCCCCTTTTCTTAACTCTCTCTTTTTTTCTCCCCATCTGTCTATACCTCACCTGGTAATGGTGAATTGAAGGTGGAACTCGTTCTTCAGACAACCTGTCCGGTCAGTGTCCCCAAGCCATCTCCTTCCTATTCCTGATTTTTCCCTCCTGCGCTCTTTTTGAGTACACGTTCAGTGAGTACTCGTCTAACTCGACGCATTACCAGCCCTTGTTTGCTGACCAATGGACAACGTCTGTCCATTCACTGAACTGTTTTAATAGCCACCAGCGACACCGATCACACTGGTCAGGCCATACAAATTATTGTTTCTTTTACCTTTTCTCTTCCCTACCTAGGGAAATGCTTTATAACAAATAAGGGCGTATGCGACGGAACGTCACATGTCGCCATGTGAGGCTACATCACATGGCACCCCCCATCCCGGGGTGAAAAAAAAACTTTCGCCAAGAATTTTTTTTTAATACACATACATATCTAGTTAATATACAACCTCAGCCATCAATCAACAATTTTTCATCATTCAAGAGTTTCCATCAATGCATAGAACTAGCCTGTATGAACATCATAAAGATCCAAAATCACATTCCAAAATCTTAGTTTGAAAAAAAAATACAATCAGTTTTGTTTATTTTTTTTTAAAACAAATTCATACTCCATCACCACAAATCATGAGTTACATAGACACGAAGAACATATGATACTGATTATTCCAAATGGCAAAATGTAAACAGTTTTTTAGCCTATTGTCACATAATCATATGTCCCAACAACATCACAAAATGAGAATTTCCTCATGACTCACTTGATAAAAAAAATTTGGCAAGTGAAAAGTCTTTGTTCAAGCAAAAATATACAATATAGCAGTCCACTCGAAAGTTAAACACTTTTTTTTTCATTCTTCATAATGGACAGACGTGAAAAAAAGCACTTGTAAGACATCAAATGAAGTATTCTGCACACATTCATAAAATAGCATCCTACAAAGAGCCACCAATGCCAGTACATATGCACTTTTAGGGAAAGATCAGTCACAACTACTTATCAATTCAGACTGACAATAGCAGTCATAACGCTGCCAAAATATCAATCAAGTCTTTCCACAATGAAAACGAACAGCAGAATAAAAAATCTGTCCACAATGAAAACAAACAGCAGTTACAGCAGCACGAAGGATACTGTGCACTCACGCATGAGACAAAAAATCTGCCATGACATTCTGAGTTCCAGGTAATGGCTTAATGTCAAACTTGAACTCCTGCAATGACAAAGCCCATCTCAACAGCCTGCTATTTTTGGTCTTGGACGACTGCAAAAACGTCAATGGCCTATGGTCGGTTTGTAACCGAAACTGTCTTCCAGTCAGGAATCTGGCAAATTTCTCACAAGCCCAAACAATGGCAAGACACTCCCTCTCAATTGTTGAGTATTTGACTTGTGTGTTAGAGAACTTTTTACTTGCATATTGGACAGGGTGTAACAATCCATTCTTTTCCTGCAACAGTACAGCTCCCATGCCTTTGGAGCTGGCATCAGTTCTCAAAACAAAATCCTCTGAAAGAGAGGGCAAAAGCAGCACAGGGAATGAATTGAGGGTGTCTTGAACACATTCCAGAGCTTTCTGGCACTCATCTGACCAGACGATACTTTTGTTTTTGTTCCTTTTGTTAAGTCACTCAAAGGGGCTGTCAATGATGCAAAGTGCGGTACATATCTTCTGTAATAGGATAACAATCCAATGAGTGATCTGATCCGTTTCTTTGTACTGGGTCTCTTCAAGGCCAAGATCTTTTCTACTTCCTTTTCCTCTGGTGTCATTTTCCCAACAGAAATGACATGACCCAAAAACTCAAGTGTCTGGAATCCAGCACGAATTTTGGACGGTCTAGCCGTCAGACCAAAATTCCGGAGTTTACAAAAAACAGCTCTCAAGTTTCCCAGAAGATCATTCCATGACTTTGCAGCAAGCAAAATGTCATCAAAAAAACTTACTGCTCCACACTCATGAAGTTTTAGTGCGCGCATCATTCTGGCAAAAGAAGCTGGGGCGTTTTGTAATCCAAATGGCATTTTCGTCCATTGAAACAGTCCAAAAGGTGTCTGAAAAGCTGTTTTTTCCTTGTCTGCTTCAGCCATCGGGATTTGCCAATATCCTTTAGTCAAATCTATTTTGACAAAATATTTTCCTTTTGAGAGTTGACAAAGAAGTTCCTCAATGTCTGGGATAGGTTCTGCATCAAACACAGTGATTTTGTTTAACTTCCTGTAATCGATGCAAAACCGCACCGAGCCATCAGGTTTGTCCACCAATACAACTGGTAAGCTGTATGGTGACGAGGACGGTTCAATAACTTTCAACCCAAGCATGTCCTGAATCTCTCTTTCGACAACCTGTTTTTTCGCAAATGGGAGAGAGTATGGTTTGACTCGGACTGGGTTTTCCGTACTCAAGTGAATAGTATGGGGTTCAATTGCTGTTACTGTCCCTGGGGTATCAGTCAGAACATCCTGAAAGTCCTTCAAAATACCTTCCAATAGTTCTTTCTGAATCAAAGATAGATCATCACACACAACAACATCACGATAAGTTTCTCCCTGGACAGAAAGAGTGGGCAGGGTACAGTATCATCTATACTGGTAGATGTTAACAATCCCATCATTTGTTGTTTGCATAGTCTTTGCTCTGTCTCTATATGTAACATCAGGTACAAAATCAGAGTCAATGATTTCTGTAACAGCCACATCTGTTCCAGACACTGGACACATCCATTCAATTGACTCATTAATGGCAACATTTGTACGTTCAACATACTTTTTTTCGCATGTTTACATGGAACACCTTTTCATCATTTGCCATTTTCACTTTGGGAACCACAATCTGTTTGTCGTCTTGTCCAGGTACATGCCTGTAGAGGATGTCAGAGTCCAGTATGTACGTCGGCTTGTCCGTTGGTTTGTCAGAGACACTCTGCTTTGCAGTAGACAGTACAGTCGTCAATGTCTTGTCGCTTCTCTGCATAGTCTTCAAAATGTCTGGTGTAACTCTCAGTTCATCTAGTTTTGAAACCGTGAGCGGTTTTGTGGGTTTTCCCTGCTCTACGACTTTTGACCTTGTACTGATGAGACAAGGAACGAAAGATCCTCCGGCACCACCATGTACTGTTGCAACACCTGGTAGATTTCCCAAAATCAAATCGCAAACTGGATTCTCAATAACACAGGCAGTAAGTGACCCGGAGTAGTATGGTGTATCAACGGAAATTTTTGCAAGTGGAAAAGTTTCAATTTTTCCACCAAACGATCTGCATCTCTGAACACTGTCAAGATATTGGTCTGGTAGAACAAAACATTTCCTTACACCAGCTGTGGTACAACCTGTATCTCGCAAAACAGAACCTTGTAAACCACTAATGGCACAATCCTCCAAAAGACCATCAATGGACTGATCTGGTGCCAAAACAAGACCTTCACATGTAGTGGAAACAAATCCAGTCTTTGTTCCACTTCCTTTGAAAGGACAGTCCCGTTTCAAATGGAATTTGCACTCACAAAAGTGGCAACGTATGGTTTGGTTGGCGGACAACTGGTTACCATTAGTCTGTGAACCTTGACCTTGCCCACGAACTGGACCAAAGGGTCTGCGCGGTTGTTGTTCACCACGCCCTCGGAAAGGAAAAGGTCTTTCCGGTGGTGAATATTGGCACTGACCGAAATCGCCAGAACCGACATGGCCTTGACCACGGAAAGGTCGTTGTCTGTTGCCAAAAGACGTGTAAGAGTGCGGACCTTGGAATGAAGCGCGATTTCCTCTTCTATAGTTTGCTTGTCCAGAATGTATCTGAAATGCCGCATGAGACTCGAAATGGGACGAATGTTCCTTGTGGGCAACACCTTTATCCGGATGAGCAATACAGTACTGATCCGCCATCTGACACATTTCGTCAACGCTATCGAACTGTCTTTCCTTAAGAAAAGTGGCCAAATCCTTACTGACGCTTTGAAAAAGTTGCTCTCGAAGTAGCAAATCTCGCAGTGATTCGAAAGTTTTATTTGTCTTTGTTAACTCTATCCATCTGTCTAAACAATGACTCATTCTTATAAAAAAAAAAGACGGAAATGATTCTCCCTTGTCAGGACGAATGGATTGGAAACGCTCACGAAAACGGTCAGCTGAGCATTGAAACTTCTTTAAGAGTTCTTCTTTTAACTGGTCCCAAGTCAACCCTTCCTTTGCCACGAGTGTGTGGTATAGTGCCAAAGCACTTCCCTTGAACAGCGACGCGATAAACAATGTCCATTTCTCCTTCGGCCAACCACAAAAAGTAGCGTGGTTCTCGAACCGAAAAAGAAAACTGTCAATATCGTCGGTTTTTTCTTCGAACGGTGGCAACTTCGGAATGTATGTTGACTTCGGATGAAATGTACTCGCGGAACCGACCGGTGGAGGTGATGGAGGTTCTCTCAATGCCTATAATTTTTTTAATTTCCGCATCAGTCTCTAATTCAAGTTGTCTCAGTTTAAACTGCCGTTCCTTATCCTTATCCTCTAGCTCTAGTTTTCTCTGAACCTCCTCTCTCTCTCTGTAGTTTTTTTTTCTTCAAACTCTAATTTTTTTTTATTTTCTTCCATCTCTTTCTGTAGTTTTTTCTCTTCAAAGTCTAATCTTTTTACATTTTCTTGTCGTTCTTTATCTTTTTCTCGTCGTTCTTTATCTTTTTCTTGTCGTTCTTTATCTTTTTCTTCTAGTTGTCTCTGTTTTTCCTCTCTCTCTCTCTCTCTCTCTCTCTCTCTCTCTCTCTCTCTCTCTCTCTCTCTCTCTCTGTCTGCCCTATCCAGACATTGTTGGACATAGTTTCCTAATTTATCACCTTCAAAGCCTAAACGCTCGGCCTGTCGTACATATTCATCAAAATTTTCCATCATGAATAGTTACCACAAACAAACAAGAAACAATGACTAAATATGATTAAAATAAGGCGATATGTGATGTTATATACGTTCCCCCCCCCCAACTCCCCCCCCCCAAAAAAAAAAAAAAAAAAAACAAACTTTGTTACAGTATGTACAAATAAAGAATTTAAATGCCAGTATAAACAGAAAAATAATAAAGGCTTACAAAAGAGAAGCACTAATAAGAAATGACAATGTGATCTTTCCAAATGAGATTCTCACCAATATTCTTTCCGAAAGGGAAAAAGACAGCTAAGAAAATGAAATGCAGTACTAATAACTCTTTTTCCGAATGAAAAGAAAACAGACAAAATATAAAGTTTTTTTTTTTTCCCGGAAATAAATTCTTTATACTGTTTATGTTCTTAACTGTTCTTATTGTAGTAGTTACTTTCTTACTTAGTTACTTGGTACAACAAAATAAATGAATCACAGAACAAATGAATCGCCTTAAACAATAAGTGAATACAAAGTTACAAAACAAATGAATTAACGAACAATTAAAAAGAGGGGGAGAAAACGGACACTAACGGAAATCCTACCTAAAAGATGACAATGATGAAAAGAAACTAGATAGGTGCCTATTGAAGAGAAGGTTTGGAGATTTTTTTTGTATAGGGGGTGAAAAGGAAATGAAAGAATAGACAGGTCCGGAATAGACAGAGGAAATTAGAAAAAGCAAAAGAGGCCCTCAGACAGCACCCTAATGGCAACTGTCTCCCGTAAAACTGGAGACGGGGAAGTATTCAAATTATAATACACACAATATACTAACAACACAATGCAATAAATATACAATCAGAAAAACACACACACAAAAAAAAACACACACACCAAAACCCAAAAGATAATTTTAAAAAAAACGTTTATTTGGAGTGAGCGGTAATCCACTCCACCACCTACACTAGTTGAGTGACGGAGGTGAAGTCGATCCCATACTCAGAGGGGAAAGGGGGAAAATCCAAATGAAACGAGAGGAAAGATAAAGAATTAGATAGTAATAAGAGAGGGAGGGACTATCGACTCCCCAACGCCATGCCCCTCTGCTAAAACAGAGCAGGAAGAGGTTGGGGCTATCAGTCCTGGGGAAGGGGACAAAACAAAATCTAAGCTAAGGGAAGGACAACGACTCCTCAACGCCCTGCCCCCTTGCTGCCAGGTACGAGCTAGAGGAGGTTGAGGCTATCGGTCCTGAGGGGGGAAAGGGACAAAAGGAAATCCTACAAAAAAAACAACCCTAACAGAGTAGAGCAAACAAAAGAAATCTCATACACTCGAACACACACATACAGAAACAAATGAAAAATAAAGACTACAAACAATAATGACAACAATGAATAATACTTTCTTCTTCTTTTTTTGTTGTTGCACAAATAGACATTTTAATCCTTTCCTTGGAGGGGGTATCTTATTTTTTTCTTCTGGAGGGGTACAAATAGAAACTTATTTTTCCTTAGAGGGGGTACAAAAAAACCTTGTCCTATGTCCTAAGTCGGGGTCACCACTGTCACACTGTGCATAAATGCATGCACACACTCAGCTCAGCATTTACCCCGTGCACACGCACTCTCTCCAAACAACCAGAAGGCGCACTACATAACTCTTCTTCTCCCCCTCCTCTCCGGGGAATAATTTACTAAACAATAATCAATTTTCCATCATATTCAACTGGTTTGTTTTCAAGGAATTATTTTTCATTCCTCCTCTCCAGTGGAGGTACAATCATTCCACAAATCCACTACTTGGGACCAAATTTCATCTCATTATACATAATACTTCACAAATATATCTTTTACCGGTTTCTCCTCCTCACTGGAGAAACAATGTATATATTTTCAAAGAAAGTAGTATCAACCGAGTTCATCAGGGCACAATTACAAAATCATTATGAGTCAACATGACAAATGCTTTCTTTTCTCACGACCGGTGCAGTCGTTGTCTTCTACAGCTCGATTCTCCAACCCTGGAGACGATTAGGTGCTGCCGCAGCACTGTAGCCCAAATAAGCTACACACAAAAAGTTAAGGATCACTTTCACAAACATTCATAACTGTCAAAATAAAAAAGTCAATGCGTTGAAGTTTGGCCAACATTTAATTCCATTCTTTAGTGATAACGATACACAATTGCCATCAATCTCGAGCAATCGTTTGGTGTGTACATTTGATTAAAGTGGGTACGTATCCAAATTTGATTTCCCCAAGTCTTTGAAATCACAAGACAGGGCATACTGATGCTCCCAAAAGCTCAGTAATGCGTGTAACCACCATGGCTGTTCTGGCACTCGACGCAGCGAGTCCTCATCGAGTTGACCAGGTTGGTGAAGATCCTCTGTGGAAGCGCCTGCCACTCAGCCTGCAGCATCTGGTAGAGGTGTTGGGCATCCCTGGGAGGGGGGTGGCTCCTCACTTTGCGATCCAGCTCATCCCAGAGGTTCTCAATCGGGTTGAGATCGGGACTGCATGCTGGCCACTCCATTCTGTTGACTCCAGACTGCTGCAGGAAGTCGTTGACCACCCTTGCCCTGTGGGGGCGAGCATTGTCATCCTGGTAGACAGCCCTCGGTCCCATCTGCTGCAGTGTAGGCACAGCCAGCGGTCGAAGGATCTCATTCTGGTATCAGATGCCAGTCAGGTTACCCTGTACATGATACAAGGGTGTTCTGTGGTGAAGGCTGAAGGCCCCCCAGACCATTACAGAACCTCCACCAAAGGCCACCTTTTCTTGGACAGTGGCGTCAGTAAAGCGTTGCCCTGGGCGCCTCCAGACCCTCAGTCAGCCGTCGTTGTGGTGAAGGGTGAAGCGTGATTCATCACTGAACAGGACCTGGGACCATTGCTGACGTGTCCACCTCACGTGACGTGCGCAGAAGGCGCGGCGTGCTGCCCTATGGGCTGGAGTTAAGCGTGGCCGTACTGCTGGGCGACGAGAACGGAGATTAAACCCATGTAGACGGTTCCGTATGGTCTGCTGGCTGATGTTGATGTTAGTAGCCACCCTGAACTGCCTTTGAATTATGCTGGAAGAGGCTGTTCTTGTCTGCAGGGCTTGTCGTTCAATGAGACGATCGTCACGTGGGGTTGTCTTCTTCGGTCGACCAGATCTGCATCTTTCATGGACAATCCCAGTGGCTGTGAAGCGTTGAATCAGTCGGACAATGACCGAGATGGACACATGAAGTCGCCTGGCCACTTCGCGCTTGGGAACACCATCTTGGAACCATGCAACAGCTCGTCCCCTATCCAACTCGCTTAATTTTCGTCGTGGAGGCATCGTCAGATCAGGCCTACTACTGGTGGAATGTCTTCTTATATAGCCAAGCGAGCGACAGCATCTCACACATAAACAGCAGTGCTTGCACGTGCATAATGGTTTTTCCATCTGGCAAGTGCAATGTGTTCAGGCAGAACGGTCCAAAACAAGGTCATTTTTCGCAAGTTTCCGCTTTTCCGTTTGCGGCCCAGCTCAGTAGTAGAGAATCCCGTGCAATTTTCGCACTAACACAACATCGCCCACTTACAGCTGAACAAGAATTCATGACAATTTGGCTGGACTAAGAAATAAATAACAGTAGGGAACCGAGTTTATGACGCACCTGTTTTCACATACCGATCCTTAACTTTTTGTGCGTAGTATATTTGTGCGACTGCCTCAGTCGCCTAACTGGTGCTGCCACAGCACTGGGAAGGGCTGAAACACGAATGAAGTCCGTGTAAGTAATCTATTTCAAAATCTGAATAATGATACATTCTTTTCCCTTTTTCCCTTTTCTTAACTCTCTTTTTTTTTTCTCTCCCCATCTGTCTATACCTCACCTGGTAATGGTGAATTGCAGGTGGAACTCGTTCTTCAGACAACCTGTCCGGTCAATGTCCCCAAGCCATCTCCTTCCTATTCCTTATTTTTCCCTCCTGCGCTCTTTTTGAGTACACGTTCAGTGAGTACTCGTCTAACTCTACGCATTACCAGCCCTTGTTTGCTGACCAATGGACAACGTCTGTCCATTCACTGAACTGTTTTAATAGCCACCAGCGACACCGATCACACTGGTCAGGCCATACAAATTATTGATTCTTTTACCTTTTCTCTTCCCTACCTAGGGAAATGCTTTATAACAAATAAGGGCGTATGCGACGGAGCGTCACATGTCGCCATGTGAGGCTACATCACATGACACCAACTATGACTAATGGTTCAGTTTTCTGCAGATTAAAAGCACACATACATATTTCATTCATCAAATCCACTAGTGTTTCCCAAAAAAAGTTGTATGACCATACAATACCAAAACATATGTGTAATACTGTCCTTAACAGAGGTACAGAAAGTACAAACATCACTGTTCAATATACCCATTTTTGTTCAGCAACACGTTAGTACCACGACATCTGTGTATTATTCGTGACTGTAACCATTTCATTTTTGTCAGAATATTTACTCATATAAAGAAAACAATTTAAAACAATTTTTCCAGTCATTTTCTACGTTCAGTTTTATATCCCAGTTCGTACAGTTGTTTGGGCGCGTATGAGTATCTATAGAAATGTCATACTATAATTTTGACGCTTCACAAACTGACGTCAACTTTTTGTAACATATGTTCATTTTTATAAACATTTACTATTATTTTCAACGTTGATTTTTGCTTCTTGTATATATTCAATTCTAGCTGCTTTAAAGCCAGAAAAAGTGATGAAATTAATGTTTACGTCATACTCTTGTTTAAATTGTTCATAAGAAATAAACTGGCCATTGTCAAGCAAAAAAATGAGCAATGCAATATATGTTCTTGTTGATCCATGCTTTTCCCAAAATAGTCTTTTTCCCAACTTGTATTCTCTTTGTATAAAAGACTGGTTCCGCAAGGTGTTCATAAGAATTCTTACAATTAAGATCTAGTTGCAAAGCGAGAGGACTGCAGGCGGAAATCTAAACAAATCTTAAATAAATGTTAGCGAACCGCCCAGAGAACGTGAACAAACGAGTCACAAGACGAAACACAACGCGTTTCGACCTCTTAGGTCTTCATCAGGTGAGACATAAACGAATAAAACAACGAAAATTCACTTAGCTTTGATCGCTTCAGATCACTTCACGCCTTCTTCCTTGCGCTGAACCCTGCGAAGTGATCTGAAGCGATCAAAGCTAAGTGAATTTTCGTTGTTTTATTCGTTTATGTCTCACCTGATGAAGACCTAAGAGGTCGAAACGCGTTGTGTTTCGTCTTGTGACTCGTTTGTCCACGTTCTCTGGGCGGTTCACTAACATTTATTTAAGATTTCTTACAATTAACTTTGTAGAAGAAAATTGTTTGTACGCCATAAATACCTCTGTCCAATATACATTTGATTTACAGAAGGAAGAAAGTATTTCTGGTCCATATGTCTCAATATTGCTTAAAAGTGGAAAGTTAGATAATAATTTTCCATTTGTGGTGTGTAATCTGAACATTTGCAGCCACGACAATTTTAGTGAAGAAGCACATGTCTTTAATTCTGGTAGTCCAAGACCACCATTTTGGGTACTTTTATGTACAGTTTTTCTATTTATCTTGTCTGTCTTTTTTATTCCACACAAATTTGTAACAGTAGCTTTGTAGAGTCTGAAAAAAAAGTATTAGGTGGTATAGATAGTAATATCCACAAATGGATGAGTTTTGATAAAATGAGCAGTTTTAAAACTGCCACTGTGCCCAAAGGAGTTATTGTCTTCCCACCCAAATCTTGAATAAACGTTTCACGTCCTCTAAATTTTTTTTTTCCAGAACAATTAACCCAATCAAATCACAGCCAAAATCGACCAGTTTGTCCCTCAGATCACACGATTTTTGGCAATTTGAAAAAAAAATCATAAAAAATCAATCGCTTCATCTAGGAGCATGAAACATACACCACCGGATAGAAAAAACAATATATTTATCAAAATTACCTACCTTCAGTGTGGAATCCACACAGTTCACATGACGTAAGTAATCCAAAATGATACACATTTGCCAAAAAAAAAAAAAAAAACTTGTTGTGCACACTGTAATCCACTTCTTCATGCTCTCTATCCTCCCACGCAAGTTCAGTTACACCTCTGAGCGCCTGGTATGACCTATAGAGAATAGCATATTTATGACAACTGCATAAAACACAAGAATTTGACAACAAAATGCTTGATCCACTCAAAATCGTATGATTGTGTTCAAAATCGTATGATCGCAGTAACTGAGAGTAGGACAATTCAAATCCGCATAAAACTACTACAGAATACAAGAAGAACGGTCTAAGGGAAGCAACTGCAAAACACGGCCCTAAGCTGTCCCTGAAACGAGATTTATTGCCCTTTAATAAAAGGCGGTATGATTTTAAAATCGTGAAACTCTGTCGGAAGTATGCGTCCAACACGCCTTTAAGCGATGTGAACAGTGTCGGAAACCCGCTTCCGACAAGACTCAATTGAGTTAATATCTGCACAGTTTTGCAAATCGTTGGTGAACAAGATTCTAAGATTTTTTTTTTAATTTTGTGGGTTCCGCTCCATATTAAATGGTCCATATTAAATGCATTTTTGCAGTTCCCCAACCAAACAGCTTTTTTTTTCTTCTTCTTCTTCTTCTTCTTCTTCTAAGATTCATATATAACCCTGATATACGACCAAACATTTCAAGTACGTTTATACATGTTTCAAATGATTTTTCTGTCACCTGCTAAAAGAAATGCCGTATCATCTGCATATTGAGAAAGTTTATGTTCGTCTGTATCTATAACTACTCCACGTATGTTTACATTTTCCCGAATCATTAATGCTAGAATTTCAACACATAATATGAATAAATATGGCAAGAGTCGGTCACCTTGTCTGCATCCACAGTCTGTCTCAAACCAACTAGAAACTTGACCATCAACAAGGACGCATGAGTTAATATATATATTTTTTTTTAATAGAATGTTTCCGCCCATTTGCAGAAGCCCTGCTGAAAGCCAAACGCTTTCAATACTTTAACATAAAATCCCAGCTCACAAAATCGAATGTTTTCTCGAAGTCAATGTTTAATAAAAGTCCTGATACGTTGCGTTCTTCTAAATAAGCAATTGTGTCGTAAATGAGCCTAATGTTATCCACTATGTATTTATTTTTAATAAAACATGGTTCATCCTCATTGATGAGAGCAGGTAACACATTTTTAAACGGTTGGCTATACACGATGACCCTATCTTACATACAACATTTAATGAGATTGGTCTCCAGTGAGGAGTGTCTTGGCTTATCTCCCTTTGGTATGCATACGACTAGTTCCTGTCTTTGAACACAAGAAAGCCCCCCCCCCCCCCCCCCCTCCCCCCTTCGAAATCCGGCATCTAAAGCTCTGACAACAAAAAACACCTATTCTGCCCCCAAAACACTTAAACAATTCTGTTGTGAATCATCAGTGCCAGGACGTTTGTTGTTTTTCATATTCTTTACTGCTATACATGTCTCCTCCAGTGTGATTTAGCCGTCTAAATCATTTGCTTCGTCACGGTCTAATGTGGAATATCTACAATTTCATCCAAATCACAGTCGTGAAGTCCGTATGTTTTGTATAATGATTCATAAAATCCGTGAACCTCGTGAACAATCTCTGTCTGGTCATTTAGAATATTGCCATGGTTACCAATCAATCTAGCCATACTCTCACTACAAAATGTCTTTTTTCTAGGTTACAGAAATAGTTTCGTCACATTTTCCCCTTCAGCTATCCACCTGGCCCTCGATCTTAAAAGTATCCCTTCATTTCTTTTCTCTCAGCCTTTCCTTCTTTAACTCTATAGCTCTGATCTCTTCTTCACTTTTTGTCTCTTTTCTTTGGAGCCGTTGTATGTCATGCTGCATTTTACGTTCCTCTTCATTCGTGTTTTTCTTTTTCATAGTTGCATATGAAATGGTTTTTGGACGTAAGTTTCATCAGTAAAAAATCTAGAAATAAACCATCTGAAATTGTAAATTGTAATTCGGTCAGAGGAATCGTGTGTGCGGCTTCTCTTGCATATGGACTCACAGCATGCTCTTGTTTGACATTCTAAATGTCTTTGTTAATTTCGTTCAAATCGTCCTTGTACTGTAATAATGACCAGTTAAAATTCCTACCATATAACATACTCAAATGTTTACCATCCGCCCTCTTCCCAGTCAATGTCATTAAGGCAGATCAACCACCACTGCCACAACATACAGGCGTTCGTCTTTCCTTAAAGATCGAGAAAATTAAAGACTGACCTAAAGTGAAAGGAATCGGCAAAGGGAAAGGGTATGTGGAGGGAAGTGGGTGGGTGGGGATGGGGGGTGGGGCACGGAGCGGGGAAAAGGAGGGGGGGGGGTCTACTCTCTTGTTTTTCTCTTTTTTTCCCCCAGCACAGCGATGAGGGTGGAGGGGACCGATAGATGTAGGGAGCCGGGTCCAGGCAGACTAGATCGTAAAAGACATGTGTTTGTCTTATGAAAATTGTACCAAAAAACATATCCGCCATGTGCACACACACACACACACACACACACACACACACACACACACACACACACACACACACGCACGCACACACACACACACACACACACACACACACACACACACACACACACACACACACACACACACCAAAGACTTATACCTATCATTATGAGTCATAAAATTCATTTTGTACAGTACCTTTGATGGAACAATAAAGCACAAAAAGAATACACCACCAATAATCTGCATTACGTTTTGAACAGCACGGAGTCCCTCAAGCAGATGGCGATTTAGAGGTCATTTCTTCCTGATGGTTTCATTCAGGTTCTCATTGAAAAATAGGTGCACAACCAGTCCGTTTTTTAACTTTGCCAGGATTTTTTCCGTTTGTCGACCAGGCTGACAACGGTCCCGAGTGTTCAAATGTGTGTGTGTGTGTGTGTGTGTGTGTGTGTGTGTGTGTGTGTGTGTGTGTGTGTGTGTGTGTTTTAAGTTTTGTTGTTAAGCATGGTTAAATCCTCAGCAATCGAAATCCCGGTTTGTTTCAGTTTTTTTCTGTCTTCAAGTACACTCCTCTTAACTTGTCTTGAAAAAAACCCACTAAAATAGGCCGAGGCCTTGCACCTCCCTGTTCCCCCGCTGCCACTGGCCTCCCAGAGCGATGCGCCACCTCGATGTCCTCCAGCTTGACCGTCACGTCCACCTGCCTGGAGAAAATGCCCACGCACTTGCGAACACAGTCGCCGGCCGCCTCCTCTTTGGGGTTGGCGGCCTCCTTCACGCCATACACACGGACATTCCAGAGGCGGCCGTGTTGCTCCAGGTCGTTGTGGGCCGCCTGCAGTCGTCCTTTTTCAGCCCCCTGCGCCTCGAGTCGGTCCCTCAGCGCCCCGTTCTCCCTGTTCAGTCGTCCCACTTCGTCTTCAAGCTTATCTTTCTCCTTAGCCAGGTCGAATAAAGAACTCTCCAGTCTATCAAGCCTATGAGAGAAGGTCACTGCAAGCTTGTTCATCTCTTCCTTCAACTCCACTCTTAAACACCGCAGGTCATCTTTTGTACAAAGTTCATTTTGTCCCTGGTACAACTCACCGTGGCTTAGATTTCCTCCACGTCCCCCAGCGACTCACTCTCACTACACTCTATACCATCACTCACAATCTTTTTCTTCTTATTTTCTGGTTTCTTTGCCATGGTGCTTGAGGGACTTGTAAGAGGATCAGAGGAGGAAGAAGACGATTTCCGTTTGGACCCATCAAGTCTAGCGGAAAAGTATTTGGAGATCCAGTCGCTCATCACTGATAGGTGGTTGTATGTGGGTTAGCGTGGCCCAGTCAAGATGCTGGTTAATCGTCCGTTGGAAAAAAAACATGTCGACTAAAGAACACCGAAGGTACAAATGTCTCACAGACCAAACTTTAGACACTTCAAATATGGCAGTGTAATCCCAGTTCACATTATAGTCCAGCTTCCATTCACGAAGTCTCTCTCCTCTCTCTCCAAGCTATCCACCTCCCACTCACTCTTCCCCACCGATCTCCGCTTTCCACATTCTCTTGTTTGTACTCCCAGTTCTTATAGAGCAGGGAGTACTTTACAATGGGAACGAAAAAATTCTCTCTCTGTGTGTGTGTGTGTGTGTGTGTGTGTGTGTGTGTGTGTGTGTGTGTGTGTGTGTGTGTCCGTCCGTGGTCAAAATGTGTTCCAATCGCTCCAGACAAAACCACTGGGCCGATCTTTCTGAAAATTTGTAGGTATGTTCATTATGGGTCACGGATGATGCCCGATGTGTTAGTTTACCGTTATAGCAGTTACTAACGGCTATAACGGCCCATCACGGTTTTTCTTCTTTATGGAATATCTCAGAAAGTACTTGGCCGATCTCTCTGAAAATTTGTAGGCATGTTCATTATGGGTCATAGATGATGCCGGATGTATTATATATGAATACTTTATTATCTCAAAAGATGAGAAATTAAGATAAGTGCATAATGAACAGCATCACAAGACAACATGCATGATACAAGAATCATCACAATCAAGTGGCCACTTATAGAATTTACATATATAGCCGTTACTAACGGCTATAACGGCCCATAACGGTTTTTCTTCTTTATAGAATATCTGAGAAAGTACTTGGCCGATTTTTTCTGAAAATTAGAAAGTATGTGCATTATGGGTCACGGATGATGCCAGATGTTTACCAGAATAACCGTTACTAACGGCTATAACGGCCCAAAACGGTTTTTCCTCTTTATGGAATATCTCACGTATATTCAAGATAAACTGGGAGTACGTTTACATGCTTTGCATCTTGTTTTTTTTTTTTTCTTTTCAAAGAGACATTTGGAGAAAAAAAAAAAGTCTACTACTGCTGAACTGCACAAGGCTGTTGAAAGAATTTGTATTGCTTCACGACCAAACTATTCACGAAGACAACTCGCTGTATTGTCACGAAGCGGAGCACGACGAAAACACGTCTTCACCTCACGGCGGCTGAACTCCAACTCGATAAGTAATTTTATTGTTATCAACAGCAGCAGTAGCAGCTGCAGCAGCAACAGCAGCAGCAGGTTCAGTGTTCAACCGTTCAACGTATGTCAGTGTACTCAAGCTAAATCAGATCGCACACACTATAACAAGCTTTATATTACATTGGGGACCTACAAACACGAATCTGAAATCAACTCCTTTAATCTTGACTTTCCTACATGGATGACAAGCAAATATCGTCGTTGTATAAAATGGTATCTGCACGACCCATTTAAGGAATGACAGTATCGATATTTCAGTGGTATATACAGACCTCAGGCAAAGCCGAGTAGAAGATGTGACAACAGAAAAACAAAAAAACAAACAAACAAAAAGCACACAAAAAACAGTCAATATACACACCGCACTACCGCGCACACGATTGAAATGTATAACGTAGCAACCGACAAGCGACAATATATAGCTAGTAGGTACATGATAAACATTGATTCTCTCTCTCTTTCTCTCTCTCTCTCTCACTCTCTCTCTCTCTCTCTCTCTCTCTCTCTCTCTCTCTCTCTTCTCTCTCTGTCTCTCTCTGCTTGCGCGCGCGCGCGCGCGTGTGTGTGTGTGTGTGTGTAGTGTGTTTCTGTGTGTGTGTGTGTGTGTGTGTGTGTGTGTGTGCGTGCGTGTGTGTGTGTGTGTGTGTGTGTGTGTGTGTGTGTGTGTGTGTGTGTGTGTGTGTGTGTGTGTGTTATCCACATGATTTGTGATATATTGTTCTTCAACCATTTCCCCCACAAGTTCCGACTATTTCTCAGCTTTGTGATTTATTGTGTACTAGCTGTCGAGAGAGAGAGAGAGAGAGAGAGAGAGAGAGAGAGAGAGAGAGAGAGAGAGAGAGAGAGAGTGGTGGTAAATGAAGAAATGGTAGTGAGAGTAGCATACGAAAAAGAACGACACATACAAATACAGAACAAATTCCATCTAGAATTGTGAGTCTTTCTGGTTGTAATATCATCAGCGTTTGTAAATGGGACAATGAAAACTAAAACAGAATATTGAAATATACATACTTATAGGATATAAAAGAAAGAAAGAAAGGAAAAAAGAAAGAACGAATGAAAGAAAGAAAGAAATGGAGAAAGAAAGGATAAAGCAACGAACAAAGAAAGGAAGGAAACGATAAGGGGGGAAAAAGACCAAAAAAAAAAAAAAAATGGAAGGACAGAAAACAAGAAAGAAGGAAAGAAGATGAACGCAGAAAAAAAAAAAGAAACACAAATGTCAGAGGAAACGAGTGAGGAGAGGGAAAGAAAAAGGGAAAAGTGTAGCATGTAACAAAACTCGGACAAAGAGGTAGTATAACAGGCGGGAAGATTCTGTCGAAGACAAATAAAAACAAGGAAATAAGTCTGGCATGACCAGTTACCTTTGTCTGGTATTGTATATGTTTCTTTTGAAAACATGAGCGTACCAAACTCATACAAGATGAAACAAAACTAAAAATAGAAAAGAATTGCCGTTATACAATTTATTTTACTTGTACATGTACGATATCATATCAATAATCATTTTG
>CM065743.1:42757644-42767644 GCA_033310375.1 Conus canariensis
ATGGCAGAAACGGCAGAGAGGTGTTCAAGCTGGATCTGGTCAAGGAGGAACAAAAGTGAACTTCATAAGGCTTAACTTTCCCTACAAATATTAGGTGCCCCAGTGGCTCAGTGGTTAGAGTGCGAGTCATTAAGTGGAAAATGAGCATGTCCAGAAGGTCATGGGTTCGAGGGGGGAGGAGAGGGGGAGGAGGCAGAAGAGGGACATCCGGAGTCATGAACCGGGTGTGGCCCAAGCCCCCTTGAGCGTCAGGAGATAAGGGCCGAAACACTTGCTTGAAGGGGGCTTCTCTTCTGAAGACTCTCTGCTGCCACGCTCTCCACGAGTTTCTTTCTACTTTAGCACTATAACCTTATGCCAGTCCTTAGTGAACTCTACTCAGGTGACGAATGAATATTATATTTCAACACAATAATTTTATGCCAATCCTTAGTGTAATCTTTCAAGATTATGAATGGGTATTCTATTGTCACACTAATCTGTTAAGATAATTGATGAATGTTATATTTCAACGATATGAATTGTTGCCTGTATTTACTGCTTTTTGTAAGATGATTTCCGAATAGCATGTTCTGACAGAGTATTTTTATGCCTATAATTGGTAAAATATGTAAAGGTAATGTATTAATCCTGTTCAGTGTCTTAATTCTCTGTAGTTGTTGACTCTACGCAAAATGTGTACTTAGACCAAGTATATTCCAGTACACTGCATAAATTCACTGACTGCATAACCACAGCGTTGCCAATTTATATAGATTTACGAAACGTATGGCGCGCGCACGCGCGCGCGCGCGCGCGCACACACACACACACACACACACACACACACACACACACACACACACATTGTCTCTCTTGACAGCTATTTATTTAGATAGCCCTTGGCCCCCCAGACTTCTCCTTCTCCCCGCTTACCCTGCGCCCTTAACCACCCCCCCCCCCTCCCCCTTCTGTTTTTTTTTTTTTTTTCCAATATTCCCCACGTAGGCATTCTGTCTATACATATTAGGTTTGTTTAGTATTGTTTACCTGTGTTTTGGAAGATATATTTCGATTCTGTTGTGCTGTGCTTCTGAGGACATTGGAGATTGCATTGGTGGGTGGCGAGAGTGGAGGGAGATTCTGGTGTACACATTTTTTAAAAGTTAACATGAATATGTTTGTTAGATATATGGGGAGAGAGACAGTGAGGGTGGTGAGCAGGTTGATGCGTTGGTGGAGATGATAGGGTTGGAGGGAGGGGGGAGGGCGGTGAGTGGGAGAGAGAGAAGGCATACGCCGGTGTTTACGTGAGGTGGAAGATGAAGGTGAACGGAAATCCTGATACAGGTGGGCAAGAGAGTGAATGTGAACGTGGATACATGAATGCACGAGAAAAAGGGTTGAAACAACTTGTCCGATTGGTACAGAAAAAGGTTTCTTGAACTGGTTTCTTGAACTGTTTAATGTACCTTATATATACAGTGTGTTTCTCTAAACAGTTGCCATTACTGAAGAAGCTTTTAAGCGAAAAATTTTATTGGAGAATATACAATTTAAAATTTCAAAATGGAGTGACTGACGGCGGAGAACGAAGCAAAATTTAGAAAGAGAGGGTGTTAGTTACCGCCAATGACATTGACAAACAAAGCACATGACAAGACACGATGCATTTCAACCACTTGGGTCTTCTTCAGGCGAAAAAATAAATCACATTTAACATTTAAGACAGTACAAACAAAGAACGAAAATGACTCATCTGTTGTTAGTCCATGTGGTGGGGAGAATAGCCGCTAGGCGGAAATGACAAGGGGGATTATGGGAGAGGAAAAGGAGGGGGGGGGTTCGTGGGGGGAGGGGGGGGTTGTGTGATACGATAGGGTTGTGTGTCTAGTTTAGTGGGGTGGTGTGATATCTTTGTGACGGTTGTGATAATGGTGGATTGATAATAATGGTAAGGGGGGGGGGGGGGGGCAAACGGGAAAAAAAAAATTAAATTATATATAGAAGGGGTAAATAAGTACATGAACAGAAGAAACTTTTTATTAAAAAAAAAAAAAAAATAAATTAAAAAAAAAAAAAAAAAAATAAATAAATAAATAAAAAAGTTTAGGTGAATAAAATAAATGATTTCGCTGGGTGATGAAAGAGGTGGTGGTAGTTATGTGTGGGTAGTTGTGAAAGGTGTGTGGGTAATGTTAATGAGGGAGGGAAGGGGATGGAAGATAAATGGGTGATAAGGTATGATTGGGAGGGGGGGGGGGTGAGAGAGAGAGAAAAAAAAAAAAGGGAGGAGGGTAATGTGTGTGTGTGGGGTGGGGGGGGGGAGGAAGGGGGGCAAGAGAAGGAGAGCTCATATCTCTTCATCCACTATGGGGTGGGGGGGTGGGGGTGGGGGTGGGAGGTTGGGAGGTTCATATTAATTGTGTTGTTTAAAAAAGTAAACAATGCTGTGGGATGATGTTCATTGTAACAGGTGAAATAATGTGCTGGCATCAATATGCTGCTGTTTGTTGAGAGAAGATAGCAGTGATCAATGAAAAACAGGGTATCATGTGTTGACACCCCACACACACACACACACACACACACACACCACACACACACACACACACACACACACACACACACACACACAAAGGGGGCAGGGGGGGGGGGGGACACATGTAAACAATGTTCTAGGTGAGTTAAGATCGTGTGATCATAGTGAGACTAACTGTGGAAAATTTTTTACACACATATTCATACACACACACACACACACACACACACACACACACACACACACACACAAAGAGGGGTAAAAATTATTATCATTAATCAGTCACTGATGGGTGATGATCATATGAGATCAACGGTAGTGTAGGAAGAGATTCTTCTCCGTTCCCTTAGGCAGGAATGGTGGAGGTACTGGCAAGGGCTTCTGTATGGTGAAGGCCCTCCAGTGGTCAATAAGGTTTTGCATTCATCAGTGTGTTGGCAGGCCAGGATTCTTCTTTTGGTGTTGTTGGGACTGTTCCACCGTCATTGGGGCTGCATGGATTAATTGCAGACCCGCCAGGGTGGAGTATTGCAGAGATGTTATGTCATAGTCTGGAGTGCCCGGTTCTCAGTATCACAATGATGGTCTTCTTCGTTTACTTAGGTCGGAATCCTGGAGGTAGTGACGGAGGCTGCTGTATGGTGAAGACCCTCCAGTGGTCAGTATGGTTTTGCACTCATTGGTGAGTTGGCAGGCCAGGTTTCCACTTTGGGCCAAGCTGGGAATGCTCCGCTGTCTCTGGGCTGCACTGCATTGATGGTTTGAAAGACTCACAGGTGTGGAGTATAGTGGACCTGTCATGTTGAGGTCAGGGAGCCTTATCCTCAGTCCAACAATGTTCACTTGGTCTGATTTGGGCGTCCGTAGTATGCATCCCTCTTGTTGAAGTCTGGGTGCTGCTCAAGTCATCTTCCTATTTGTCTCCTTGGAAATATTTTAGATTTATTCCAAGGAGACTACCTTTTACAGTTGGGGCTGCTGTCCTTCCTTTGTCAGTTGGTCAGCTTATTCATTTCTTCATTACATAACCACAAACCCGCCTTCCATACCAAACCCATGATCACATTCAAACGTGACAAAAACCTCAAAGACCTCCTCGTGCGGTCCAATTTGAACAGAACCACAGCTACACCACCAGGTACTCACCCCTGCTCTAAACCCAACTGCAAAATCTGCCCCCTCACCAAACCAGACACCATCTTACAGGGCCCCAAAGACTCCTTCACAGTCAAACGCACATTCTCATGTCAGAGCCGCAACATTATATATGCCATCCACTGCCAGCTGTGTGGCAAGATCTACATAGGGGAAACATCACGCACACTTGAAACACGCATCACTGAACACCTGGCTGATATCCGCCACCACCGACCCAAACCCGTCGCCCTACACTTCAACCACACCCAACACAACAGCAACCATGTCAAAGTCATGGCACTCTGGCAGTCACAGAGTGACAGCTTTGAACGCACAACTCAAGAATCCCATCTCATTGCCAAACTGGGCACACTACACCCCCAAGGCATCAACATCCAACAATAACCTTACGCACACACCCACCACTTCTACATCAGTTGGCAATATCCCCCACCAACACACACACATACACATATACACACACCACCACCATATCCCCTTCACTCACTACATACAGTAGTTACAGCCACCCTCCACCTATTTAATCTTAATTTTGCTTTATCTTTCCCCTTACAACTCCCCCCCCCCCCCCCCTTCTAATTTATGTATTTATCAAGGGTTTTTTTTTTTTTTTTTTTTTTCAATTAATTTATTTCATTTTATTTTGTTCATTTACTTACACACACACACACACACACACACACACACACACACACACACACACACACACACACACACCACATGCACGCACACACACACACACCCACACACACACACACACACACACACACACACAGCACCACCAAGAAGCCCCCCCCCCCCTCCCGCTCCTCACTTCATACCTAATCTACAGCCACCCTCCTTCACCTTTCACATTCCACCACACCCTATGCATGTTCTATACCAATGAACTACCTACCCTCTGATCTACCCCCTACTCCACCCCCCCCCCCCACACACACACACAATATCCCCCCCTTTCCCCCTTCCCCCCCCCCCCCCAAAAAAAAAAAAAAAGAAGGGTAGGCCCAGTAGTCGACCCTCCCACCTCCAAACTCCCCCCCCCCCCTGTAACACCCCCCTCCCCCCGCTCTTTCCCTTGACCCCCCCTACCCCACCCCCCCACCCCACCCCCCACCCCCGTATCACCAGCATCCCAACCCAAGTACATGATTAACACCGGTCCCTCACTGCAACAACAACTCACTATATATTCCACAAAATCACACACCCACCCACACCACATTAACTTGCAGTAAACACCCCCCCCCCCCCCCCTTTCCCTTTTTTTTTTTTTTTTTTTCACTGACCACTTCCTTTCCTTTGTCCCCATTGTATCTTGTATCTCATGATCACCCCTAGACATACAGGTATGCTTGGATGCATGTACATGTGTTTGTCGGGTTGTGTGTGTGTGTGGTGTGTGTGTGTGTTTTGTGTGTGTCCCCTTTCCCCCCCCCCCCCCCCACATTCCCATATATGACCACCATCATCATTACATTATTACCACCACTCATAAAGATATAATTTCATCTATAGATACAACCTTTACCACCAACCGAGTCATTTATCATTGCCCCCCCCCCCCCCCCCAAAGTTGCTGTTGTTGTTGGTGGTGGTGGTGGGTGGTGGTGGTGTTGTTCTGTTTTTTTTGTTTGTTTTTTTTTAAACTCAACTGGCATTATCATGCCAATGCCATCATGCTATTTCACTTATGGCAATGAACAACATCCTATAGCACTGTTTACCCCACTCAAGACAATGACCAATTATCCATTATTCTTCATCCCTTTTTTTTTTTTTTTTTTTCCAACTGGCATTACTACATCAATGCCATGACATTATTTCACTTATAACGACTGCCACCCCCCTACAGTACTGTAGATCTCATCACAGCTATCAACATCCATCAGTCTTTATAATCATTTCCTTTACTCCACCACTGGCATTATCACACTTACTAATGCACTCTCCTTCTCCTTTTACAAAAATGACCATCATCCTACACCACTATGACCATACCTACACCTTTACCATCATCATCATCCACCCATCTTTAAACACCTGCCCCATTCCCCCACCGACACTTTACACCATGCCACAACATCATCCCACTTATACCAACAATTATCATCATCCTACAGTATCTCCAATGAAACATGACCATCACCCACCAGTCATCTACCCCAACCCCCCTCCACCCACTTTCTCAACCTGCAATATTATACCAATGCCACCTTATTATTCCACTTACCTCAGTGACTATCATCCTACAGTACCATTGATCTCACCCATGCCAGTGAGCATCACCCACAGGTCATTGGTATTTTCCTATGCCCCCCCACCTTGCACCATTGCACCATCACCACTGCATTTTTCCACTTGTATAACAATGGTCACCACCTTGGTACTACTGATTTAAAATTATTACCATTATCAGTCACTGAAAATACTCCCATCCAGTGAATACCTTCACACTGCACTATATGGAAATGAAGAAGCTGACCAACTGACAAAGGAAGGACAGCAGCCCCAACTGTAAAAGGTAGTCTCCTTGGAATAAATCTAAAATATTTCCAAGGAAACAAATAGGAAGATGACTTGAGCAGCACCCAGACTTCAACAAGAGGGATGCATTCTACCGGACGCCCAAATCAGACCAAGTGAACATTGTTGGACTGAGGATAAGGCTCCCCTGACCTCAACATGACAGGTCCACTATACTCCACACCTGTGAGTCTTTCAAACCATCAATGCAGTGCAGCCCCAGAGACAGCGGAGCATTCCCAGCTTGGCCCAAAGTGGAAACCTGGCCTGCCAACTCACCAATGAGTGCAAAACCATACTGACCACTGGAGGGTCTTCACCATACAGCAGCCTCCGTCACTACCTCCAGGATTCCGACCTAAGTAAACGAAGAAGACCATCATTGTGATACTGAGAACCGGGCACTCCAGACTATGACATAACATCTCTGCAATACTCCACCCTGGCGGGTCTGCAATTAATCCATGCAGCCCCAATGACGGTGGAACAGTCCCAACAACACCAAAAGAAGAATCCTGGCCTGCCAACACACTGATGAATGCAAAACCTTATTGACCACTGGAGGGCCTTCACCATACAGAAGCCCTTGCCAGTACCTCCACCATTCCTGCCTAAGGGAACGGAGAAGAATCTCTTCCTACACTACCGTTGATCTCATATGATCATCACCCATCAGTGACTGATTAATGATAATAATTTTTACCCCTCTTTGTGTGTGTGTGTGTGTGTTGTGTGTGTGTGTGTGTGTGTGTGTGTGTGTGTGTGTGTGTGTTGTTTATGAAAATGTGTGTAAAAAATTTTCCACAGTTAGTCTCACTATGATCACACGATCTTAACTCACCTAGAACATTGTTTACATGTGTCCCCCCCCCCCGCCCCCTTTGTGTGTGTGTGTGTGTGTGTGTGTGTGTGTGTGTTGTGTGTGTGTGTGTGCAACACATGATACCCTGTTTTTCATTGATCACTGCTATCTTCTCTCAACAAACAGCAGCATATTGATGCCAGCACATTATTTCACCTGTTACAATGAACATCATCCCACAGCATTGTTTACTTTTTTAAACAACACAATTAATATGAACCTCCCAACCTCCCACCCCCACCCCCACCCCCCACCCCATAGTGGATGAAGAGATATGAGCTCTCCTTCTCTTGCCCCCCTTCCTCCCCCCCCCCCCCCACACACACACACATTACCCTCCTCCCTTTTTTTTTTTTTTTCTCTCTCTCTCCTCCTCACCCCCCCCCCCCTCCCAATCATACCTTATCACCCATTTATCTTCCATCCCCTTCCCTCCCTCATTAACATTACCCACACACATTTCACAACTACCCACACATAACTACCACCACCTCTTTCATCACCCAGCGAAATCATTTATTTTATTCACCTAAACTTTTTTATTTATTTATTTATTTTTATTTTTATTTTTTTTTAAGTTTCTTCTGTTCATGTACTTATTTACCCCTTCTATATATAATTTAATTTTTTTTTCCCCAGTTTGCCCCCCCCCCCCCCCCCCCTTACCATTATTATCAATCCACCATTATCACAACCGTCACAAAGATATCACACACACCCCACTAAACTAGGCACACAACCCTATCGTAATCACACAACCCCCCCCTCCCCCCACGTACCTACCCCCCCCCCCTCCTTTTCCTCTCCCATAATCCCCCTTGTCATTTCCGCCTAGCGGCTATTCTCCCCACCACATGGACTAACAACAGATGAGTCATTTTCGTTCTTTGTTTGTACTGTCTTAAATGTTAAATGTGATTTATTTTTTCGCCTGAAGAAGACCCAAGTGGTTGAAATGCATCGTGTCTTGTCATGTGCTTTGTTTGTCAATGTTATTGGCGGTAACTAACACCCTCTCTTTCTAAATTTTACAATTTAAAATAAAACTGTTTACTTCTGTTTGTTTTTTTAAATTTTACTCAAAGTATATATATATATATATATATATATGTGTGTGTGTGTGTGTGTGTGTGTGTGTGTGTGTGTGTGTGTGTGTATGAGAGAGAGAGGGAGGGAGGGAGGGAGGGAGAGAGAGACAGAGAGACAAATAGGCAAAAAATAGATATATAGATAGAGATCGGTAGACAGATGGGTAGATAGGTATATAGATACATAGACAGCTACATAGATACATAGAAAGATAGCCAAACAGACAAACAGATCGACCGACCGACTGACCGACCGACCTACTAATCGAGGGAAAGAGAGAGAGAATGCGAATGCGAAATGCGAATGCGAAATATTTATTCAGATAAAGGCCAGAGCCCCATACTGAAGGGGTGATACCTGCAATACACATGATATAAATACTATCATGAAGGAAAATGCAAGGAAAAAGGAAACATATATGCACAATACAATAATATTAAGAATATACAGCACGCAGCCTTTTTGTGCTTCATAAATGTACCGACAAGATTTAAGAGAATATTTTCATTTCTTGGTGCGAGGAATAAGTTCAGTCTAAAACTACAGGGTTCAGAAAAATACGTTGGCTTTATAAATTTTACTCTAAGGTCATGAAAAGCAGGACAGCAAAAAAGTAAATGGACAGATGACACAAGTGGCATATTATTTAATTTTCACTAATGGTACTGTACCTAAAACGATGACACGCAATGTCAGAAACGCCAAATCGAAACGTACTCAGTGCGCTCTTAACATATCTATTCATATCCATTTTAATGTACGGTTCTATCATATGCGTTGTTTTAAAGAGTCTGTATTGTGCAAATCTGTCACTACTATAGATGTGATCATGGCAGTCCTGCCATCTGCAGTCTATTACTCTTTGTTTAAAACATTTAAAAAATCCTGGTATATTTTCAACTCCGTGGTTGTCCCAAGCATAAGCAAAGCCATAAGAAGTTAAGCATTGGCGAACATTAGTAATCCATGTGTTCTTGCTATTACAATCCAGATTTCTCAATATTTTGTACGCTTTAAGATATATTTTAATTTCTTCCATTCTAGTTATTTTCAGCCAGTAGATAATACATTTCAAAAACGAATTAACATAGACTGGATATCGTCCAAGCTCACCATAAACTAGATCATTCGGTGCTCGATTGTCTACATTTAAAAATCTTTTCATTGCATACAAATGGACATTTTCTATTTCAACACTTTTCTCAAGAGCCCAAATTTCCGCTCCATACTGTAATATTTGCTGCACCTGAGAGTCAATTAGCTTTGAGAAAACTGAAAATGCATTACAATTCAATTTATATAACGTGTGAAGTATAACAGCGACTGCTCTCTTTGCTCTATTTGCAAGGTCTTGGCATCCAAAAGTGAAACTTAATCTGGTTGTGAAATAAAAACCAAGATACTTATATGCATTGACAACAAGAATATATTGACTACCATAGACCCATCTCTCATTTCAAGCCAAATAACCACCTTTATGGAACACAATGATATCAGTCTTATTCATATTTACTTCTAATTCTAATCTGGATGCAGCGGAATACAAACTATTCAATTGTCTTTGAAGACCAACAACAGTTGTAGACATTAAAATAATGTCGTCAGCAAAAAGCAAGACAGAAATCTCCAAAAGGTCAAAAGTTACACCGTGTCTTCCATTTTGAATAATTTCCATGGCCAGTTCATTTATGAACAAGGAAAAGAAAACCGGAGTGCATACGTCACCTTGCTTAACTCCTCTGGTACACATGACATAATCTGATAATTTTGCTCCACATCTGACCTTACACAACAGTACACTTGACCTTTAATTCCATTCTTCAATAAAATAGGCCATCATAACA
>CM065743.1:42777644-42782644 GCA_033310375.1 Conus canariensis
ACATTTTGCAACTCTTTCAAATATGTGCGTAAGCAGGGCAATCAAAAACAAAATGGACTTCGTCTTCATTGTTGTTTCTCTCTACACACATGGGGCATGCTTTATTACCTGATGCTTCGAACCATTTTTGTTTGCATTGAGGCCCAGTGTTCTAGTTTGGAATTTTATTGAGTTATATCTATGCCATTTATGTGTAACAATCATAAAATATTTTTTCCATTTCTAAATTACTTTTAAATGAGAGATATCATTCGTACTTGACATTTCCATCCATGCTGGAATGCCAATTTTGTCTGTAAGAGCAAATTAAACGATCCTTGAATTCAGAAATAAACTGTGTAGTATTGCCCACTCCCTGAAAAAGCCAAACGATACCAAAGCCATTTTCTGTCAGTATCTTCTTTACACAAGAAACCCAATTAAAATTTCCTGAATCATGCTGTAGCAAATGCATTCTATATGCTTGGCTGCAGATTCTGGTCGCTGGTAATTGAACTAATCTTAACAAAGTATTTAACTGATTTAACATACGCTCCTATAAATAGGGCATATCGTCCACTTTCACCATAAACCATTTTGTTTGATGCATGTAATGCTACATGCATTATACGTTTTGCTGCATAAGTGTGGACTTTTTTCATATGGGTGTTGTCTAACAGAACCCATACCTCTGAAGTATATGTTAGAATTGGTTGTATCTGGGTATTGAATAATTTCCAGAACAAAGCCCCATCAGTTGAATTCAATCTTTTCATTACTCTCAGTATCTCAATGATTCCTCTCTTTCCCTTCCTCCACATTTCCAACCAGCAGCTATTCAAGCCTAATTTCGTAGTGAAAAACATTTCTAGATATTCATAACTATTTGTAACTTTAACTTCTGATCTGTTATAAAACCATCTCTCATGTTGTGCTAAATGCCCACCATTTCTAAAAAAATATATATTAGTCTTACTCAGATTCACTGTTAGTTTCAATCTGCCTGATACTTTTTTAAAGCGTCTAATTGGTTCTGCAAACCAACAGGTGTATTTGCGAGTAGAACAACGTCATCAGCAAGCAACATTACAAATAGCTCAGTAGCCCCTGGTAACATTTGAATTCCATGTTTCCCATTTTCTGAAATATCAACTGCGAGCTCATTGATGAGAAATGCAAATAACTGGGGACTGAGCATACATCCTTGTTGCACACCACGTGGGCAATTGAATAGTCGGAATAAGCACCTTTATCACGAATACATGCAAGTACAGAATCATACACCCCACGCACAGCTGCATACAATTTCCCTTTCTCACCATTTTCCCTTGAAATCTTCCACAAGACATTCCTATTCACAGAATCAAAAGCCTTCTGGAAATTAACAAAGAAAACATACAACTTTGCCTTTTACAAACAAATATTTCTGTACTAAAGCGTACAATGTAAATATGTGATCTAAAAGAGAAGGAGAGAGACAGACAGACAGACAGACAGATAGACGGACTGACAGACAGGGAGACAGACAGAGACTGAAAGAGAGAGCGAAAGACAGACAGACAGACCGACAGACAGACAGACTGACAGAGGTCAAAACAGGGACAGAAATCAAACTCACCTTGAATCTTGACCCATTTGTCCACGACCTGTGTTTGGTCATATAAAAAGTCACATTCAAATATGAATTATGTAAGAATCAGAGGCAAACACCCTGATGCAAGAAGAGAAAGAGAAAAACAGTGAGCCAGCTAACGAAGGAATGAAGGGGAGAGAGACACAGAGAGAGAGAGAGAGAGAGAGAGAGAGAGAGAGAGAGAGAGAGAGACAGACAGACAGACAGACAGACAGACAGGAAGAGAGAGGAAAGAGAGAGGAGAGAGAGAGCAGAGAGAGAGAAGGAAGAGAGAGAGATAGAAGGAAGAGAGAGAGAGAGGCAGAGAGAGAGAGAGAGAGAGAGAGAGAGAGAGAGAGAGAGAGAGAGAGAGAGAGCAGAGAGACAGGCAGACAGATGGAGAGGCAGATTAACAAAGACTGGGACAAAAACAGAGACAGACAGACAGACAGACAGATGGAGAAACAGATTAACAAAGACTGGGACAAAAACAAGAGAGAGAGAGAGAGAGAGAGAGAGAGAGAGAGAGAGAGAGAGAGAGAGAGAGAGAGAGAAGAATGCAAATGGTTTATTGTGTTTAGCCCATGAACAAAAATGGGTTCGAGGGAATGGGGCCTTGCCAGGAACATTTCAAAATAAAGAGAATGAGAAAATATAAAGCCAACTTTCACACAAACGATCATCATGATCTGGAACGAAATAACAGGAGCATGTTGAGCACAAAGTCAGAATTATAACACTGGTGATATCTTTACGAACACAGTACTTTCCACCACAATCTCTAGCAGTCATGATATACCCTGAGAAGATTTCCTTGTTTACCAGGACCTCCGGAGCCAGAAATGGTCTGCCACTCCTCTCTGAATGCATGAAGTTTCAGTTTCAGTTTCATCAAGGACTAGTCCATTTACGCTACACCACATCCGCTATGTTTTGAGATCACACTACGCATGATTTGAAGCTGATGGATAATGAATTAACAACAAAGATGAGACAATTGAAGAAGAGGGTCTCGTGGCTACGACTCAGCGGATCTCTGACCTACGCATTAGCCCAACGCGCTGGTCAGCATGAAGAAGATTGTCCAGTCTTCTTGTCCTATCTTCAAGGCATGCCAGGATTTCCAAGCTAATGTTTCGGGGCTGTGGAGTTAACTGTGATACATCTGGTGCATGACATTGATGGTCCATTCTCTCAGAATCTGACTTGCACATATTCATGTTTTCTTGTAAGCCCATTCCTGCCTCACACACACCCGTGCTGAAAGGTTTATTCGAATCTTCTTGTCGCCATGAAGGACTGTCGCTGCTTGTATTTTTGGGTTACATTTTGTCGTGACAGTCTGTTTACTGTCACAAGTGTCACTAGGAAACACATCTGTAGGTGTAGGAGAATGGTTTCCACTGTCACAAGCGTCACTGGGAAACATGTCTGCAGGGGTAGGAGAATGGTTTCCATATGAAAATATTCCCACACAGCTTCGTCATTGCTGGCATTGTCAGTAGTATAAAACAAACTGGGTGGGGAGGGCAACAATAAACCAGAATTGAATTAAAGGATTTTAGAAGCAGCAATCTTTCATGTTTCTACCATAAAGGACACGGAATAATTTCGACGAGAAGCATGAACATCAAACTGTGTAGATGGCAGTGGGGGAATCTGAAAAAAGAGTTCAAATAAGATAGCTGGATGCAGTTACGGCGTGCCTAATGACACCAGTTGTAGGGACTCCATCAAAAAAAAAAAAAAAAGGCCACAGGTGACGACATGCCAGCCAAGGAAAGGTGGCTGCTGTGAACTACGGCAAGTTGACAGTGTACAGCCTGAGGCACAGAGGGGGCACAGGGGACAACTTTGTCTCCGTGTTCCTTGTGTGCCCTCCTTTACCTCCTCCCCTTCCTTTTCCTCTGTCCCCCCCCCCCCTCTTTTCCTTGTTATGTCCCCTTTCATTGCAGGTGATACTATACACACAACAGACAGTTGTCCCTCATGAACTTTCAGCATGAAGAACAAGGAAACATGAAACATCTTGGTGCCCCATTTTCAAAGAGAAAAAAATCCACTTACTCCAGTGGTTTCTTCAAAAACATGTTCGTATTCCCTGGTGTTCCCCTATCAATGTGTTGGCGTCAGTATTCCCTTTCCTGTTAATGTTATACTGCCCTTGTGATTGTTGTTGCCGTTAGTGTTATGTTGTCATAAGCCTGAACAACAGACACTGATGAATCGGTTTAGTTACTACTCTTCCACACTTACCATCACTGGCACAGGGCAGAATCCATCCACGACGCCACACCCAGATGGTATAGATCACGACAATGACAAGGACAATGATGATGACCACTGCCAGTGTGATGCCTAGTGCTACGACTCCAGTGTTCACAGAAGATTCTTCTTCAGGATATACACTGCTTGCTGAAAACAGATTTATCTTTGATTATTTTCATGATAAATGTATGTTTGTGTTCATGTGTATACGTGTGTATGCGTGCGTGCGTGTGTGTGTGTGTGTGTGTGTGTGTGTGTGTGTGTGTGTGTGTGTGTGTGTGTGTGTGTGTGTGTAATTTTAATTTCTAACCATTGTAAATGTTGATCCCAGTTGTTTGCTTGTTTGTGTGTGTGTTTATTTGTTTGGTTGTTTAATTTGCGATTCATGTTAGTGATGATTCCAGCCACTGACCACCAGATGCTGCCTCTTTTACAGGTCTCCCTTTGAACATTTGGACCAACTGTAGTCTACCATCAGTGTGTCCGAGTATCATGACTACACATTATGTGACTGACCGTTTCCCGTCCAGTCACAATTTTTGTGCAACCATGCTAACCGGAAGGTAGTCGTCCAGAAGCCGGTTGAAAAGTTTACCTGACTGCTGCTCACCTACACTCTGTTTAAGCCGGGTGAGCTGAAACGGTTAGGCAGTGTCTGCAGCGATTCCGGCAACGCAACTACCCAGAAGCCGAAGAGAGACTCCTATCTGTTTTTGGTGGCAGACAGGTAGAAGTGTACCCTGGCCTGAAGGTGACAGGCTGCCACTTTCTGAGGGTCGGGGCCGTAGCTGTTGTCTACCCCCTTGTTCTCCGCCTTGTGTCGGCGTGGAGAGGTCAGCCTGAGTGCCGACAACTACCCTACCTGCCACTGCGCCCGGGACCGACTACCCGCTGAGCCAGTTGGGCTGGAGACGCCGCTGCTGCCAAGCCAGAGCGCCGCTCCTGAGATTTCATCCAGCGACCTGTTGGCCAGGCCGTCGCTGTGTTCTGTGACTTTTGTGTGAGCCACAGCTCCTGTGTAAGACTGTCGCCTAATCGTCGGCAGAGACGCCGTGAGTATGGTAGTGATTTTGAGCCACAGCTCTGTGAAGTTCAGTTAGTCCTGTGTCGGACTTGACTCTGTAGACGTCGTCTTCGTCGT
>CM065743.1:42787644-42795144 GCA_033310375.1 Conus canariensis
AGACACGATACGCAGAATGGATCAAAAACAAACACGAATGGCAGATACGCTTACGCAACTACACAAAGAACTGGCAGAAACTAAAAAAAAACACACACAGCGAAATATGGTAGCAGTAGAGCAGTTAGGAAGAAAACTAGAGCACACGTGGGATAAACTGGATAGCATCGACGATGAATTGGATAGGCTAGAAAGTCTTTCCAGGAGGAATATTGTGAAGCTATTTGGAATAAAGGAAACCATAGGTGAGGACTGTGAAAAAAATTAGTGAAAGAGTTACTGCAAACATATATGCCGGACGAGGAATGGGCTGAAGATGTTGTAGAGAGGGCCCATAGACTGGGAAGACTCAATACAGCAAGCCACAATCCGCGACCCCTAATAGTGAAACTGTTGAGGTGGAAAGATACGATCCGGATAATGCAGAACACTGAAGCAAGAGAGAGGATGAGAGAAAATGGAATCAGGATGGCCCAAGACAGAACATGGAGGCAGACAGCTGCCTTGAAAAATCTGAGAGAAGAAGGCAAAACAGGGTACATTGACAGGGGAAAGGTGCACGTCAAAGGACAACCCAGAACATCGTTTGTGCTCAACAGAGCTTCCAGACTGCAGCAGGGAAGACAGGAGGGAGAGCATACTTCCAGGAATCACCTACGGTTGGAAGGAGGAACGAGGACGACGTGGAACCAGACCGAGAGACAGGCCGATGGGGGAGGGTTTGAAGGAAATGAGTTCAGGGACTGACACAATGAGTGGAGAAGGGAGAGAGAGAGGATGGGAGAGGGACGGCGTGGGAGAGAGGTGGAGAGTGAGAGGGAAAGAATGGGTAGTGAGAGAGAGAGAGAGAGAGAGAGAGAGAGAGAGACAGAGAGAGAGAGAGAGTGAAAGAGAGAGAGAGAGCAAAGGAGATGGAGGGAAGAATGGAAAGAGAAAGAGAAAGACAGGAAAGAGAGAGCGAGAGAGAGCGGAACCGTAAGGGAATGAACGGAGAGAATGAGAAATCTGTCAGAAAGAAGGCTGGAGGAGAAAGAAGAAACGCTGGAGGTGAAGATGAAAGTGGAAGTGAGCCTGACATGCAGTTGGTATGGAATGAAATTGTTACGGAATTGAGGGGGGGGGGGGGGGAGGGGGGGGTCTCTTTCAGATGAAGAGCAGGAGATGGAAGAAGAAATACAGATGAAGAAAAGAGGTGAAGGAAGAATGGAAGGAAGAGAGATGGTCAGTGGGGATGAAAGAGAGAGCGGGTTAGACAAAGAAGGGGTGACAGATACGTGTGATGAACAGAAGAATGAAAAAAGGATGATAGGCCAAAAGAGGGGGACAAAGACAAAATGAAAACACATACAGCAAGCAAGCACACACAAAGATCTAACGCAAGCAATACAAAGTTGGGCAATAAACAAGTACAGAACACCCAAGCTAATACACACAGGAAGGACAAAAAAGACAAAAAATGAGGGGAAGACCAAGGCCATTCACAAATACAAGGTATTAATGAAGTAGAGGATAAGAATAAGAAAATGTCCTTCATGTGTTGGAATGTTGAAGGTCTGCTGGAGAAATTGTCAGATCCTGATTTTTTTTTTAATTCATAACTGCTTTTGACATCTGTTGTTTATCTGAGACATTCACTCAAAAACAGTTTGAGACAAAGTTTCAGGAATGTTTACATCTTTACTGTCCAGCCAGGAAATACACTAGCATGGGCAAACCCTCCGGCGGAGTGATAATGCTGATCAAGAAGGAACTATCTGGGTATGTTCAGTTGATTGAATGGGCAGACCCTCTGGCGGAGTGATAATGCTGATCAAAAAGGAACTATCTGGGTATGTTCAGTTGATTGAATGGGCAGACCCTCTGGTGGATTGATAATGCTGATCAAGAAGGAACTATCTAGGTATGTTCAGTTGATTGAATGGGCAGACCCTCTGGTGGATTGATAATGCTGATCAAGAAGGAACTATCTAGGTATGTTCAGTTGATTGAATGGGCAGACCCTCTGGCGGAGTGATCATGCTGATCAAGAAGGAACTATCTGGGTATATCCAGTTGATTGAATGGGCAGACCCTCTGGCGGAGTGATAATGCTGATCAAGAAGGAACTATCTGGGTATGTTCAGTTGATTGAATGGGCAGACCCTCTGGCGGATTGATAATGCTGATCAAGAAGGAACTATCTGGGTATGTTCAGTTGATTGAATGGGCAGACCCTCTGGCGGAGTGATAATGCTGATCAAGAAGGAACTATCTGGGTATGTTCAGTTGATTGAATGGGCAGACCCTCTGGCGGAGTGATAATGCTGATCAAGAAGGAACTATCTGGGTATATCCAGTTGATTGAATGGGCAGACCCTCTGGCGGAGTGATAATGCTGATCAAGAAGGAACTATCTGGGTATATCCAGTTGATTGAATGGGCAGACCCTCTGGCAGAGTGATAATGCTGATCAAGAAGGAACTATCTGGGTATATCCAGTTGATTGAATGGGCAGACCCTCTGGCGGATTGATAATGCTGATCAAGAAGGAACTATCTGGGTATATCCAGTTGATTGAATGGGCAGACCCTCTGGCGGATTGATAATGCTGATCAAGAAGGAACTATCTGGGTATGTTCAGTTGATTGAATGGGCAGACCCTCTGGCGGAGTGATAATGCTGATCAAGAAGGAACTATCTGGGTATGTTCAGTTGATTGAATGGGCAGACCCTCTGGCGGAGTGATAATGCTGATCAAGAAGGAACTATCTGGGTATATCCAGTTGATTGAATGGGCAGACCCTCTGGTGGAGTGATAATGCTGATCAAGAAGGAACTATCTGGGTATATCCAGTTGATTGAATGGGCAAACCCTCTGGCGGATTGATAATGCTGATCAAGAAGGAACTATCTGGGTATATCCAGTTGATTGAATGGGCAGACCCTCTGGCGGAGTGATAATGCTGATCAAGAAGGAACTATCTGGGTATATCCAGTTGATTGAATGGGCAGACCTCTGGCGGAGTGATAATGCTGATCAAGAAGGAACTATCTGGGTATATCCAGTTGATTGAATGGGCAGACCCTCTGGCGGATTGATAATGCTGATCAAGAAGGAACTATCTGGGTATGTTCAGTTGATTAATACTAATATAGAAAATGTATTATGTGTGAAGCTACAAAAAAACCTTTTACAAAGCAATAAAGATGTACTATTTTTTGGTGTGTATGTACATCCGGTTGACAGTCGTTTTTATGCAGACAAGGATTATGATTGTACCATAGAAATGATAGAACAATACATTTGTACACAAATTGAACAAGGGAATGAATATTTATATATTATAGGAGGAGACTTGAATGCTCGTATTGGGGAATGGGGATTAAATATCGAGGATGAAAATGATATATTCGACAGAGAACAGAATGTGTGTGCACGTAAGTCAAAGGATAACATCATCAATGGATTCGCAAAAAAGGCTTATCGAACTTTGCGTAAGTTTTAAATTAACTCCCCTGAATGGCTTAAATATGAAAAACTTTGACAGTGCATTCACATTCTTTCCGGAAAAGGGAAATAGTGCTATAGATTTCTATGTATGCTCCATAGAATTAATCGAAAATGTTGACAGCTGTGTAGTGGATGAAAGAATTGAGTCCCACCACATGCCAATTAGAATGGAGCTTCTGAGCACTGTACAGGATATCCAGACAGACGAACAAAAGAGAACATTTACAAAGAAAATCAAATGGGACCCAGCCAAAGCACAAGTCTACATACCTTTCATGGGATCTGAAAGAGCACAAGCAATATTAGAACAAATTAAGGAGGATATAGATACAAGATATAGATACAAGTACTGATAAATTTAATCAATTACTAAAGAATGCTGGAGAATGTATAAGCAAAACAACTAGTTCAGGAGGGGACTATAAACCTACAAATGGTTGGTATGATAAAGTATGCAAGATGAAAATGAAAGAAGCAAGACAAGCACTGTGTAGACTTAATGTAATAGATAAAAAGAAAAACCCTATTAAATATGAAGAAAGAAATGAAATATATAATAACAAACGCACTTTTATTAAAAAAAAAATGTTTAGCGGAAAGAAAAAAAAACAATACAGGGAACAGATATATGATACACTTATGCAAAATCAGAAGGATAGCCAGAAATTCTGGAGTACAATTAAAAAAAAAAAATTAGAAGAAAGAAAAATAAATTACCAGCTATTACATCTGAACAATGGAAAGAACATTTTGAAAGCATATGAACCCCCAAATAACAGGAAGGCAAGGAGCTATTGTAAGAGAACAGCAAGTGAATACTGGTGAAATTCTAGTACAAGAGCTAGATGAAGATATAACAGAACAGGAAATAGGATCAGCAATAAACAAACTGAGAACAGGAAAATCCTCAGGAGTAGATGAAATCCCCCCGGAATTTCTAAAAACAACAGACAGCAAACTAATACCATATCTAACTAAGTTATTCAATAAACTGTTCCAAGAAAGTTACTTCCCCTTAGAATGATCACGCGCAGTAATTGTACCACTATACAAGAAAGGTGATAAGCAAAAACCAGGACATTATAGAGGGATTTCACTGTTATGCATTATAAGTAAAATCTTTACAGCAATAATCAGCAAAAGACTTTACAACTGGGCAGAAGACGAGAACAAAATTAGTAAGGAACAAGCAGGATTTAGAAGGGGATATTCGACAATAGACCACATTTTCACATTCACAACTATGATAACAAATTACCTCTATGGCAGACGTAGAAGTAAATTTTATGTAGCATTCATAGATTATCAGAAAGCATTTGATACTGTAAATCGAGACAAATTATGGAATATACTTCAGAAATACAAAGTATCTACAAAAATGCTTAACATGTTAAAAGGTATATACAAAACAGTACAAGCTTGTGTTAAATGTGGAACTGAACTAACAGAATTTTTCGAATGCCCAGCAGGAGTGAAACAAGGTTGCTTGCTGTCCCCCTTGATCTTTTCTCTATTAATTACAGAAGTGGCTGACAATGTCACAAGAAAAGGCAGACATGGTTTTCGATTTCTACCAGGTGCAGAAGAGATTTACACATTGCTATTTGCAGATGACATAGCCCTGATATCATTAACACCAGCGGGCTTACAAAATCAATTAAAGAATCTACAACAAGCCTCGGATTCTATAGGTTTAACAGTAAATCTACAAAAGAAAATAATGTTTTTTAGGAAAGGGGGCTATTTGGGCAATAAGGAGAAATGGTACTACAAAGACCAAGAACTAGAAGTAGTAAACAGTTATAAGTACTTAGGTTTCACCTTGACAACTAAACTCTCAGTAGACATTTCACTTTCTGAATATGCAGGAAGAGCGAAAGGCAAAATTATGGAAATAATGAAAACTATGTATAGTTTAGGACATATAGATATGGCTGTTTACTTTAAACTGTTTGACACTCAAGTTAAACTCTTACTCTTATACGCAGCAGAAGCATGGGGCCTAACCAGATATAAAGCAATAGAAAATATACACTTGTTCGCCTGTGAAAAAATATATGAGTGTGGGCAAGAAAACCCCAAATAATCTAATATATGGAGAGTTGGGTAGATACCCTATTTGCATAGACAGCACAATAAGGCCGATTAGGTATTGGTTTAAAATTATAAAAATGGAACCAAACAGACTCCCCAAACAAGCATATGAAAGAGAAAAGACTGAAATAAACAAAACTCAAAATTGGGCATTAGAGTTAAAACGCTGTTTAGACATACACGGCTTTTCAGAAGTATGGCTAAATGAAGGGGTAGGAGATGAGAACAGATTTATTTCAGTATTAAAACAAAGAATGATAGATTGTCACAAGCAGAACTGGCATGATAAAATAGTAAATAGTGAACGCTTTAATATTTACCGCTCTTTCAAGTCTGTACACCAAACTGAAAAATATTTTACGACATCACAATAGCGAAATTCAGAAAAGCACTAACCAGACTACGTTTAGGGGTAAACGAATTACACATAAACAAAAAGTTCACAGACGAATTACACATAAACAAAAAGTTCACAGACAAGGATGCAATTACAACATGTCCTTTTTGTCCAACAGAAGAAACTGAATTACACTTTTTTAAGATATGCCCATGTTATATACAATTAAGGGAGAAATATATTTATAAACATTATAGAAATAAGGATTCAATTACACTAAGAAACCTATTACAAAATGAAAATATGGAAATGACACGTGCCAAAGCAATGTATACTTTTTTATGCATTAAAATACAGAGAAACACAACTATAAGACAAAGAAAAGAGACTTGGTTTTGCTTCTGTGGATTTATAGCTGAATTTAAACTGTATATGTCTACATGTATACGTATATATGTATATATGACTATGTGAATGTTTATGTATAAGACATATGAACATGAGAATCTATATGTATAATAAATGAACATGGACGTGTGGTGATACATAATATAGTGAAGGCTGAATCGTAGATTTAACTCAGAAGGTGTTTCTGAGTATAGAAAGTAATATGAAAACCTGAATGAGTATGAAATTGTGATTGGTGGGACGATATGAACAGATTTACGAAAGAGATGCTATATGAACACAAATAATATTATGCAAATGCATACTCAGGTGTAAAGCATGACAAGGACTATGTACATATGTATGATGGAAAGATAATTATATAAAAGTGAATACAAGGGTGTAATAAGAGGGAACGTGAATGTAGTATAATATGAAGGAATGGAATTATGGAAATGAATATGTTTTGAGGAAAATATGTGTAATGAATGAATATGAATGGCATTGTACAAATAGGAATGAAAATGTGGGAGAATGAGGCTGTTATGAATGGATGATGGAGTAGGAATTCTTATAAGAACATGAACAAGGTTGTAAAATGTACACACACACACACACACACACACACACACACACACACACACACACATATATATATATATATATATATATATATATATATATATATATTTGTGTGTATGTATGTGTGTACATGTATGTATGTGTGTAAGTATATATATATATATATATATATACATATATATATATATATATATATATGTGTGTGTGTGTGTGTGTGTGTGTGTGTGTGTGTGTGTGTGTGTGTGTGTGTGTGTGTGTGTATAAAAGAAAAGAAAAAGAAAAAAGAAAAAGAAAAGTATGAGGATGAGATTGATTGAGAGGGATTGAGCCTGATTGGACCAAGAGGTGTAGGAGAATTGAATGTATAACTAATAATATGTAATTATGCAAGAGTATAGACAATTAAGGTAAATAAGAGGAATAAGTGTAATTATAATCTGAATAGATATGAATTAAGAATGCATGACCAAGTAAAAGGAGCATGGGGGGAGGGGTTATGGAGGAAGCAACTGCAGGTCAACATGCAAATCAGCATGAAGTCGCGTGACCCACACTGCACCACACACACAGTCCATCTCGAGAGCTCGCCCGTTCTTTCCATCTCTCTCGC
>CM065743.1:42800144-42802644 GCA_033310375.1 Conus canariensis
AACAGAGATAGGGAGAGAGAGAGATGCTCTCTCTCTCTCTCTCTTCTCTCTCTCTCTCTCTCTCTCTCTCTCTCTCTCTCTCTCTTATTTGCACCGCTGTAAACTTTTGGGTGTGTGTGTGTGTGTGTGTGTGTGTGTGTGTGTGTGTGTGTGTGTGTGTGTGTGTGTGTTATTGTCATTCATTGCTTTAAGCTTAATACTTTGTTTATCTTTCTTTCTATTTGTTCGACATCGTGCTTCATGCATTACTCTTTTTGTTGTGATCGTTTGTTATTTTACTGTCTGATTAAAGTTGCTAAAGATGCATTCTGTTATCTGTTTTTAGGCATAATAGTTTAACCTTTAACTTCTTTCTGTGCGTTTGTCATCATTGTGCGTTATCCACAAACGTTACGTTTCTCACCTGTATTCTGTTTCATCGATCTATAATTCTCTGTGTCTTTTTATGTGAAAACTGTCTTCCTCGTCGATTTGTGTCACTGTTCCCTTACTACCCGTGCCTTCCCATAATTCCGCTATCCCAGGACTTAAAGTTGGACATCTCAATGTCTATCATTTATTTAATAAGGTCCATGAAATCTCATCACTTTTAAAACAGTCTCCTCATCCAATACAAGTATTTGGTGTAAGTGAAACAAGGTTAGACTCTCGCATCACGGATAATCTTATTAGCATTCCTGACTACAACATAGAACGACGCGACAGTGATCAATCCCAACATACTGGCCTTGCCGTTTACATTCATCAATCAATTGCCAACATTACCCGACGCAGAACTGATCTTGAAACTAATACTGTAGAGTGTATCTGGATTGAAATTTTTTTAAACTCCAAATCACCGCCATTAATAACCGGACATTTATATAGACACCCATCTTCCACATACGAATGGTGTGATCTAATCACTCCTGCCACACAGCATTATCATGAATGTGTGACTCGTGGCTTTCAAATATGAACCAATCACAAATGACAGGGGTTGTCTTTCTTGACTTCAAAAAGGCGTTTGATCTTGTTGATCATTCCATTCTTCTAAAGAAACTATCTGTCCACTTGAACCATACCCCGACAGTCTCATTATTCCAATCACACTTCAACGATAGGACTCAGCATGTGGTGCCTAATGGCAAAACCTCCGCTTCAGACTTTGTCAAACATGGGTTCCTACAGGGCTCAATACTAGGCCCCCTACTATTCTGCATCTTCATCAATGATTTATCATTGTCATATCAGATGAAAAGGTCATGACAGATTTATTTGCTGATGACCCATCACTCCAAACGAATGGTAGTGATACAGGAAATAGAAACTTCTCTCCAGGAAAGTCTAAACAGTGTGTCAGAGTGGTGTCATTCAAACTCAATGGTCATACACCCAGCCAAAACCAAATCTATTATTATAGCTACCCGCCAAAAACACCAGTTGACTACTCTTTGCCTAAAACTTCAGTTGAATAGCACTTCTATCGAGCAGGTAGATGAACATCGTGTTTTAGGGGTAACGATAGGTAAAGAATTAAAATGGCAAGCTCATCTATATAACGCATGCAAGGTAGTCTCAAAACACCTTTTCCTGTTATCTCAATTAAAGCGCTACGTCAGCAGTACTGTGCTTAAACTTTTCTTCAATGCACATATGATGTCACGTATCAATTACGCTTCAACAGTGTGGGACGGAGTAGTGACGTCCACAAAAAAAGGCTGAATTTTCTCCATAGACGTGCAGCAAAACTACTCCATCCAGCTGTATCTCTAACAACAGACGAAAAACGAAAAGCGCTGAACATACTTCCTCTGAGTAAGCAATTGGAATTCAACAAGGCATTCTTTATGTTTACAATCTTGACAGATACTATGCCATGTTATATCAAATTCCTTTTTACAAGATCGAACAACTTTTGTGGCTCGACAAAATTCCTTCTCCCCTACCCACGCATTGATCTATACAAAACAAGCCTAGCTTACTCTGGACCATATGTCTGGAACTCACTTCCACCGAATCTACAAAATACGAATACTTGAAAACTGTTCAAGAAGCATTTGCATGAACATTTTATATCTCAGTAATTTAATCATTCGATTAAAATGATAAGCGCCCATTCGCAAAGTCTTCTGTGAACCATACTTTGAATACATCGTCTAAACATATAGCCTACTCCGTTAAAATCGCTCATCCCCACTCCCACTCTGTCTACCATCCCTTTTCTCCTCCCCCTGTCTACCATTCTCTCTTCCCACCCTCCTCTGACCTCTCTCTCTCTCTCTCTCTCTCTCTCTCTCTCTCTCTCTCTCTCTCTCTCTCTCTCTCTCTCCTCCCTCTCTCGTTTTGTTTGTTTGTAAGTTTCCATCTGTTTCACTATCCCCCATCTCATTAGTACTTTTATGAATAGTTTGCTTTCATTGTAGAATTAGATTACCATGTTCCTATGTTGAATTGTCAGTATGAATGATATGTGTTGAAACAATGTATGCATGCTCTCTCTCTCTCTCTCTCTCTCTCT
>CM065743.1:42805144-42812644 GCA_033310375.1 Conus canariensis
TTTTCGTACGTTGCAGAAAATATTTAAGCTCTGCTTTGAGAGAGTGCACATAATGACTTATTTTACGGATGGGTTTTTATGTCCTAAATCTTGATTTTCTCTCTGACAAACTAGTCCCTTTCTATTCAAAGTGCATGTACTCGTGCGAGCGTGTGTACATGTCTTCGTACACGCATGTGTATGCACAGTGTGTGTGTGTGTGTGTGTGTGTGTGTGTGTGTGTGTGTGTGTGTGTGTGTGTGGATGATGAGAGAGAGAGAGAGAGAGAGAGAGAGAGAGAGAGAGAGAGAGAGAGAGAGAGAGAGAGAGAGAAAGAGAGAGGAGTACGAGTCAACAACGAGTCAACGAATTTATTGCTTTTAAGCCAGGAAGCCCAAAAAGCGTTCCAATAATTCGAATAATGTACACGTATCAATGGTGACATTGACCTAGGCAGCACAAATTATTAAGTGAAACGTTATATATAGGCCTAATAATATATACATATATAAACAAACTTAGATAGAAAGGTAGATAGACAGACAGATAGCTAAGAGAGAGAGAGAGAGAGAGAGAGAGAGAGAGAGAGAGAGAGAGAGAGAGAGAGAGAGAGGAGGAGGAGGAGGAGGAGGAGGAAACATACACTTGAAATGTCAAAACCCGCAAAACTTTTGGAAGACCATTCTGCCCATGTCTGCCCGTAAGGCTCAGTTTGATACCGGTATCCCCAAAAATGTCACGAATAAACAAGGAAATTCATCATCATCCCCTCCCCCCCCCCCCTCCCATCACACACACAAAGCCAATGAGTTGCGGCCCCTTAAACGTCGGCAGTAGTATTGCACTGTTCGGTGTTATTGTCCTTTTCTTCTTGTTCCTCTTGTTCTCGTCCTTCTTCGTCTGTTTCTTCCTCCCCCCCCCCTCCCCCCTCCCCATCAACAGTTCTTGTTCTTCCTCCTGTTCTTCTTCTTGTTATTATTACCGATATCACTATTAATATCATCATAACAGAAAACAGCATTCATCCCCCTGAAGACGGAGTATGGCCGCCCATTTTGCGGGATGAAGAAGGGTTACACACACAAAAATCCATCCCCCACTGGGGGTGCCCACAGGAGACAGCATCTTGAGCGCGTGGAAGGTGAAGATAATTCAAAACTTAAGTTAGTACTGTACAATAATTACATGGCTAACTGTAATTGTGCAAAGGCAAACGAAATTAACAACCGAGCACGATGTTCATGTAAACAGCATAACACGAAGAAACGCACAGTACACAATAGATAACTTTTTAGATGAGAGCATGGTATACTTATAAATGTAGTGCACCAAGACTATTATAAATAAAGAAAAATGGACTACACTATATGTTCTTCATTTTTTCTCTCCCTTTCTTGCTCAATCCCAATCCCATTCATTCTGTGACACCCAAGTAGCCACAATTAAACAAGTCATTCGTCCATGACCCCGAAGAGGTTTCCTACAACAAAGCAAACTTTCAAACACAACATATATAGTAGTAATTTGATTTTCAAATATACTCAGTTATTTGGTGGTTTCTGATTTCTTAGTTTAAATGATTTGGACAGGAATAGAGCCAGTGGCACACACATCCTTGAATTTGATAATAATAATGTAAGTTTGAAAGAATTTGGATGTATATAATATTTGGAAGGAATATATCTCTCCCGCAATAGTTTATACTTGGAACAAACTAATGTAAAGTGAAGTTCTGTTTCAAGTTCGTTGGGACAAAATGGGCATGTCATGCTTTCTTAGCTTCTCGAATATCTGACCCTGTGAGGATTAAGTTGGGAAACACCAAGCCGAAGTCTGGTTAGGTGTTTTCTAAATGCGTGATTTTTTTTTATCTCCACTACATAACCAGGAATACTTTGTAGTTGACGAAATGTGGAATAAAGTTCGTATCTTTCTTTGGATTGTAACAAAGCGTCTAGATCTTGGAAATGACAGTCATAAAGCCTTTGCTTAAAAATGGATATAAATGATTTTACATTTTCTACTCCTTGATTCTCCCACACAAATCCAAACCCATACCTGAACAATGTAATGCAAACCTTGCTTACCCAATTTGTCTTATCTTGACAGTGCATTGTGTACAGCATTTTGTATGATTTCCTTGGAATACGATATTCCCCGTTTTTGTTAGTCTTACCCAGTGCTTAATAGTTTTAGTAAAAGTTTGTATGTAAAGCGGATATCTGTTAGCTTCATAATATGCAAGTGGATTAGATGTTTGTATCCTGATATTCAATAAACGTTTTATGGCAAGAAGATGTACTCTCTCAACAGGGGTTGATCTGCAGTCAACCCCCAAACTTCCGCACCATATGTCAGAATAGGTTGTACTTGAGTGTCAAATATCTTAAAGAAAATCTTAGGAGAATTTTCGCCTACAGACCAGAGGAATCTAAAGATACTGAACACACATTTTTTTGCTTTACGAGCCCAATCTTCTAATGAGTAAGAAAATGTCAACCTCGTGGAGAAAAATATTCCCAAATACTTATATTGACTTACCACGTCCATTTTACATTTCCATGGAACCATTTTTCTCTTGCAGCAAGGTAACTCCCTTTCCTAAGTACTAATATTTTTGATTTTTCATTATTAACTGTAAGGCCTGGTCTATCTGCCGTACTTCTTAAAATGTTCAGTTGGTGCTGGAGCCCGATAACAGTGGTAGAAAGGAGGACAACATCATCAGCAAATAACAAAACCAGAATATGCATCAATTCAGGTGACAATCTTACCCCATGTCTACCATGTTGTGTTATATCATTTGCAAGCTCATTGATAAAAAAGCAAATAAAATAGGACTACAGTTATCGCCTTGTTTCAATCCTCTAGGACACATGAATGTTTCTGTAAGACCACCGTTAGTTCTGACCCTAGCTTTAACTATTTCATACATACTTTGAATAGCTTTGAACATTTTCCCTTTGATACCATTTTTGCAGTGTATAAGCCAAAGATGGTTTCTGTCTATGAGATCAAAGGCTTTCCTAAAATCAATGAAAGCTGCATATAATTTTGTTTTGTTAGTTGGAAATTGCTTCTGAACTAGTGCAAGTAGAGTAAATATGTGATCGACTGTACTGTAATTCTTTCTAAACCCTGCCTGTGTTTCACTTAACAAATTATTGTCCTCTGCCCAATTTGTCGATCTCTTATTAAGTATGAATGTGTACATTTTGCTGCTGATATTCAACAGCGAGATACCCCTGTAGTTGTCAGGGGAATTAATGGCTCCTTCTTATGTAATGGCTGTATAATTGATTCTGACCAATTTTGGGGAAATATACCTGAATCCAAAATTTTGTTGAAGAGCTTAGTCAGGAACAAAATGACCTGAGGAGAAGAGTTTTTTTGTTTTTTTTGTTTTTTTTTTTTATAAAACTCACTGCTGAAGCCATCTGGTCCTGCTGCTTTTCCATTCTTTAGTGCTTTCATGGCATTATATACTTCTAGTTCTGATATTTCTAAATCTAAAATGGAACAATCTGTTTCACAAGCAGTTAGAGATTGAGTATCAAAAACTTCCTTAGACAATGAACTATTACTATTTAGAGTATCATTCTGTATAGATGCGTCATTAAATACTTTTTCAAAGTGGTCATACCAATCTTCACTTGAAATTGTACAGGCTGTTAATCTATTGTTAATACGTCTTTTTATGGTACCCCAAAATGTTCTAGGATCAGTACTATCGCATTCAAGCGTTTCAAGAACATGTTTATCTTCTATCTGTTTACTTTTTATAAATAATTTGTAATCCTTTCTCATAGTGGCGTATTCGCCCCTAAGTACGTCTGCATCGTATGAATCCACACATTTATTCGAATTTCTCAGGGACTGACGAAGTGCTGTTCGTTTATCCCTGCATTCCTTATCGAACCAAGTACAATTACTTGTTTTCCCCAATACTATCTTTTTCTTCATACACTGCCCAGCATCAGCAATACCTGTTAAAATTTTTTCTACAGCTGCATTGATATCAATGTTAATCAATTTAGCTGCTTATGTGAAACTTAATTAAATTTATTTTGATAACAATGCTTGCCTATATTCATTCTCAAGCTCTTGATTCCAAACATACTTTCCAATAATAGTTTTTTTTCCTAACTTTTCACAGGTTTTTACCGGCTGCTTTTGAACATTAAGGGTTAGTTTCACGGGCATATGTTTGGATTCAATTATTGAGATAACTTGTAAACATGAGGCATATTCAAAGATAGACCGAGAAATAAGGAAATAATCGATCACACTTGATCCGTTGTGTACAGATGTATGTATATGCCCCATAACGGTCTCCTGGTAACAGACCATTCAATATAACAAGAGAGAATTGTTCGCATAACAAAAGTAGACAACGACCAAAGTCGTTTGTTGAAGAGTCATTCGATTGCCGTTGGTACTCCTTTTCAGGCAGTAAATTTTCGTCATCCTTATCATCACCATCAACATCATATGGCAAAGAAAGCTCTTTTGCGTTTGCATCAGCAGTCCTAGCATTGAAATCACCCATAAGCATAAGGGGACATTCCCCAATCAATTCATAAACATCAAGTATACACTGCTCTAGTAAGTCAATTCCATTCTCGATTTCTGTGTCAACATAATAGACACTATGGGCAGAAGGAACATACATACCTATCAATACACATTCGTTTCGTAAATTTGGCAAAAGCTTTGAAATCTTGAGCACGATGCAGCTGTCGTATTCAACTTGAATTTGTTGTACTAAACTAGGATACATTTTCTTTACTAACATGATAGCACCGCCAGAGAGGCGAGCTGTGGTGCTGTGTGATACACTCACGCCTGGGGAGACAAACACATCAAAAGCAGGAAATAAATGAGATGGAAAGCTTGATGAAAATGTTTCTCTACTAAAAACAATATCTTAATTTGACAAGAATTGTCTAATGTCAGGCTGATAGATGGTATTTAGTCCTTGTATGTTATATGTTAAAAAGGATACACTGTGACCATGTATGTTCGGTTGTTTGGGCTGGCCATCAGAGGCAGGGTTGATGACATGGGCAGGGTCGTATCCCTAGGTTGTTGGAGGCTGAGCTCCCGATTCCGTTCGGGCGGAGTTAGTTTTGGCATGTGGAAATAACTCTGTGGCGTGCTGTTGCCTTCCTTGCTGTTGTGGTGCCTGAGCTTGTTTTGCCCTAGTTTTGCTTCTGGTCAACCTAATTTTTGCTGATGGGGTTTCAGTCTCTAAAGAGAAGCTTTGCTGGGATTGCTCCTGCACGTCTTGCTGGTCTCTGCCTGTGTTGTTTTTGTCCCCTAACTCTGTTCTGGAATCAGAAGACTGACTCTCCATAGCATCTACAGCAGTCCACGCGTCAGCAAGCTGTTTGACAGAGGTCTGGCTGCTATCGTTCTGGATGTCTGTCCAAGGATCAGCAAGCTGTTTAGCGTAAGTTTGGCTATCTTTCTGGGGTTCCTCTTTTGTTGGCTTGTCTGGCGTTGGTGAAATCTGAAACTTGTGTTGTGCCATTGGTGTACTTTGAAGGTATATTGGACTAGTGGGTATTTTGCTTACAGCATCTTGCGCTGAGGGATCCTTGGGTACAGTTACTACTGTTGTATCACTGGTTGTCTGGGATGAATTGCTGGGTAGATTTCCTTCTACACAAGTTTGGTTAGTCCCATCGACTGGACAGGGTACAGGGGACACCATGTGGCTGTGTACTTTACTGGGAGTGGGTGTGTCCTCTCTGGTTGTTGGCTGTGCGTCAGCAAAGACTGGATGGTTTCTGTCCTCAATACTGTGGGGAGGGCTTGCAGGCAGAGACTCATCACTGCTGTTGGAGGTTGGTACCAGCCTAATGCCCCGTGCATCCACTATTTTCCTACATCTTGTTGGGGAGGTGCTGTTTGACTTTGGATGACTCAGTCTCTCTAACGGTACTGAATCCTGCGTCTGAGTTTTTGTCTTGGTGGCTTTACAATCCTCTGGTGTAGTGCTGTATTGCACCGGTTTGGATTGATGGCCTCTGGCTTCTCGGTCTTTTTGATGGGGGGCCTCATGTCTTGTTCCTTTGTCACCAAGGCGTACGTTTCGTCTGGGTTTGCTCAGTAGTGGGAATATGTTCGTATCCCAAGTCCATGGTGGTCTCTCGTCTGCTTCTCTTGCAGGCTGTTGTTGATGTTCAAAGGGATCATCCTGTGTAGGCCTGTCGGCAGGATCACTGCTTTCCTGTCGACTGCCTACTTTGCTGCCTTCTCTGTTCTGGTGAGCTATGTCACGTCTCTGGTTGTGGGCAAGGTTTATTGCATTTGCCCCTGCAGATAGACCTCTTCAGTCTCTTCTGTTCTGTCTTTTCTGAGATCCATTCTTGTAGTACAGACGGCCCTTCCAGACATAGGCGTGTCTGCCTGCATCTTTTTCTGCTTGGATGGCCTGGCTCTGGCGGTTTGTTAGATCAGAGGCGACTCGGATTCCCAGATCGTTTGCCATCTGCCTTCTGCACTCTTTGGCCTGAAGGATGGCCAGTGTGTCCTGCCATCGGAACAGACGTGCAATGATGGGATTATTGTGGCTTTCAGTTTTAGGTCCAAGACGGTACGCACGTTCGACATCGTCAGTTGTCCATGACTTGCAAGGAAAGTACCTGTTCAGTAGTTGCACTACCTTCCGAATGCACTTTGAATTGTCTTCATTGGGGCCTTCAAAGACGTAAAATAATCTGATATTGTTGCGTCTTGAGAAAGATTCTAGTTTATCCATGTGGTCATCTATGTTTTTTGACATCTCCATGAATGAGTCTTTCCACTGGTATAACTCACTGCAGTATTGCTCCAGGAGTTGGCACTGGCTAGTCAACCATTGCACGTCATGCTTCAGTTGTTGATTGTCTCTTTGGAGGGCACCACGCAGAGACTCCAGTCTCAGCACAGCGTCTGCTGATTTTTTTTTAATTGTCGGATATCCAGCTAGAGTAAATAGATTTCTGTGAAGATCTCTTGGGTTGGTGTTGAAAGCTTCAAACCCTGGATTCTGAAAGTACCCAACCCGTGCCTTTTGCCTATACCTGTCTGAAGAGCCAAAGCTGTGACTGTCCTGTGCCTGGTCTTGTTGATGCATCCACCTCCCCGGCCCTGGATTTGATTCCACATCCATGCAGAAGAGAAGGTACCATCCGATCCAGATCATGTATGTCTCAAGGATGATAAGCTGGAGGATCAGCTGGACCCCCGATGTTGTGTGGATAGTCACTCTATACTGAGGCCTTCGGTACAATTTCCATCTGGTGGCTGCTTCAAATCCAGTTGCTACAGCTAACATGAGGAAAAAGCGTCAAAGTTGGCAAATGCAGATTTGGATCGTGAAAGGCTGACCTTTGATGTTGCTGAACTGCAGGGGCTGACAGCTGACATAGTCACTGCACTGTAGAGGTTGACAGGTCACAGTGTAATCACAACCATCAGACAGGCTGGTCGTTCCCTTTATTTGACACACGAAGAGGAGCAGGTAGGCTAGTA
>CM065743.1:42817644-42830144 GCA_033310375.1 Conus canariensis
CTTACGGTTTCTAGCTAAGTTATAATAGATAAATGATCGCTATTGAGTGTATCGTTCAGAGGATTCCAGTCACATAGTGGCGCTAGATCTGGAGAACTAAAGGTTAGATCTATAGCGCTCGTTTTATGATTAGGATTGCCAGGGATACGTGTAGTTCTACCTTGATTCAAAATCAGCTAAATTTTCTACAAAACGGTTGCTAGTTGTTTTATTATTTTCTTTTTCCCAAAATGGAGAATGGGCGCTAAAATCCCCTGCAATTATAAATTTGTTATCAGAATATAAACTACGAAGCCATTCTGTGTTCAGGTCATTGGGGCCTTGCGGCAGGTAAATAGACACTATATATATATATATATATATATATATATATATATATATATATATGAATACATACGCACAAAAACACAAATATGCACGCAGAGAGAGGCAGGGGAGAGAGAGAGAGAGAGAGAGAGAGAGAGAGAGAGAGAGAGAGAGAGAGAGAGAAAGAGACGGGGGGGGGGGGGGAGACAGAAAGAGTGAGGGGGGAGAGGAAAGAGAGATAGTGGAGAGAGAGAGAGAGAGAGGCAGAGACAGAGACAGAGAGAGAGAGAGAGAGAGAGACAGAGAGAGAAAGAGACAGAGAGAGATACACTGAGACAGATGGACAGACAGATAGAGAGAGAGAGAGAGAGGGGGGGGAGTGGGGGGCAGAGAGAGAGAGAGAGAGTGGAAAGAGAGTGGAAAGTGAGAGGGGGGGTGATCGGGGTGGGGAAGGGGGGAGTGGAGGGGGAGGCGGTATGAAAGAGTGAGGATCAACAAATTGTGGTCATTTGCGAGCACCTCAAAGAAAGTGTAGACTGCGACAATCCGTGCCGTTGCGACAATCCGTGCCGGGAGGTCAGACACAAATTGTCGCATGAGACAATCCGTGCTGTTGCGACAATCCGTGCCGCCAGGTCTGGCACGGATTGTCGCATTCGTGAATTTGCGACAATCCGTGCCGTTGCGACAATCCGTGCCTCCACAATGCTCTTTTCTGATTTCCTTGACGCATGAAACCAGGTGATCACTTGATGTCGAGGGGGAATTAGATCTTGAATCGTTCACGCCGGTGTGGATGAGCACGGCGTCGAATGGTTTCTCATTGGACTGAATAGCTGTGTTGAAGGATGATCGAATTTCCTTGATAGTGTGGGCTTTGATGAACTGGACGTAGAAGTCATAGGAATGACCCAACCGTTTGCCGTTGACTTTGTTGGTCACCAAGTCAGGCAGAATGAGTACACGTGGCAGATCTCGATCTTGCCTTTCCTTTTCTTCCATGAAAGCTGACTTGCGACATAGGCCCTAATGGTTGGTGACTTTTTTCGTGTGCTTGTTTTTGACGTCATCGAAATGTTTTGATGTTCTTCTTCTTCTTCTGCGTTCGATTGAAGCTGGATGCGTCAGACTTGTAACCCGGCCGCCATGATGAAGCCCGCGGTCTTCTCCAGGTCAGAACGGGCTCCCCAAAGCTGCGCCTGTAACTCCGCTCCCCCCGGCCAGGTTTTGTGTCGTAGAGCTGCGTGAGTAGGACAGCGCAGGAGGACATGTTCAGGGGTCTGGGGTCCAGTGCCGCATGGACACTGGTCAGTGTAGGTGATCTTCAGGCGGTTAAGGTGGCTCAGCAGTCTGCAGTGGCCGGTCCTCAGTCTGAAGAGGATTGTCTGCTGGTGCCTTTGGAGCTGGTGGATCGGGTCAGCACCACTCTCTGCACCCAGCCTTCTCTTCCACTGGGACTGAAACTGGTTGTGGATGATGGTCTTGGCCTCCCTGTAGGTCACGGGGTGGCTGAACTGCTCCATTTTGCTGCCTGCTTTGGAGAGAGCATCAGCTTTTTCGTTGCCCATGATCCCACAGTGAGACGGAATCCACTGAAGCGTAATGACAGACTGTTTTGAGAGTTCATAGAGGGCAGCCTTGATGTCTTGCGTATGTTGTTCATTTCTTGTGTTCTGAAGTCCCTGCAGCAGAGATCGGCAGTCTGTGAAGAAGACAACCTTCTGTGATGGGCTGGCCGGTTCCAGAAAGATCCTCACTGCGTGGAGCAGTGCTATTGCCTCTGCTCTGTAGTTGGAGGAGATCTTTCCAGTAGGGAAGGCCTTGTGTGTCAATCTTCCATTGGTGTGTCTGATGAAGAACCCCGCTCCTCCATTCTTGACTGCTCCTTCTGAGGATCCATCTGTGAAGACGTGGGTCCACTCACTGGGGTTGTATTGGTTGTCGATCATCTCCTGTGCTAGAGCTTTCATTACTTGAGGGGCTTGACGGTCCATTCTTTTAATGCCAGGAACTTCGGTGATGATTGCGACATCTTCCAGGTGATTGTCTGGTTCCTCAAAATTTGGAAGCATCTCCATTTCGGCTGGTGAAACAGGCAGCAGGTCTTCATTGCTGCGATGCAGGCTCTTAGACAGGTGGTTGAAACTTGTTCTCTTTAGCCTGTTTTTGGTGGGGTTCTGCATCTCGGTGTGCATGGGGTGGGTAGGCATACGCAGTAACTTTTCACTGTGGATGAAAACCTTCTCCTCGCGTCTGTCTTCGAGGGAATGTAGACTAGTTTTGATGTTCGAATTGTCGATTTTTCATTTTCTTTCCTGTTCCGGACCACCTTCGGTCGTTGCACTGGTTGTGTGGTGACACTGGGCTGCTGTACGGCTGGTGGACATGATCCGGAACTGGCCACTCTTGCGTAGGAACTGTAGGGCTGATTTTCTGTTTGGGTTCCCACGCTGACCTTGGTCAACTTACATGCCCCAGCCTTAAGAACTTCACTTTGCTCTCGGACAGTATTTTCGAGGCTGCAGATTCTATCAGAAAGTCTTGAAATGATAGACTGCAAGTCAGCCATCGTTGGACCTACGGCAAGTTTCTCTGTCATGGCGGGACTTGCTCCTTCGTGACCGCTGGTCGTTTTCTCCGCCGCAAACCACACGTCCAGCTCCATTCAAAGAGGATGGAGTTGGTTTGGCCGTCGATTTCACATTTTCCGTGGCCATATTCACTTTTCATATTCACTTTGGTCCACCTGTTCATATTGGGGAACTTACAAAGAAATTCAGCAGGCGTCGTTATTAGAAGGTGATCGTATCCGCCATCTTTTGTGTGTGTGTGTGTGTGTTCATGCGCTCGCGTACTCGGCACTCCGTGATGAAGGCAGGGACGTCTCAGAGGACGCAAATATATGAATCAAAATTTAAGCGAAATTGAGTGATCCGTCGAATGTGCAGATCAAGGAAATGGGACTGATGTATTAGCTGGTCATGACGACTTTTAATATGCCACGCGCGCGCGCAAACACACACACACACACACACGCGCGCGCGCGCGCGCGCGCGGACGCACACGCACGCACGCACGCACTTAAGCATGCGTGAGCGCACACCCACACCCACGTCTTCTTACCAGATACACACACACACACACACACACACACACACACACACACACACACACACACACACTCTCTCTCTCTCTCTCTCTCTCTCTCTCTCTCTCTCTCTCTGTCTCAGTCTCTCTCTCTCTCTCTCTCTCTCTCTCTCTCTCTGTGCTCGCGCCCGTATGTGTGTGTGTGTGTGTGTGTGTGCGTGTTCGCGCGCGCGCGCGCGCGCGCGCGCGTGTGTGTGTCAAGTCAAGTCAAGTCAAGTCAAAATTTTATTTAGAAATGGAAACATTGGATAAGCAGCATATCTGCTGTTTTACATCAAGCCGTCAATGAAAAAAGAAAAGTAAAAAAACAAACAAACAAACAAACAAAAACAAACAAACAAACGAAATCAAATCGTGTACAATGCCTTTCATCAACGCCTTACCCCCTCCCCTCTCCTCCCTCTTCCTCACTCACTTCCATTCACGTAAAAGGTATCAATGCTCATTGCCGCCCCTATGGTTACATTCACGAAGTGTATATCTTTACCAATGTATTTCTTTTCTGCACAGGATGGGCATTTTTTCAGTATGATATGTGGTTAACGATTCATGAAGTAATCTTCCAGTTTTTTCTTAAATGTGTTTTTATTTCTTACATTTTTTTAAGGGTTTTGTTAGTTTATTCCACAGATTTCCATCTGAATATACAAAACTGGATTTGTATAAATTGTTGTGTGGTCTAGGAATGGACAATAAATGATTATGTCTATGGCAATTGACTCTAAATGTTTCTGTGATCTTTTGGGGAGCTGTTCCATGAATAACGTTATGCATTCAAAGGGCTTTGTTGAAAAAGAGTCTGTTTGGGAAGGTTAATATTTTGAGTTGTTTGTAATCTTCATCAGTTAGGGAGCTCGATTTTAACAATACTAATTTCAATGCTCGTTTGAACAGACGATGAATTAATTTCAAATCATGTTCACTACAGTTATCCCAAAGGGTTGATGCATAATCAATTAATGACAAAACATGTGCACAGAAAAAAAGCTTTCGAGGAATTTTTTTTTTATCCGAGACAACTGAAATATATACTTTTTTTTTTTTTTTTGGGGGGGGGGGGGGGGGGGGGGGGAGGCGTTTTGCTAAGAATGTTATATGTTCAATCCAAGATAAATCTTTGTCAATAATGACACCTAGTGTTTTGTGTGAACTGACTTCCTTAACCTTACTGTTGGATATGAGTAAAGGCTGAAAATTTGATTTCATTTTTTGTCATTTTGTCTTGTAGACACGTACATGCACTTTGTTTTAATAGCATTTAAAGACATATGGTTTAGTTGTGTCCATTCAGTAAGCTTAATTGTTAATTCATAGGCATCAGAGTCGTTTTCGTGAAGAGATGTATCATCTGCAAACAGTTCGCGTTTACATTTAACAAAACAAGGCAAACCATTAACGAAAATAGTAAACAAAAGAGGTCCTAACACAGAGCCTTGTGGAGCACCATATTTGACAGGCATAAATCTTGACAGTTTGTCAGCTACAGCTACTAAATGCTTTCGGTCACATAAAAAAGATGAAATAAGACTTATGAATTCTGGAGTCAGTTTGTAAAGTTCAAGTTTACGGCACAACAAAGAATGGTTGATGACATCAAACGCTTTTTCAAAGTCTACGAAGAGAATACTTGCAAATTTATTCTCGTTTATGCTGCAAAGAAGACTCCATAAGCTGTATGAGGGCTGTGTGGCAAGAATGATGTTTTCGAAAGCCCGACTGACTTTCGTGGAGAAGTTTGTTATCAGCGAAATAAGAATACAGAGACTTATGCATGTTTTTCGATCGGTTTTGCTATGGCTGATAAAATGAATATCGGTCTGTAATTTGATAGGTTTGAAGAATCCCCGGTTTTATACAGAGGAATAGCTTTAGCTTCCTGAAATTTTAGAGGAAAAGTTTGTTTTCTATGCATAAATTGTATAAGTATGTCAAAGTATCTGTGATAACAGGACACGACAACTTAAGTATTTTTGTCTCGATACCATCTAAATCACGAGTATTTGATTGGGTTGAAGTAGACAAGGCTTTACTAACATCTAAAACGGTCATGGGTTTCAGACTAAATGGAACACGAATATCCTTAGAATGGATGTATTGTTCTAAATAATTGAGATCATTTTCACTAGATTTATCATTTAATATGATTCTATCTGCTATGGTTGCAAAATGATTATTTAGTTGATCTGCAGATATGTCTGAGCTCATTTGTTAACTTTTGACACATGTTTATTAGATCTAGCTGCAAAGTGAGACGACTGCAGGCGGAAATCTAAACAAATCTTAAATAAATGTTAGCGAACCGCCAAGAGAATCGTGGACAAACGAGTCACAAGACAAAACACAACGCGTTTCGACCTTTTAGGTCTTCTTCAGGCAAGACAAAAACAAAAAACAAATAATACAACGAAAATGAACGAATTTGGTACTCAGCTTCGATCTCTTCACTCTTCAGCGCAAGGATGCCAGGCGTTGAATGAAAACGAGGCTGTTAGAAGGGAGATAATGTGTGAGTCAAGGTAGCAATGATGATAATTATGTTACTGATAATAATACTAATAAAGGTCAAAATATTGAAATAATAAATTAAGACAGGATTACTACTACTTTTGGTGATAATAAGGCAATAGCAGTGTTAGTATGGCAGAAAGGAGAGTGGGTTAGCGGGTTCTTAAGCACCATGGTTGCCGTGGCAACAGTCTTTGTGGCGATGGCGATGTCAATATTAACAATAATATTACTGATGATACTGCTAACAACTATTGTGAAGGTAAAGGTCATAAAAGCATGATACAGAAATATATTTAGAAAATACGTTTTTATTTTTTTTTAATTGTTTAAAAAAAATTATATATATATATATATATATATAAAATAAATATATATTTTAGAAAATTAAGATGGATGGCCGCACTTGGCAATGTACCCAAGCCCCCACTACCAGAGAGCTCAGACATTTTTACTCATCTGTTTCAAACTCCAGTACTCTGCCAGCCACCTCTTGACAAATCCACTGAAGTTGAACTCTACATAAAAACAAATGTAGAAAAGAAATCGCTAAAGTGAAATCCAAACCTGTCCGCCATTCCAACCTCTCACAGGATGAACAAAAAGCCCTTGAATCACTGAGACAAAGACAAGACATTGTCATCAAACCAGCAGACAAGGGTGGTGCAGTGGTGGTCTGGGACAAACAGTTGTACATAAAAGAAGCACACAGACAATTGCCAGACAAAATTTCTATACACCACTCACAGCATCACCCCTCCCCCAACACCAGAAACTCATCTCAACCACAGTTAAACAAGAAATCAAACATAACAACTTACCGAAGACAGCCAAACTCCTCATAATGGCAGACACCAAACAACCCACCTACCTGCTCCCTAAAATACACAAAACCAATACACCTCGCAGACCCATTGTGTCTGCATGCAGCTGTCCAACAGAACACATTTCACAGTACTTAGACTCTCTCCTCCAACCCATAGTACAAGGCCTCCCCACATACCTCAAAGACACAACCCACACACTCAACATGATTAATTCATACAACACAGATCCCACTTTCCAACCCAGCCTCCTCTTTACACTTGATGTCGTCTCTCTCTACACTTCCATCCCTCATGATGATGGACTGAAGGCCCTTACATTCTTTCTTAACAAACGGCCCCCAAGCCAACAACACCCTCCCACAGCTACACTGGTCAGACTTGCAGAATTAGTCCTAACCCTCAACACCTTTGAATTTAACAACCATACATTCTCACAAATCAGTGGTGTTGCTATGGAAACCAAAATGGGACCATCCTATGTCCTGCCTCTTCATGGGCCACCTAGAACACCGCCTACTAACCTCTTACACAGGCCCAACACCAGAGCTCTACAAAAGATACATAGATGATGGACTGGGAGCCACATCCATGCCAGAACATGACCTCCGCAATTTCCTCAACTTTGCTCAGACCTTCCATCCGTCCATCAAATTGACCTACACCATTTCACAGTCAGTTAGCTTCCTGGACATCACTATCTCCCTCAAAGACGGACTGCTTCAAACCTCAGTCTTCTACAAATCTACTGATGCGCACTCATACCTGGACTACACATCTTCCCACCACCAGTCCACTAAAAACAGCATTCCATATTCTGAATTCCTTCGCCTACACAGACTCTGCTCCAGTGAAGAAGATTTCACTGTACAAGCAGCCAAAATGTCTGATTTTTTCACCAACCGCGGCTACCCCAGTGCCATCCTCAATGATGCTCTCAGCCGCACTGCAGCTAAATCCAGAACATCTGCCCTGGAAACTAAGCCTCCCAAAGAGACGGGCAGACCCACCGCCTGCCTTCTCTTCCATCCTCACACTCTGCCCATCTGCAGGATCCTGAAGTTCAACTGGCACATAGTAGAAAATCATAAACCTGCCTTTGAGACCAAACCAATGATCACTTTCAAACGTGACAAAAACCTCAAAGACCTACTGGTGCGCTCTAAGCTGAACAAAATCTCCACAACTAAGCCACCAGGTACTTTCCCCTGCTCCAAACCCAATTGCAAAATCTGCTCTCTCACCAAACCAGACACCATCCTACATGGCCCCAATGGCTCATTCACCATTAAACGCACTTTCTCCTGCCAGAGCCGCAACATTGTGTATGCCATCCACTGCCAGCTGTGTGGTAAGATCTATGTAGGTGAGACATCTCGCACACTTGAAACGCGCATCTCTGAACACTTGGCCGACATCCGCCGCCATCGGCCCAAACCAGTCGCTGTACACTTCAACCACGCCCAGCACAACATCAACCATGTCAAAGTCCTGGCACTTTGGCAATCAAAGAGTGACAATTTGGAACGCCTTATGCAGGAATCTCATCTTATTGGCACCGTCCATCCTCATGGCATCAACACTCAAAAGTAGTATTACCATTCCACCTCTGCAGTTCCAGCCTGCAATATCCTCCACCTACACATACCCATACTACCCTACCTCCCACTGTTTACCTCAGACATAAGTTACAGCTATCATCCCTTTCCCTTTTCCTACACTTGCTGAGTCTCTCCAGTTACTACATCAATCTACTTACACCCCCCCCCCTTCCCCACCCCTAGTAATGATGGGTGTAGTGGGGATGGCGGTGGCTGGGGGTGGTTGCAAAAATATGGGGGGGGGGGGGGAGGGGGGGCAGTGATTTAGGCTGACATTACACATGGAACACACACACACACACACACACACACACACACACACACACACACACACACACATGATAAATAGATAAATACAATGCTAGCTCCTTCATCGTTGGTCGTTTCCATCCCTTTCCGAGCACTGCTGTTTTTCCTAAGTGTTACTACTATCATTATTATCATTATTCAACAGTACTGTCTGCTGTTGTTCATTGAGCATTTTAGCTCCTTTCCAGCTAATATTATCCTCACCAATATTACTTAAAACCATCATTACTGTATCACTATCATCATATTATTAATACCATTACTGTTATCATCATCACCATCATTACATCATTACAACAATACTGATGTCATTGTTATTATTACCATCATTATCATTTTTACCATTATACTTATAATCATTATGTCCTATTTTTATTAATCCCATTGCCAGCATTAATTGTAGAATTAAAATAGTAGTAATACTTAGATACAATAACTTATTTATTAAAGAGAGAGAGAGAGAAGAAGAGAGAGAGAGAGAGAGAGAGAGAGAGGAGAGAGAGAGAGAGAGAGATTGTGTATAGGTGTGAATGTTGCCCCTCCCCTACCCCAGTTAGTATGTAAACCCATCCCCTTCTTCCCTCCACCCCCTTAGCATCAACACCATAAAGTAGAATGTACCTATCCACCACTGCAATTTCAGCCCATAATATCCTCCAACAACCCACATACTGCCATATCTCCCACTATTTACCTCACACATAATTTATAGTTGCCTTCCTTTCCCTTCTCACTACACTCCCTCTATTTTTCACATCAATCTCTTTTTTATTCAGATACTTGTCCACTCCATTTTCTTCATTTTTTTTTTTAATTCACATACTATTTCCTCTACAAGAGCTTCTGTTCCATCTTCCCTCTTTCCTGTGCATATGTTATGTAGATGTTTGTGACTACGCGGAAACACACACACACACACACACACACACGCACGCACGCACGCACGCACGCACGCACGCACGCACGCACGCACGCACGCACGCACGCACACACACACACACACACACACGCACGCACACACACACACACACACACACACACACACACACACTTATTTGTATTTTTCTATTTCATTTGATTTACTTATTTAATCAGTACACCTTTTGTTACAACTTCATAACAATTACTAATGTTTATATGTACTACTATCATTAATATACTTATCATTCTTTACAATATTTCTGACATTCAAGTTTACCACTTTTCCAGCCTCCTACAGCATCACTATCATTACTGTATAGTTACAATCACAATTAATAAGGAAACTATTAATATACATATAATTATTAATATACCTATTAGATTCCATCCTTCCCATAATTTATACCTTCTATCTCCTTTCTGTTCTTCCTATCCTCCCCTCTCCCTCCTCTCCTTGGTTGTTTGTTGTTGTTGTTGTTGCCATTGTTGTTGTTGTCGTTGTTGTTGTTGTGGTGGTGGTGGTGGTGGTGGTGGTGGTGTGTGTGTGTGTGTGTGTGTGTGTGTGTGTGTGTGTGTGTGTGTGTGTGTGTGTGTGTGTTAATCCCCTTAGTATTAGTATTAATGCCTTTAGTATCATTACTATGATTTTTTTTTTACTTTGTATTCTTCTGTTTTATTATCTTATTTATTTTTTTAAATTATTTATTCATTTATTCTATTATATATATATATATATATATATATATATATATATATATTCTTTTGCTTCTTAGGTGGCACCTTTGGTTGGTTTTTTGAAAACTCAACAAACATACTACGGTATTGCACACCAGCCTTTTCTGGGATAGCATTCTTCTTAAAACCGAAAAGGCAGAGGAGTCAAATTACCACTTTCCGCGGTCACTGAGGAGAAACAATCAGGTTTCGAAATATCGGTATCTGACCAGGAGTTATATGTTAGTGGGTTTCCTCCCTATTGGAGATCGTCTCCCACTTGGAGACTATAAGCTTGCTGAAGGCTCATTTTGAGAAGCATTTATTTTATTTTTCCCCATTCACCCACTCAAGCACATACTGTTAGTTAGGCAGAATGATCTACCACTGCAGATATGAATGCTTATCTCCCCCTATTTCTTCAATCTAAGACATAAGAGCAAGCTTTGTTTATAATTGTATTTCTTGCAGTCATTGCAACACCAAGCTGCTCTGTAAGTTGCGGGAATGGTGCTCGGTACTTATCCTTGGAATTTATTAGTTTATTTTAATTTAGTCCCTTGTGGATTCATTCCAAGAACTGGCCCTCAGCACTTGTGTCTAAGAGGTTATCTTTTTATATTTTCTACTTTTCACAAGAAAATGTAGCTTGTTTTGCTCTTTCATGATTTTCTTTTGCTTCTTAGGTGGCACCTTTGGTTGGTTTTTTTGAAAACTCAACAAACATACTACGGTATTGCACACCAGCCTTTTCTGGGATAGCATTCTTCTTAAAACCGAAAAGGCAGAGGAGTCAAGTTACCACTTTCCGCGGTCACTGAGGAGAAACAATCAGGTTTCGAAATATTGGTATCTGACCAGGAGTTATATGTTAGTGGGTTTCCTCCCTATTGGAGATCGTCTCCCACTTGGAGACTATAAGCTTGCTGAAGGCTCATTTTGAGAAGCATTTATTTTATTTTTCCCCATTCACCCACTCAAGCACATACTGTTAGTTAGGCAGAATGATCTACCACTGCAGATATGAATGCTTATCTCCCCCTATTTCTTCAATCTAAGACATAAGAGCAAGCTTTGTTTATAATTGTATTTCTTGCAGTCATTGCAACACCAAGCTGCTCTGTAAGTTGCGGGAATGGTGCTCGGTACTTATCCTTGGAATTTATTAGTTTATTATATATATATATATATATATTAAACAATATATATATATATTTTTTTTTTTAATAAAAACGTATTTTCTAAATATATTTCTGTATCGTGCTTTTATGACCTTTACCTTCACAATTGTTGTTAGCAGTATCATCAGTAATATTATTGTTAATATTGACATCGCCATCGCCACAAAGACTGTTGCCACGGCAACCATGGTGCTTAAGAACCCGCTGACCCACTCTCCTTTCTGCCATACTAACACTGCTATTGCCTTATTATCACCAAAAGTAGTAGTAATCCTGTCTTAATTTATTATTTCAATATTTTGACCTTTATTAGTATTATTATCAGTAACATAATTATCATCATTGCTACCTTGACTCACACATTATCTCCCTTCTAACGGCCTCGTTTTCATTCAACGCCTGGCATCCTTGCGCTGAAGAGTGAAGAGATCGAAGCTGAGTACCAAATTCGTTCATTTTCGTTGTATTATTTGTTTTTGTCTTGCCTGAAGAAGACCTAAAAGGTCGAAACGCGTTGTGTTTTTCTTGTGACTCGTTTGTCCACGATTCTCTTGGCGGTTCGCTAACATTTATTTAAGACATGTTTATTACTTAATATGTTAATTGCTTTCCAAATTTGCCTGGTATCTTTGGTAGAAGTTAACATTTTTCTAAAGTAAGTACGTTTCGATTTCCGTTTTACTGACGTCACTTTATTTCTTTGTTTTCTGAATTCTTCATTTGTTCCGAAATTACTTCGAAATGATTTCTTTTTTTACTTTCTGTGTCAATTTCTTTAGTTATCCATGGAGGTTTTGTTTCCTGTGTAGTCCTTTTCTTTATAAAAAAAAAAAGGGGGGGGGGGGGGAGGGGGGCGTGTTTATTATATACAGAGGTAAACGTATCAATCCAAAATTCAGCTGCTTTATTTGGATCTCTGATTTGATAGATGAGGTCAACTTGTGCTTCAGAAAGGTCAGTAAGGAAATCTTCTTCTTTAGAGTTTCTCAAGC
>CM065743.1:42832702-42837702 GCA_033310375.1 Conus canariensis
GAGAGAGAGGAGAGAGAGAGAGAGAGAGAGAGAGAGAGAGCGGGCCGTGCCGGACAGCAACAAGAGACGTCGGAGCGCGGCTGCCGGCCGGCGCGCCCCGTGCAGCACGCGGTCTCCCCCCCCCCCTCCTCCCCACTCTTGCGCTCCCGCTGTGATGGGGGGGGGGGGGGGGGGGGGGGAGCGGCGGCGCGGGGCGGGCGGGCCGAATAGCAACAAGATTCGTCGGGGCACGGCTGTCGGCCAGCGCGCCCTGTGCGGCTCGCAGTCTCCCCCCCCCCCCCCCCTCCCCTCTCTTGCACTCCTGCTGTGATGGAAGGGGGGGGGGGGGGGGGACGCGGGGCGGGCGGGCCGGACAGCAACAAACGACGTCGGAGCATAGCTGGCATGTCGACGAGTATCCAGTGTATTGTGTCTTTAAGAATAGCCCAGCCTAAAGTCATACAACCAGTTAGGAAAGGTATATTAATAGAGGAAATGTTATAGGCCTGTTCTTGATTTACCTGAGTGACTAGTATTACAAAGATTCGAGGATATATATGTTGGTGTACAATAGTGTTGCCTATCAACCTTAGGAAATATTGTCTGGATTAACTAGTATGTTTTGTGAATATCTATAATATGTATTACTGACGTAAATTCTAGGGATGGTTTTTCGGTATGTTCTTGATTGCAATGAAGTCACTACATTACTTAAACCCTACCCTAACCCATCCTAACCCTAACCCTAAACCTAACTCGAGTTTTGGAGAAAAAAAAAAAGAAAAAAAAAACGATCTCCAAAAACAAGGCCGTCATAGCGAGAGAATCGGGAATCCCCGATTCTGAGGCTGGTGTCTCCTTGCTGAGACTGAATTTATGCAAGCGAACGATAACTATGTTTCATTTCATTTCATACTGTTTTCTTTTGAAAAATCGAAAATTTGACGCTGCGAACTCTTTGTGTACAGACCTTTGGCCTCACAATAAATGGCGCGGCGTTAAACGCGCGTCAAGCGTCAAGCGTCAAGCGTCTCTCTCTCTCTCTCTCTCTCTCTCTCTCTCTCTCTCTCTCTCTCTCTCTCTCTCTCTCTCTATCTCTCTCTGTAACACCACTGTATCACAGTTACTGAGCTGCCCCCCCCCCCCACCCTCCTTCTACACCTGTGTTGTTTTTTTTCTTCGCACTTACTCTGCTGCTGTTAACCACCTGAGGTGAACTAATGTGTACGGTGCTGTGTGTGTGTCACTGTGTGCCTGGAGAGAGAGAGAGAGAGAGAGAGAGAGAGAGAGAGAGAGAGTATTTTCATTTTTCTGATCCAAAATATTTTATGTTAAACATTACTATGTATAAATTGCAACAATACATCAATATAATCAAAAGTGATCAGGACACACATTTATCACCATGTAGTTATAGTGTTTCAAGAAATCAAAATTATTAGGACAGCAATCGGTTAGTGACAATGTACCGATAAAATCAGTGACAACAATATTCATTCTTCATGATATAAGTACAATCATCAATAAAGCCGAGGGTAAACATATCTGTCATTTATCGTTTTCTGGTTTTAAACAAATCAGTAGAAAGGAACAGGTGTATCAGTTTAAATATGCAGAAAAAACAGGAGGTGTGCCCTGGTATATGTATTTTGTCCCTAATAGTGATGGTCTGCTGTGAAATGTGTAATTAGTTTTTCCCCGAAGGATTCTGCATTTTGAGTGCATCGGAAATGCAGTGAAAGTGAATTCCAAACCATACTACCAGAGTAATTTAAGTTTGATTTACATAGATCTATTCGAGGATGGGAATCTGGAGTTTGGTTGAATCCCTAGGGTTTACGTAAAATTTAGACTGAAGAGTTGTGGTGCTATACCCGACGCAGTTTTTTGCATTAGCAAACATTTGTTGACAGCAAACATTTCTTTTGGCTTAAGAGCCCCTGCTTTAGCATAATCCCTTTCACTAAGACGAGACGAGTTTAAAAGATCTGCTTTAAGTGCTCTTTTGTAGACACTGGTAAGAGGTTTCATGCCATACGCACTAGCAGAATCAAACACTGCCGAACAATAATTGACTGAGGAGAGAATACATGCGTGTAGGAATAATTTCCTGGCATGGAGGTTTAAGAAATGCTTAAGTCTGCCCAGCTGATATATTTGTCTGGATATTGATTTACATAAACTGTGAAGGTGATAAGATTATTATCAATATGTACGCCTAAAATTCTAGGGCTATCCACCTCTTCAATTTTCTGATTACTGAACAAAAACTGATGGAAGCTGAGTGGTTATGTTTTGTCTTCTTTGCCTTGATGTTATCAGCATTAGCTTTGTGTTTTATTGGGATTCAGTGATATGTGATTTACATTGCACAATCACTTAAGATATTAGCATTCTTCTGTAATGAAGTGAAAACAGCTTCTAAGCTGGAGCTACTTATATGGACAGTGGCATCATCACAAAAGAGTTCACATGAATCCTCAGTATTAAGAGGGAGATCATTTATATAAACTGAGAACAGCAACAGGCCTAACACAGAACCCAATGATTCGTATAGTCACTCAATACGGGCACGCGTAACACTCCCAGTGTCAGCACATTTTGCTCTGTCTTTTTAACCACTGAGTGGCAGCACTTCGATGGCGACGCACCAGTTTTTGTTTGTCCACAACACCACAGAACACACTTCTGGAGACAAGAGTAATAACTCGTATAGCAGAATGCGTACATCTGACTGGCACCCGACAGACTCCAGCAGGCCAGACAAAGAAACAATCAAACAAACTGAAAAACACACATAAATATACACGTACACACACACACGCGAGAGAGAGAGAGAGAGAGAGAGAGAGAGAGAGGAGACAGACAGACAGACAGACAGACGGACAGACAGACAGAGACAGACAGACAGAGACAGAGATAGAGACAGAGAATGTGTGTGTGCGAGAGAGAGAGAGAGAGAGAGAGAGAGAGAGAGAGAGAGAGAGAGAGAGAGAGATGATGAGAGAGAGAATGTGTGTGTGTGTACGCATTTCCCCACACCCTATGGGAGGTGACATTCACTGAGTGACAAGGATCTTGAGTGCATTCATTTATTTTCCATGTCGTTGCTGTGAGAGGACATTTAGTTGAAGACAGTCCAGGCGTGGAGCATGGAGGTGGGTGGGCTCTGTGTGGTTGTGTTTTGGTCTTTGTGCTTGCCTATTTTCAGTTGGTAAGTACTCGTGTGCGTTCTCATTAGCGTAGATTTTGTCTGGCAGTCTATCTGTCTGTGTGTCTGCCTGCCTGCTTGTATCGATGTTTGAAATGTCAAGACTTTGGATGTAAAAAGGTGAGTGGATTGTTTTGTTTTGTTTTCTTTTCTTTTCTTTCATAACATGTTCTCAACTTTTGGATGTCTACAAAGATCAGATTTTTTTTGTTGTTTTTAGCAGAGCACATAGATTAATGACGAGTGCTTACTGATATAACAACTGAGAGAGAGAGAGAGAGAGGAGAGAGAGAGAGAGAGAGAGAGAGAGAGAGAGAGAGAGAGAGAAAGAGAGAGATGGCATTACCAACTGTTTATTCATAAAAAGGCACCGCCCCAAAGTGAAGCGTTTTGGGCATCATAAACAACTAATCCACATTATCATAGACATAAACAGACAAACAAAATAGAATTATGATGTTGTGTACTCTCTCATCAGAAAGGTCTTGGAAAAGTTTACTGATATGTTGTTGTTTTTTTTTGAAACTATTACAATGTAATGATATTAAAAGGCTCAATTTGAATGCCTTACGGCTTTTGCATAATTTTCCTGCAATTAATTCTTTTTTTGAAATTAAGCAAAAAAGGACAACCAAAAACAAAGTGCAATTCTTCCGTTTCTTTACAGAGTGGACACAGCAACTGAGAGTAACTAAGATTTCTGTGACAAAAATAATAAATAGCTGAATCGGATACCCCAAAACGAAACTTGGTCATTATACATGCATATCTAGCCATGTCAGTTAACAAAAAGTGGGTACGCAATGTGACTTAGGACCAAATCTGCAATTCATACTGAGTCTGTCGCTGTTCTGAATATGGTTGTTGCAATCCTGCCAATTACAGTCAATAAGTCCTAGTCTGAAAACTCTTAGAAAGTTCCTTACTTCTCCCACACCTGGACTGAACCAAACTGAAAGCCGACTTCAAAAAGACAAGTCTGAACACTCCAGACCCACGTGCCCGATCGCCTCTCGTCTAATATGCGCAACACTACTTGAGCTTTCCTGAGTAACCTGTGTGCCTCCATACGTGACAGCGTTAACCAGTAAGGAACACTCTTTACCCACAGAATTCATATATACAGGCAATCTTCTCAAATCACCATGAACCAGATCATTTGGTGTCCGCATGTTTACGCCCAGCAATTTCTTTAAATCGAACAAATGTACCTCTTTTCACAGTAAACAGCTGCTATATTTAGTCCCCATAATTCAGAACTATGCAAAGCTACAGGCTGTATCTGAGCATGAAAGAAGTTACAGCACAGTTCTACTGAAAATGTGTTACATGTATATAATTTCTCTATATCGAAATAACTGCACGTTTGGCTATACTAGCTCGATCATTGCATGCAGCATTGGAAATCAGTTGTAACTAGATTCCCAGATATCTATAGGTATTAACAACAGGCACATTTTTCCCATTCAAACGCCATTTTTCCTAGCACTCAGCCTTTTTTTTTTTTTTATAAACACTGTAATATTTCTTTCGTCCATTTTAATCATTAGTCTAATTTTGAACACCAACCATAAGTCTAAGCCGATTTTGAACACCAACCACAGTTTCAGACAAGAGGATAACATCATAAGCTAATAACAATAATTATAGCCAGTTCCAAAGAATGTAGGAACACCCATACAGCACATTTTCCCCTTTCAATCAGATCATATGCAATCCCATTAACGAATTAAGGAAACATTAATGAAACAAGCAAACAAAACAGGACTAAGAACATCACCTTGCTTTGCACCAGCTGAACAATGAGTAA
>CM065743.1:42840202-42845202 GCA_033310375.1 Conus canariensis
GCACACATGCGCGTGCACACACACACACACACACACACACACATACACACACACACACGTGCGCGCACGCGCGCGCACACACACACACACACACACACACACACGCACGCACGCACGCACGCACACACACACACACACACGCACGCACGCACGCACGCACACACACACACACACACACACACACACATATGCACGCACGCACGCACGCACTAATCTACTTACCCACCACCTCCCTGTTGCCACAGTTGTCACTGGTTAACGTCAGCGCTGGTTGAACATTATCATCGCGGCAGACCGCAGAGCATTCCCAGGTACCGTCATCATCAGCGTCAACAGTGAAAGTGTGGTGAACCATGAAGTAAGTGGCATTGGGGGTATGACAGACACACTCACTGCTGGAGGTTACGCACACATAGGTGGAGATGATGTTCACTGTGCATATGTCGGAAGATGCACCAGTAAACGGCCGTTTCTTGAAGGTAACTCCGTGACGGAAATTGTTGAATGTACAATTGGAGGGGTAGTCCTCTCTAGGCACGTAACACTTCAAGGTGATGGTGGAGTTCAGGGTCCAGTCTTGGGCAGGGCAGTACAGGTACTGGGTCCAGATACATCCTGGTATAAAGAAGAACAAAAAAATCATACTCATGTGGTTGTTTTATGAGAACCGCACCTAAGTGATCAGTAGATCATGGCTGTACCTGGGTATTCTTATGTTAAATTTCCAAAGTGATCAATGCTCTTGAAACTCACCGACGACACTTCTCCATTCACGTACGTGTTCACCGGTACAAGTTTTGGTCGGAAGTATACAATAATTAGTAGTGCAATCATACTAAAGTTAGGAACTTAGATCACGACAAAACTCTTCGTATGTATCAACGACAAAAGTCACGCATGTAGATAGACTTGAGCTAACTGAGTGTATAAGTCTAATCACACTTAGTCACCCATCGATTACTTACATCGTACTAGATTATGTGTCTGACTGTCTGTGTCAAATGGACTGAGACCAGAACGTAATTATCAGTTAGGTAAACAAAATTAATCTGTCAAAGGTTGTATTTTTGTAAGTCGTATCGTGTCACATGCTGTTTGCGTTTTTTCGGCTTGAATCCATTGTCAAAATGTGCAAGACTCATGGTTAATTGACAATGCTGTTAAACTACTTAGCTTCTTCTTATTAATATTTTGGTTGAGTTTAGATTTCTGTTATAACCATTTCATATTGGGTGATACTAGAATGGTGGTGCAGTGGTGGTACAGTGGTGGTGGTGGTGGTGGTGGTGGTGGTAGCAGTGTGTGTGTGTGTGTGTGTGTGTGTGTGTGTGTGTGTGTGTGTGTGTGTTGTCTGTCTGTCTGTCTGTCTGTCTGTGTACGCGCGCGCGTGAGTGTGTGAGTGTGTGTGTTGTGTGTGTGTGTGTGTGTGTGTGTGTGTGTGTGTGTGTGTGTGCGTGGCGCGCTGCGTGCTGTGTGTGTGTGTGTGCGTGCTGCGTGCATGGTGTGGTGGTGTGTGTGGTGTGTGTGTGTGTGTGTGTGTGTGTGTGTGTTGCTTTGCATACAGTTGCTTCTCGACGACTTGGTTTGTGTTGTATGTTATGGTATCACTATGGATAGATGATCTTCGACATTTCTGAAATGTAGCTCTGCATGCCGCCACCCTCTGTCGACCTCGCAGCTGTGTGAGTGCGATGTGTGTTAGTGTCTTGTTGTCGTGCTGTGTCCTCGTTAGATTGAGTCTGTATATGATGGCTTCTTGTGTGTGTGTGTGTGTGTGTGTGTGTGTGTGTGTGTGGTGTGTGTGTGTGTGTGTGTTTGTTTCATACATTGCTTCATCAGAACGAACATTGGTTTGTATTTAATCTTATGGTAATCACACTCATTGGATAAGACTGATCTATCAGGACATATTCTGAAACTGAAGCTCTGCATGCACCAAGCCACCCCCCTCCTCTCCACCCCTCGACCAGCATTGATGAAGTAAGCGATGTGTTGTTAGTGTCATTTCGTTAGTCTGCTCGTTCCTCAAGTTAGATTGAAGTCTAGTATACTGACATGGCAAATTCTTTGTTGTTTGATGAAACTCACATTTCCACGGTTACACATGGCCTTGTGGTCTCTTAATGCGGCCCGGCCTCCGATAGCCTGGATGTTTGTGTGAACTGCGGTCGGTGGCCCTTCCGCTAATGTTATCAAAATGGATGCAGATGTGCCGACAACAACAACAAAACAAAACGTAACACACAAGCCCACGCACGCGCCCAGGCACACACACACACACACACACACACACACACACACACACACACACACACACACACACACACACACAAAAGCACGGACATGCGCGCCGCGCGCGCACATACACACACACACACACACACACACACACACACACACACACACACACACACACACAAACACACACTCTCTGTCTTTGTCTCTCTCTCTTCTCTCTCTCTCTCTCTCTCTCTCTCTCACACACACACACACACACACACACACACACACACACACAGCACGCACGCACGCACGCACGCACCACACACACACACACACACAACAACAACAACAACAACAACAACAACAACAACAAAATATAAAGCATACCTTAAAATTAAGTTGAGGAAGTGAAAAAAGAAAAACATCAAATGTGGACTGATTCAAGTGTACATTCCTATACGACAGAAAATCCACACGAAGAAATGAAGGAAGCCAACGCATATTCAAACAGAGTTGTAGCCAAAGCCAAACGATTTATGGTCATCTTTCTGTGACAAGGAGGTTTCTCAGCATAAAGATTTTCAGAAAGTGTGAAAAAAAAAAAGTTCGGGACATGAAACATGGGTTAAATCTTCCTCAATGTTCCATTAAACAGGATAATAACAAATTTCCAACTTCAGCGGAAAAGGCAGAAGCATTTGCTGATATATTCTCAAGGACAATGCGAATGGAAAGTCTTTCACCAGAATGTAGACAGCATCGAGAAGAGGAAGAAAAGAAATATCCCTATGATGAGCCACATGCAAATAGTGATCCTTTTGTCAATGCACCTATTACAATACATGAGCTGAATGATGCTGTTTTTCATTAACTAACAAAACATCATCTGTAGGGTTAGACGCAATTTCAAATGATATGTTGAAACACTTACCAACTAATTTCATAAAATTTTTGCAAACAATATTTCAAAAAAATTGGTCAGAGGGTTTATGCCAGGAATATGGAAGCAGTCAGTAATAATTCCCATTTAAAACAAGGTAATCTGCAACAAATATAAATAGTTATCGACCAATACTTTAACTTCTCATGTTTCAAAACTAATGGAAAAAATAGTTCTGAATAGATTGGTTCATTATTGTGATAAATATGATGTAATTCCACCCAATCAAGCCGGTTTTCGAAAAGGAAGATCAGTCATTGATCATATAGTTAAAATAACGACACAAATTAAAAACCAATTTGCAAAACGAAAAAGCGTTTTGGCTACATTTTTTATGTCAAAAGAGCTTTCGATAATGTTTGGCATGCCAGACTGCTATTCAAATTAAAAAAAAACATAGGTCTATCTGGCAATCTTTATTATTATATCAGAGAATTTGTTCAAGACAGAAAGTTACAAGTTAAAGTGTAAAATACGTACTCTGAATTTAAATCATTACACATGGGAATTCCATAACGGTTCTTTAATAATTCCAATATTGTTTAACATTTTACTCTGTGATCTTCCTAAACATATGAGTGAAAATATCACAGCTGTGCAGTATGCTGGCGATCTGTGCATATGGATGAATACTTCAATAAGGAAAAATACTCCTAAAAGAACACTTAACTATTACAAGAAAATTTACCAATCTGAATTAGACAGTCTTGGTAGATACATGTTTCAGAATGGTTTAATGTTTTCTTGTGAGAAAACATACATGGTGTAATTTAACAATGGTGCCGATACAAGCAATTTGCCCTCTTTTAAAATGGATGCAGTAACACTTGATTACGCACCTTTAGTTACATTTTGGGAGTATATTTAGCATCTAAATTAACGTGGAACTTTCATATTCAGTACCTTCTGAACAAAGCTAGAAAAACACTAAACTTTTTGAAAATTATCAGTAAACAAAGCTGGTGTCAGGATATGAACACTTTAAAACATTTAGTCGCATCACTGATCCGATCAACATTATGCTATACGCAAGAAGCTTTCTTCAGTGCCCCTAAACACCTGTTACAAAAGCTGCAAAGCATAGATAGTAAAGCCTATAAATTATGCCTTGGTCTTCCGTTCCATGCTTCAACTTACCGAACTTATAAGGAAATTAATCTTTTACCATTAGACGAACATAGAAAGTTAACACTTGCCAAATATGTTATGAAATGTTCAACGCTCATAAGTGTGAATGAAAATGAGATTGCTATAAAACCTGAATCTCATTATCCAAAAAGAGCTCAGACTATTTTGTCTTATTCTACCATTGGTTCTTATACAGAAAGTCTTTTGAAAGAGTCAACAGTCAGTTCTGAGACATTAGCGAAGGTGGCCTTGATTTCTCCTCCAGCTTGGGAAAGAAACAGAGCACATTTCGATCTTGACCACACTGATGTGAGCAAAACTGACCACCCAAATATTTTATCGTATTCTGTAAAGATGCATATACAAGACAAATATCCTCAACGGAAATAGAAAAAGTACATTTGTTTGCAATGAAACGCTTTCTTAATGTGGACATTCGAACGCCAAATGATCTTGTTTATGGCGAACTAGGTAGATACGCTATTTACCTCAATTCATATGTGAAATGTATCAAATACTGGCTGAAACTGACAATAATAAATGAAGACAGATTGCCTTTCAAAGCATACAAAATGTTATTTAAGTTAGATGCCAATGGTAAGAAGACATGGGTTACAAATGTTCGCCACTGTTTGAATTCTTATGGATTTTCATTTGTTTGGGATAATCAGGGTGTCCAAAATATATCAGGTTTTCTAACATCTTTTAA
>CM065743.1:42857774-42860274 GCA_033310375.1 Conus canariensis
TTTTTGTCTTTGACTGGCTTGCCAGTCTGTTGGAACTTGCCCGCCAGCTTCTTTGTGGTGGTGTACAGCTCTCTCGTGTTGCCCTGTCCTGCAGCATCGTCTGCTTGTCTAGCAAGTCTGTTGATGAAGTCCTTCTTATCTTTCTTCACACTTTTTTCACTTCTTTGTCCGCCTGGGTGTAGTCTTCTTGGGCTTGTGCTTTGCTTGATCTTGTCTGGCTCATGTTCAGTGTGGCTTTCTCCTTTTCCCTTTTGTTCAGTTTTTTTAATAGTATCATCAGAGATCCACTCGTTGTGTTCGGTTTTCTTCTTTCCAAGTACCTCCTCACAGTTCTCATGCCAAAGTTTCTTGGTATGTTGCCACTGGTTCTCGATGTCTGTGCTCTCCTCTTCAAGCAATTCTTCAAGTAGCTGGAACCTGTTGGTAAGACTTTGGAGGAATTACTACTGTCTGTAAATAGCCAAAAAGATTTTTGGGATCGTATTTACACAATTTCAAGAAAAAGAAAACAACATGTGAATGACATTAGTTCAGAAATGTGGTTCCATCATTTCAGAGATCTACTGGAACGAAAATTTGATTCCCAAAATAATATGGTCGATGACAGTTACCTAAATGACAACGATTATGATGACAATCAAAATCATCCGATTTCCAGTGAAGAAATTTTAATTGCTTTGAGAAAAGCAAAACGTCGTAAAGCTGCTGGCCCAGATGGAATTATAGGTGAAATAAAAAAAAACCGCTGCCAGTCATAGGTGTTTTTTTTTTTTTTTTTTAGATTTCTTTGATCATTTTTTCAACTCTTTATTTGATAAAGGGATATATCCCAAATGTTGGTCAGAATCTATAGTGATTCAATAATATAAAAAGGCGATGCGAACAGTCCTGATTATTACAGAGGAATCACGTTATGTAAAGTGTGCAGCAAATTATATAGTACTATTATTAACATGAGACTGCAAGAGTGGGTGGAAAAAAAATATTACTGGAGCATATCAAGCTGGATTTAAGAAAAACGCCTCTACTATTGATCATATATTTACTCAGATGGCATCCATACAGAAACAGTTTTGTTTAAATCGTAAACTGTATGTCGCATTTATTGATTTCGAGAAGGCATTTGACTCTGTGAATAGAACTCTAACATATTGTGGCCCATCTTGCTTTAAAAGGGTAATTATGGAAAGCTGTATAAATGTGTAGTTAGTATGTATGACTGTGTAAAGGCACGAGTGCGAAGTGGTACTGCTTTAACATATCATATTAACCGTACTTCTGGTGTGAAACAGGGCAATGTTGATTGCCCAGTTTTGTTTTTGTTATTCATAAATGATTTAACACAGGAAGTTATACATTCTGGAAGACGTGGCGCACATTTTATGAATGAACCTTTGAAAATGTTCATTCTGCTTGTAGCTGATGACGTGGTCTTGGTCCCAGAGACATCAATTGGATTACAGGCTCAATTAAACACCTTGCAAAGAGCTACTGCTACATTACAACTAAAGGTGAATATAGCAAAAAGCAACAAAATTGTATTTAAAAAGGGCGTGTATCTTGCAGCGAGAGAAAGACGGATATACAATGGATCTATAATGCCTGTTGTTAATGCGCATAAATACTTGGGTATATACTCCTCCACACGCTTGATTTTTGTCTTTACCTGCAAAGATTTAGTCAGTAAAGCAAAAACCCATTGCTATGCATACTAAGTAAATTATGATTGCTCCATAACGATTCTCTGACCTTGTTTTTGAAGCTATTTGATTGTCAAGTTCAGCCGATAGTGCGATATGGAGCTGAAATATTTGGTCTGGGTGCTGCTGTTGTACATTGTGAAAAAATCCATCTTGGGGTATCGTTGCAGACACCAAATGATTTGGTATATCGTGAAACAGCTAGATATCCAATTTACGTTAATTCCGTTGTAAAGTGTATTCAATATTGGTTAAAAAAAAATATTGCAGATGCAAGATCACAGGCTACCACGCAAAGCGTACAGAATGCTGTTAGAATTCGAAAATAGAGGTAAGAAAAACTGAGTAACAAATGTAAGAATGAAACAATGTGAATACGATTTTGGTTTTGTATGGCTCAACCAAGGTGTTGGTGATATGAATGTTTTCATGAAGATTTTCCGAGAAGGACTGATTGGTTGCAGTTGGCAAAATTGGACCCTACAAAACAGTGAGAGATTTGAATTATACAGAACGTATGGTCATTTACGCTGTTTATCAGTTTACATGCCAATGAAAATAGACAAGCATTTCAAACACATTATGACTAGATTTCGATTCGGTGTGTCAGATATTGCTAGTCATCACTATTGCTATAGACAGCTATGCGAAAGAAATTTTATCTTTCCATTGTGTCGAAATGAAAAAGAAGACGACGTTCATTTTGTGCTGGCTTGCCCAATGTTAAGAAATCTTAGAGAACAATTCATCCCGCAAAAGTGTTTTAGTTTTAGATATCCTTGTCTGTTCAGGTTAACGTC
>CM065743.1:42872774-42895274 GCA_033310375.1 Conus canariensis
GAGAGAGAGGAGAGAGAGAGAGAGAGAGAGAGAGAGAGAGAGAACAGTTTTATTTATTACATAAGTTAATGATCAGTTATATTTGCGTATTCAAATCTTTCTACTTAAAAGTGTTATTCTTACTGTCTTTGTGCATTTCTTCATTCGGTTAGAGATTTGTTCATTAACACTTTAAATACTTAGAAATGCTTTATTTGTTTCTCCTTTAATTCATTTTGTTTGTTTTTTTCTTCTTTACTTGTTTGTTTCCTTTGTAGCCCAGCCGACGGGCCAAAGGGCGGCATCAGGGCTGTCACCACGTTGTGGTCAACTCATAGGTGATCAACAAAAAAAACCAAACACACAAAACACCATTCACACATCTCTTTAAAATACACTTTCTAAAAACGCACCAGTAACTTCTTTCAGAATCTGTCCTTCGTAAAATCTCAGATCAGACGAAAAATGTTGATCTCTTTCAGAAATTCAAAGATCACTACTAAGCCACCAAGACCCTTCTGAACATAATATTGTAATATTGCATAGAGAGATAGATAGATAGATAGACAGACAGACAGGCAGATGTGTATGACTCTCCTCTCTCTCTCTCTCTCTCTCTCTCTCGTGTGTGTGTGTGTGTGTGTGTGTGTGTGTGTGTGTGTGTGTGTGTGTGTGTGTGTGTGTGTGTGTGTGTGTGTGACTTTAGTTACTGATCAGTTATTTTTGCGTATTCAAATCTTTCTACTTAAAACTGTTATTCTTACTTTCTTTGTGCATTTCTTCATTCAGTAGGTGATTCGTTCATTCACAATTTCAATTCTTAAAAATGCTGTATGTGTTTCTCTTTTAATGTGTTTGTTTTTTCTTTACTTGTTTGTTTCTTTCTGTCTGTCTGTCTGTCTGTCTCTTTCTTTCTTTCTTTCTTGTGGCATTCAGTGAAACAACACCAAACGTATACAATCCAGTAAACATTCATGCGAGCATAAAAGCCGAATACAAAAGGCGGGCCAAATGAAAGCTTGACTTCAAACTTCATTAGTAATTAACACCAAAAGAACTTAAATTGATCAACACAAGACGCACAGGACAATGCAAATCACAATTGTTAATGGTTGATCGCCAGTTCAGATTTTAGGCATTAGCTCTTCCTCCCACCTCACACACACACACACACACACACACACACACACACACACACACACACACACACACACACACATTCTCTCTCTCTCCTCTCTCTCCCCTCTCTCTCTCTCTCCCCTCTTACCATAACCACATCACCACCCCCATCAATATCCTCCAACCCTTCCATCTGATGCACACCTATGCAGAGAGAGAGAGAGAGAGAGAGAGGAGAGAGAGAGAGAGAGAGAGAGAGAGAGAGAGAGAGAGAGAGAGAGAGAGAGATTTTGATTAGTTTGTTCTCTGCGAGCTGCAAAGCAAAAAGGAAGGTGAAACTTGGACCAAATGTTCTCTATACGACAGTCAGGTAAGTCCCGTCACAACCCTCTTTCCCCCTCCCCCAACCTCCAACCAACTTACACCCCAACCTACCCCTAACCTCGCTCAAATCCCCCCCTCCCTTCCCCCCAGCCTCCCCCAACTTAGCATCCCCCACCTTTCACCGAACTTCCCCGCCAACATACCCCCCAACTTCTGTTAAGAATGGACAATAGCTCACAGTAAAATGCACCATGAATGCAAAGTAAAAGATGAGCGCTCTTTTTGAGTCCGTTTGTCCGCATGCTGTGAAGTCATAATGATCATCACACTCAGTTTTTTTTTTATTTTGTCTTTCCTTGCATGATTTATACATATGCATCATCCTGATACAGAATCTTAGTGCATGTTCAAAATATGTTCTTCTGAAAGTGATTGATTTCTTCTTTTCGAACATGCTAAAAATCACGTCAACAATAATAACAAATATAGGTTGTAAAGAATATTTAAAAAAAAAAAAAGAGGTAAAAGCCATATGCTGGCAGGGATTCCGGTGCTACCAATGACAAGTGGAAGGAAAGGAAAAAGAGCGGTAGCTGCTATGTAGGCATTGTGCTAATGTAAATATCTATAGAGGTATTGCATTCTGTAAGATTGAAGCAAACTTCATATAACTGGAGAACATCAGGCAGAATTTGCATTGTGCTCATGTAAATATCTGTAGAGGTATTATTCTGTAAGATTTGAAGCAAACTTCATACAACTGGAGAACATCAGGCGGGGTTTGCATTGTGCTAATGTAAATATCTGTAGAGGTATTATTCTGTAAGATCTGAAGCAAACTTCATATAACTGAAGATCAGGCGGGATTTAAAAAAAGTTATTCCACAGTCATCATATATTTACTCTTCTTGCTGAAATTCAGAAACAAATTTGCAAATAATTACAGAAACGGTTGTATCGCCGCATAAAAGGTTTGTGTTGTAAGGTAAAAGCAAAAATAAGATCAAGGGCAAAATTATCAGCGTTTGTAATGTTCACGAGTGGGGTTAAACAACATCGTCGTCTGTAGCCTGTAACATTTTCTTTATTCATTGAGTTACTAAGTTTGAACTTTTAGAATTGTTTGTGCTGATTATTGCTGACGATATTTTACTATCAAGAGCCAGTGGTTGGTATACAGACAACTAAATGATTTGTACTCCACAGCAAACAGACTAGAATGAACACAGCAAGCAGACTAGGATGAAATATTGTTAATAAGACAAATGTTATTGTGTTTCCCTGCAGCAAGCAAACTGAAATAAAATGTTATGAGTAAGACAAATATTGAATATGAATAAGACAGATACTGTTGTTTTCCCCTGCAGCAAGCAGATTAGAGTGCAATGTTAGTATGAATAAAACGAATAGTGTGTTTTATAAAGGGGGATATCTTGCATGCACTGAAAAAAGGACGAAAAAAAAAAGAGAATAGTTGGGGTTAATGCATACATTCATCTTGGTATTAATTTTACAGCCTCTAGTTTTGATTTTGCTTGTCATTATATAGTCAGATGAGTGAAGAAGGCAGTTACTTTCTAACATTTGGTACAAGTTGGATAGCAATTCCTTCAGTGTTTGTACAAAGTTATTTGATTCACAGGAGCAGCCCAGTTTACTATATGGAGCAGAAATATGGGCTTTTGAGAAAAATTCCATAATTGAAATGGTTCACTTGTTTGCTAGAAGTACTGTTTGAATGACAACACCCAGTGATCTGGTTTATAATGAACTAGTTATGAAATTCATTTTTGAAATGTATGAAACGCTAGGTCAAATTAACAAGAATGGATGACTGCAGGATACCCTGTAAAGGTTAAGGTAAGAGGACATGGGCTTACAATGTACAACAGTGGATTTGTTTGGGATAACCAAAGTCTTGGAAATGTATCAGCATTTCTGAATTGTTTTAAACAGAGGATTGTTAACTGCAGATGGCAGGACTGGCATGGAGACCTGCTTACCCTTTCCATAACAATTCAGTATTCATGACACAGGTTTTTAGTAGACTCAAAGAAAAAAAAAATCAATATAACATTTTTTCCTGTGTACAAAATGATGCACCTATATTCCGAGAAGAAAACGGTTCTTACCTGTAAGCTTTAGCAATCAAGGTTCTTACCTGTAAGCTTTAGCAATCAAGGTTCTTACCTGTAAGCTTTAGCAATCAAGGTTCTTACCTGTAAGCTTTAGCAATCAAGGTTTTTACCTGTAAGCTTTAGCAATCAAAGTTCTTACCTGTAAGCTTTAGCAATCAAGGTTCTTACCTGTAAGCTTTAGCAATCAAGGTTTTTACCTGTAAGCTTTAGCAATCAAGGTTCTTACCTGTAAGCTTTAGCAATCAAGCACCTTTACATTTTTTTCTTTTCATACAGTCAGGTACATTTAAATTGTTCATTTTTTTTTTTTTCAAAATGTTTCAATTCCCTCCTTGATCAGGAGACTGTAAGACTAATGATCGAAAATAGCTCCTATGTATCCAAGACCTCAACTCAACATGGGTAAAAATCACCAGTTCCAAAAACACTGTACAGATAAGCATGTTATCCCTCCCAGTAGTCACTCTGAGATTATTGAAAAACTGATTTGCACAGCTGTTTGAAGTGAGAAATCTCTCTGTCTCTGTCTCTGTCTCTGTCTCTGTCTGTCTCTCTCTGTCTCTGTCTCTCTCTCTCTCTCTCTCTCTCTCTCTCTCTCTCTCTCTCTCTCTCTCTCTCCGAAATGCCTGCAGTTGTGTTTTGCAATGTTCAACTGCACATCATGTGCTGAGGTGCAGAATCAAAGCTGATTCACAATGGGCAAACACTGATCCCCCTCCTCCTCAGTTTGACAAGTTCTGCTTCATATTTAGCGCTGTTGTATTTGCATTAAACTGTGCAAACAAACAGGCGTGACCATGAACATCTGTAAAATAGTGATAGATCTGCTTAATGTAGAAACTTTGAATTAATACATATTTACATATAGATTTGGTGCGCCTGATATGGCTTGATCCAGATATACTGAACTGAGTAATTTCAGGCTAATTCTCAAATTATTGACAAGAATGAAAGTAAACTTTTGAATTTAGCTCTGTATCTATTTATGAAGCAAACATGATGCACTTTCTTTTTTATGTATTTACACTATTTCGTCATTACATTATTTCATATGTTGCACTTATGAAAGTCCTGTACTGTCCATTCCTTTTTTTCAACTGTAATGTGAACCTCATCCCCATACTTCCTTCTGCTGTCCTCCTTTCTTTATGCCACTCTTAAAGGCTTCATTCATTTTTTTTTTCTATTTTGTGTATTTGGTGTGGGTATTTTGCTTTTTTTGTTTTGAGGAGATGGGTGGAGGACTTGAATTCATTGATATTGTGCCACAAACATTCAAACACTGTCCAAATTGTCCATAGGCTTGAAATCATTGAAACTTCGCTAAAACAAATAAACCAAGGGGAAAACAGAATTATGGTTCCAGCAAACAGTTGCTGGAAAAACGATACAAGGACAATGTTGATATTTCTTTAATTGTAGTGGCACAACGTTGATGATGCCATGAAATGGAAAATCGAAGAGGTCAGGCTAACCAAGAGGCTAATGCCATTTCCCATCCAGTCCATCCCTGTTATCTTTCTTCTTGACTAAAGGTATCTGTTATCCAATCAACAGAATTTAATCAGTACAAAGGAACTGAGAGAAATGAAATTCCCCGGGCAATGGTGGTTTAAAGTGCTATGAAAATAATGTGCAACTTTCCTAAGGTGACCCCTTCTGTGGCTGTACATTGTGTAAAAAGGCCAAACGGGGTCTTGTGCACTTTCAGTTATCTGAGAATGAAGTGTATGAAACACCTTTGATAGCTTTTTAAATGACCAAACATTTTCTTTTTATGCAATTCTACTTAGAAACCTGAATCTTCACTTTGAAACAAGCCCAGCTGATACTTGTTCAGGAAGAAATGAACACTAGACAGGTACAGTTTCCCTAAGATTCAGTGTTTAGTCTTTGAATCCTGATGTAACTTTCGGTCGGAATACTGTGTGGTACCCGCCATAAACTGCTTGTTTGGGCATGCACAAAACTTGAAACTCATTTTGAGATCGTCCACACAATGCAAGAAGCCAGTATAAACCAACAAGACCCAATTATTTTGCATGGGAAAACACAAATGTAGGCATATGTAAAAAGGAATAGATTAATATAAATGCACACAAAAGATGAATGAAAAAGAAAAAAAAAAAAGGGGGGGGGGGGATTTCCCTTTCTCTGTAATACATCATGCAATATTGTTACAGTGTGTTGTACTCTCAGCTTGTTTCTATACATGGAGACATACACAGAGCGTGCACATGGTCAAGTTCATATACATGGAGACATACACAGAGCGTGCACATGGTCAAGTCTATACATGGAGACATACACAGAGTAGTGCACATGGTCAAGTTCTTACATGGAGACTACACAGAGCAGTGCACATGGCAATGTCCTATACATGGAGACATACACAGAGCTAGTGCACATGGTCAAGTCCTATACATGGAGACATACACAGAGTAGTGCACATGGTCAAGTTCTATACATGGAGACATACACAGAGCAGTGCACATGGTAAAATTCTATACATGAGACATACACAGAGCAGTGCACATGGTCAAGTTCTTACATGGAGACATGAACAAGCAGTGCACATGGTCAAGTTCTATGCATGGTAACATACACAGAGCGTTGCAATGGATAAGTTCTTACATGTAGCATACACATGGCAGCCTTCGTTCTGTACAGTCAGCAAAACAAAGTGCAGTCAAGAAACATGGAGAAAAAAGAGCATATCCAGGAAGTATAACGTAACAAACAATAGAAACGGACATGGTCAAGTTCTATACATGTAGACATACACAGAGCAGTGCACGTGGTCAAGTTATGTACATGTAGACATAAACAGAGCAGTGCACGTGGTCAAGTCCTCTACATGGAGACCACAGAGCAGTGCACATGGTCAAGTCCTATACATAGAGACATACACAGAGCAGTGCACATGGTCAAGTTCTATACATGGAGACATACACAGAGCAGTGCACATGGTCAAGTTCTATACATGGAGACATACACAGAGCGGTGCATATGGTGAAGTTCTGACCACTATAGCCCAGCTGACCACATGGCGCCTTTCGTGGGGCTGTCTGTCAAAGTCCAGCAAGGAACAAAGTCGCATCACAAAACAACTCGGCCCATCGAAAAAAACACATCCAGAAAAGAAACGAACAACAATATGCAACGGTGACATGGTGGCAGCATATGTTAAGCTCAAAAAGTAGGCTGTGCTAAGAGCACAGGGAGTAAAAAGCCACAAAAAGTATGTATGGGCAAATACAGGAGTGGACTGCCAATATCCATTCTGGACAGCATTCACACAAAGTTTTGCTAACTGCCAGATTAAAAAAAAAAAATGGTATGTCTTAAACTGCTGTAAAAAAAAAAAAGAAATGTAGGAGTGTAGCCAAGAGCTCAAATGTGCACATATCTCTTGGTGACCCTTAGTAGACGAAATCTTTTGTTCAAGAGTTACCTTCCCCCTTGCCTCCCTTGATTGATGAATCTTGATTTCATGTGTGCTAATAATATATATATATATATATATATATATATATATATACTATATATATATATATATATATATATATATATATATATATATATATATTTATAGTATAAACTACCACACAATGAAAAAGCAAACAAGCAACGTTTTCTTTCCAACATTTCGGCTCTGGGCCTTCCTCGGGGACTTAATTTTGGTCCTGCTGAAAAATCAAACAATCCTTAACTCTGCCTTTCTTTGATCATCACTCAGCAAATTACAGCTGGCTGGCACAGGCCCCTAACAGAGAGCAAATCAAAATTTGCCAGTTAACAAAAGTGATCCAGTGTTAAATATTGCACCCATATAGACTCCATAGCCAATCCCTCCTCCCCCCTCCCTGAACACTTGCACAACACCCGCACACACAAACCCCAAAATACACCCTCCAACACACAGACACATGCACACACACATAGGGAGAGAGGGGAGTGGGAAATACCGGTTTTCAGTAACATGTTGCAGATTCAATTGTCTATGAACATTTCAAACAAATTCATTTCGCCTATGTGTAGTTCTTGTGAATATCAAACTGTGTGTATGAATGAGTAAGGTAATATATCTATAAAGCAAGTCACAGCTAGAGTACTATTTCAAAGTAGGCTGACCACATACATGCCCACTCCCAAAGAGGTGGAGCAGAGTAGGAAGAGGGGGAAAGGGGAAAAGCATGTAGGTAGGGGAAGGACTGGGGGCAGGAACCAAATTATCAAAAATTGGGAAGGGGGGGGGGGGATGGGATAAGGGGAAATTTTGGTTGCGCGCGGCGGCATACACACACACACACACACACACACACACACACACACACACACACACACACACACACACACACACACACACACACGTGTGTGGGCAACCATTCGCATGCAAGCCCGCGTGTAAGGGAAGGATTGGGGAGGTGTAATCTCGGGTAACGCAATACAAAAAAAAAAAAAGGGGGGGGGGGGGTGTTAAGAGGGAGACCAGCAAGAGTTGTCACGAGGAGGTATGTGCATAAAGGAATCTTATAGGAGGAGCCGGTAGGGAGGAAGGAGGTCAAGAGTCTTGGAGAGGAAGGTCTAAGAGAAGGCTTGAATGAAGGGTGTGGCAGTGAGGGTAGATAGTGAAGATAGGGAGGGGGTAGAGGCGAAGGGAGATGAATGGTGGGGGTACTGTTGGAAGGGGAGGCTGGGGAGAGGAGAGGGTACGGGGAAGAGTCTGTGTGACCATATTGAGACCCTCTGGGTAAACAGTGCATAATTTGTTAAACCAGAAAGATTCACCTCGAAGGCTGTAATCGTCCTCTGAAATAACCTTTTCTATTACTATACATCTGAGATCATGTAGGGAGTGATTAGTCTGGTGGAAATATCTGGTTACTAGAGTTCCAGTGTTCTTTTTGATGTTCAATCTGTGTTGGTAAAAAGGTTTTTAATGAATTTTTAGTTTCTCCAACATGCTGGCTGTGTGGGCATTTGCTGCAAAACAGTAAATCAGATGATGTTGCTGGTTAAACAGTCCATGTGGTGTCGGATGGTGAACGATTCTCCTGTTACTGTACTTTTGAAGTTGGCTCTTTCTACTAAACGTCCTTGCCAGATCACACATTTAGCACCCGGGTGGTGAAGCATCCAACTGACGGGTGGGAAGTGCAAAGGGCATAATATATATATATATTATATATATATATATATATATATATATGTGTGTGTGTGTGTGTGTGTGTGTGTGTGTGTTGTGTGGTGTTTTATATTATATATATATATATATATATATATATGTGTGTGTGTTTTGTATGTGTGTGTGTGTGTGTGTGTGTTGTGTGTGTGTGTGTGTGTGTGTGTGTGGGTGTGTGTGTGACTGAAGTCACAAAAATTCATTCATCTTATTCATTACAACCATATTGGATCAAAAAGCCTGTATTTTCTATAAACTGGTGCATAAAAGTAAAGTCTGTAAGCTCTTATTTCCCATATCACATGCTTAGGATATTTTCAGTACGTGTTTGCGAATACATGAAATTACTGACAATATCCGTCTCGATCAAACAGTTGCCTTCTTTGTTCCATTTCTGTTTTTGCGCTAAATTGCCATTCTACAAAATAAAGACCTCTTCCAAATCGAAAGCTTGTGAATGACTCCATTTCTGTGATAGATACAACTGAAAATGTATAGACATTATCCGGTAGTCCGTTTCAACAGAGTACTTTTTTTTAATCGAATATCATATCAACAGCTCATGTCAACAGCTCATGTCAACAGCAGTCACAGTCATGTCAACAGCTCATGTCAACAGCTCATGTCAACAGCTAGGCGAGAGGACAGCCAGTTGTGTTTTGCTCTAATTTGCAGAGACAAAGTTCTCAACTCAGACACAGTCTTGGAGAATCAAATTCATATGAAAGGAGTGAAATGCCTGCTATTCATTCATTATAGAATCATTGCATGCTGTTAGGTAATTATCGTGATGGAGAAAAATATAACACAAACTTGTTAAAAGAGGGTTCATTCTCCCATTTGATCTTAAATAAGCAACAAAATGATCAAATGTGATATGCTTCATTTTATTCCTTGGGTTCTAAGATTTTCATCAATAGTAAATATGTTTGAATACTTTGAATGGACAGCGAGTCAGAAAACACGGAAGCTGCGACAGCACAACTTTCTGTTAGTTCTGCCTCACGAAGCCAGTTTTGTCTGCGGCACGTTCTGCTATATATTTGAGGCACTGTGAGTTAGTGGGTATGTTCTAGGCATGGTAGCAAAATAAAGGGGAAGAAACTCCATGCCGTTTCCTCTGTGTTCTCTTTAGCTGGCTGTCGTCCCTTGAACCTGAACCTACCATCATCTGTCTGTCTTCATGTGCACCCCCTGCCACTCCACACCATCACAGGAGTCTCTCAGAAGGCAGAAAACACGCATTTACTCTGAGTCTGCAATGCACAATGTACACAGAAAACCGCAAGTGTGCACCCATATATTGAGCATTACATAGACGCAGAACAAATGCTTGTGTATATGTGTGAGGCTCTGTGTATATGCACGTCTAGTGCTCAATATACGTGTGTGTAGGCAATCTTCTGTGCGACATAGAGTATTGCATACACACATACATGCCAAGCATTACTTCAGTTCAGTCTAGTGGTTTATATAATGTCTTTTCATCGTCAGATGATATTAGACACTTAAAAACAAATAGACACTTAAAAACAAACAAGCAAACAAACAAGCGCCTCCACACACAACTTATCATCCATTAGACACTTAAAAACAAACAAACAAACGCACACCTCCACACACAACTTATCATCCATTAGACACTTAAAAACAAACAAACAAACAAACGCACACCTCCACACACAGCTAATCATCCGTGTAAGTAGTTCAAACCCACATCTGATTAATGCGTATTTACAAAAGTGAAATACCCTAGTGGTACACGAAATTGATCTTTATAAAAAAAATTTGCATCCTGTGATGGCAAAACAACCATGGCAGTTTCAGCAACATATAGACCATACAAGACAGTATTGACATTATCAAAGTTATTCATCTCAATACCTCTCTCCTGATAGAGCGAGGTCAACACAATGATGCACAGAAATGTTTTTTTCTCTGCAGACACAAGTAATGCCATGAGAATATTTAGTATTCCATGTATTCCGCCTTAATGTATGTATTAATCTAACAATGTGCCTTGGGCACAATGGTAAAGTAGCCTTTTTTTCTAAAATTAAAATTCTGTTTACGTATATACTTGTCCATAATTTGGATTAATTCACAAGAAGACAAATCTAAGGGATTGCATAATACATTTTCAATAATTGTATTTTCTCCTTTTGCAAGACTGTCTGCTATTTCATTCCACTTTATATCACGGTGAGATGTGACCCAACAAAAGTCAATTCCTATGCCTAGAGTTATAAAAACAATGCAGTAAATGTTTTATTTCAAAAAGCAAATCTGCAAGTGTGCACCCATATATTAAGCATTACATAGAATAAATGCCTGTATCTATGTGTGTAATGCTCTGTCTATATGCGTATCTAGTGCTCAATGTATGTATGTGTGTAGGCAATCTTCTGTGCGACACAGGAAACTGCAAGTGTGCACCCGTATATTAAGCATTACATAGATACAGAATAAATGCCTGTATGTATATGTGTAATGCTCTGTGTATATGCGTATCTAGTGCTCAATGTACGAGTGTGTAGGCAATCTTCTGTACGGCTTCTGTAAGCATTACCTAGATGCCCAGATGTATATAGAGAATTACACACATGTATGCTGGCATTTTACACACAAGCAAATATGGTAGCTCAATACACCTTTGGTGAAATGGCTTTTTCTATGGAAAAAGAAGAAAGTCATACAAAGAAAAAAAAAAGAAAAACAGAACGCACACATTCGCACACAATAAAACATATCCAGAAAAGCAACGAAAAACAAAATGCAGTTATAGCGTGGTAGCTCAATGGTATCTGATGTGTATAAATAAGGCTGTGCCAAGATAGGTAAGGTAAGGTAATGTTGCTTATAGCCCAGCCGACCGCAAAGGGCCACATCAGGGCTGTCACCACGTTAAAATCAACTCACAAGCTGTGCCAAGAGCATCAGAGTAAAAAATAGAAACATTTCAGTGCCACAAAAAAATACATTTCTGCACGGTTAGTGTACACAAAACGTTTTATTCGTTGACTGTCTGGTAACAAAAAAGATGGCATGTAAAACTGCTATACGAAAAAAAAAATACAAGAAAGAGGGACTATAAGAAACAAAATTGCAAGTTTTGCACAACAAAGACAAGAGAAGGGTCTATAAAGGCAGAAAACATGTATCTACTCTGTGTCTATGTAATGTTTGAGGTACATACGTTTGTGTGTGTGTGTGTGTGTGTGTGTGTGTGTGTGTGTGTGTGTGTGTGTGTGTGTGTGTGTGTGTGTGTGGACGTGTGCAATGTACACAGAGCATTTTGCCTGTGCACACACATACATCAAGCAGTACATGGACATGGGGTAAATGCATGCAAGTAATGCTCAGTGGATATGTGTATCTAGTGCCCAGTGTACATGTGTGTATGCAATCTTCTGTGTACCATGTAGACAAGAGTATTATATACACCAAGCATTGGATACCCAAATGTACACATAATTTACATACACACATATGCGCACAGGTGTTCTATTCACAAACACTACCATGTCAGCTTTCAACAAACCATCAGGGAAAATTGCTTTCCCCATGGAAACTACATTCATGGGATATTAGTAGCAGCCTTAACTGACAAGAAAAAAAAAACAGAAAAAAAGAACAGTTATGATTCATATCAGTATTAAAATATACATACACAATAAAAGCAGCTGTTACACACAGCTAGGTCGTATAATTCCAATGCGGACAGAAGATACAGGACACATCACCAAAATGGTTGTTAACACAGCTTTAGGAGGAATGAACAGCGATTCATGAGGCAATCAAGTTCAAGTGCACCAGAATATGTTGTTGCTCATTACGCAAGGTTTTGAAGGCAGTGGGGAATAATGTATGACATGAATTACCTTTTCTAAACCCAGACTGACTCTCACTCGATAGATTATATAACTTAAGATGATCATAATTGGGTCTGCCTATGTGCTTTCTAATACTTGCAAGATAGATAATGGTCTGTAATTGGTTGTTGGGAATTGTTACCAGATTTGTACATGGGAACAACTTTTGCAACTTTGAACTGTGTTGGAACTGAAAGTTTTGGAATATTACCATCAATTCCATCAATCTACAACTTTATCTCCTTCTCGTCATGGATGGACAACCTCGTTGATTTTCGATATGGTTTTCTACTAGAGGAGTCCCGCCGGGCTAGTAGACTGCCGGGCCCTGTGCCTCAAAAGGGCCCACCCCATGCGACTGGTGGTCACCCCGTCCCGGTGAGAGGAGCCAGGCATCGGAGGCTGAGGGAAAATGCTACTGGCCGAAAAACATCTGACCCCGGAGAAACCCCTAGACCACTCAACATTCTCCAGTGGAATGCAGACGGCGTCTACCACAAAAAGATCCCACTTACTGAGAGAATGTACACAGAAAACATTGATGTGGCCTGTATCCAAGAGACACACCTGAAATCCAACCACAAGTTTAGAGTCAGAGGTTACCAAACCTTCAAGATAGACAGAGAAGGAAGACCGAAAGGAGGAGTGCAGATACTCGCCAAGAACAGTATTCCAGCCTCAGATTTTACAGTGGACACAAATCAGGAAGCTGAAATCCACGGAATCAAGATTACAGTGGACAAGACTGTCATCACCATCTTCAATGTGTACTACCCACAAGACAAAGAGCTCTCTCTACAGAAAGTGGACATACCATCAGAGAACTGCATAGTAGTAGGTGACTTTAACAGCCACTCAACCTGTTGGGGTTACAGTGAGAATGACCGAAGAGGAGACGAAGTGGAGGACTGGCAGATAGAGAGCAACCTGCTTCTGCTGAATGATCCAGAAGACCCACCAACATTCTTCTCTCACCGATGGCTCACCACGACCACCCCAGATCTTGCCTTTGCCACTGACGACCTTGCCCAAAAAACCAGCAGGAAGGTACAGAACCAGTTGGCAGACAGCGACCACAGACAGTACTACTGGCCATCAATTTGCAGTACACATCAAGCAATGCCAAGTCCTTTCCCAGATGGAATTACAAGAAGGCGGATTGGGAGATGTTCGCGGGACTCTCTGACGAGTATTGTAAGACCATCAAAGTGGACGATTACAACATCAACAGAGCCACAAAAACTTCAACCAAGCCATCCTGAAAGCAGCCTCAGAGGCAATTCCACGTGGCGCTCGAAAGAAACTACAGGCCATATTGGACAGAAGAACTGCAGGAGCTTGAAGATGAAGTGACAAGGGCTAGAGAGGAGGTGGAAAACAACCCAACACAAGAAAACAACATCACTCTCAAAGCCTGCACTGCCAAATACAGAAAGGCCTACATCCAAGCTGCAAGAACAAGCTGGATGGAGAAAACAGAAAAGCTGTACCTTGACAGAGATGGTAACAAACTTTGGAAACTGACCAAAGCCATGAATAATGAAGAGACAAGGTCAGTGCCTGTCACGCTCCAAAAAGATCAGGAGATTGTGACAGGGAGGGAGGCAGCGAACTGCTTCATAGACAGCTATGAGCAGACCAGCAACATCTCTGTGACAGAGGACAGAAAACAACAAGTCCATGATGAAATGAAGAATCATCAGGATGACCAGACCAACCTGATTACATGGACAGGCCTTTCAAACTGAAAGAATTAGAAGAAGCCGCAGAATCTTTACAGTACAAAAAATCTCCAGGTCCTGACAAAGTCACCAACGAGATGCTCAAACACCTCGGCACCAAATCAAAGACCAAACTCCTTGCTCTCTTCAACAACAGCTGGAAGACGGGGCATGTTCCACAAAGCTGGCGAGAAGCTGATATGGTGCCCATACATAAGAAGGGCAAAGACAGAGTTAGGGCTAACAGCTATCGCCCCATCAGCCTCATCAGCTGCGTGGGCAAGCTCCTAGATGATCCATTCGCGGCTAGTGTGGCACCTGGAGAAGAACAACATCATCACTCCAGAGCAGACAGGCTTCCGCCAACATCATTCCACTGAAGATCAAGTGACCTACATAGCCCAGAAGATCAAGGATGGCTTCCAGGACAAACAACATACACTGACGGTGTGGATAGACATGGAAAATGCGTACGACAAAGTCTGGAAGGATGGCCTCCGGAGAAAACTCCAGAAGAGTGGTGTGACTGGCTGTATGTACCAATGGAACTCGCAGTACCTGAAAAATAGGAAGGCCCGAGTCCATGTCAACGGAGCATACAGTCGGAAGAAGACACTGAGAGAAGGAGTCCCTCAAGGAGGTGTCCTCAGCCCTACCCTATTCCTTGTCTTTATCAACGACATCGTCAGAGATGTGCCACGCAAAGTCCAAGGAGCCATCTATGCAGACGATCTTGTCCTATGGTGCTCGGAAGAGCACCTCACAACTGCCAACTACAGGCTACAGCAGGTGCTGAATTTTCTCGAAAGCTGGACAAAACAGTGACTGGTAACAATTAACGCCAAGAAGACCACTTACACTGTTTTCAGCCTCTCACCCAAAGAACAGAACCTGAGCATCAGTGGACAAACTCTGCTTGCTGAAAATAACCCCACGTACCTGGGAGTCACCTTCGACAAACGCCTGACGTGGAAGAAGCAAGCAGAGAAAACAGAGTTAAGAGCAAAAGTACTCCTTGCCCTCATGAAGAAGCTGGCAGGAACAACATGGAGTGCAGACAACACGACCCTCAGGAGACTGTACACTGGTAGAGTCAGGCCAGTGCTGGAGTATGGCATGACTGCATGGGGCACTACAGCCAAATCCAATTTTGAACGGATCAGCAAGATTCAGAATCAAGCTGCCCGTATCATCACAGGAGCCATGAAGTCTACGCCAATCCAGGAGCTTGAAACCATCACAGAGCTCCAGCCCCTTGAGGACTGCAGAGACGCCAAACTCCTGACCCAGGCTGCCAAGTTCAAGAGGCTGTAAGGCCACCCCATGAAAGACAGACTGTCCCAGCCAACAAAAGGACGGCTGAAGAGAGGGAGCTTCGTACACCAGAGCAGGATCCTAGAACGGCAACATCAAGATATCCTTGACCATGACCCCAAAGTGATACCCCGGTGTCTTGCCGTCCCTCCCTGGAGCGAAGGAACCCCTCCCCTCATCCAGTGCAGCATCCCTGGTGTTGGCCCAAAAGATTCCCAAAGCGGCCCTGAAAGAAAGTCCCTCACCCTTGAACACCTCCATACCCAGTTCCCCAAAGAGTCCTGGACTCATGTCTACACCGACGGCTCTGCAGCAGATGCCATTCGAAATGGAGGGGCAGGAGTCTATGTCCAATATCCAGGAGGCAGAGAAGAAAAGATCTGCCTTGCTACCAGCCTGTACTCAACAAATTACAGAGCTGAAGCAGAAGCCCTGAAAACAGCAGCAGCCCACATCGAGGTCAGCCCCTACGCCAGCCACAACGTTGTCTTCCTGACCGACGCCCTGTCCATCTTGCAAGCCCTTCAGTCCAACAGAGATCCAGAGCTCAACGATCTGTCCTCATCTCTCGCCTCCCTCTGCACAAGTCACACAGTCACCCTGCAGTGGATTCCCTCCCACTGCAACGTGCTCGGCAATGAGACTGCTGACTCCTTGGCAAAGGAGGGCACTACAAAGGAGCAGATGGACAGATCTACCAGTTACACCGAATTCAGGACCATCATCAAGGCCAAGCTGCAGAACAAGTGGAAGCAGCAGCATCCACGCCACAACAGAGCAGACCTGTACTACCTGCTGACTCGACGAGAGCAGGTAATCATCTTCAGGCTCAGGACAGGCCACAACCGCCTGAAACACCACCTATTTTCTGAACTCCGCATCGGCAACACAGAGCAGTGCCCCTGCGGAACAGGCAGCCAGACAACAGAACATCTGCTGCAGTCCTGCCCGCTCCACCAAGCGCTTCGAGCGAAAACCTGGCCCGACCCAATACCAGTGGCCCGGAAGCTCTACGGAGGACTGGAGGACCTGCGGTGTACTGCCACCTTTGTCGAGGAGACGGGGGAATCCATCTAAAGACATGACGAACGAGACAACAACATCTCCTTCAAATGAGATAAGGAATAGTAAACATCAGTTACAGAAAGAAAGGGTACTGACAGTTGGGAATGGACATTGTTAGTATTGCAGGACATGGTCAATTTTTCTGGGTAATTTAGTTGAATAATACCACATCCATCCCATACACCCACCCCGCACCTCCACAAAAAGTACATATGATTATATGAGCAATTCACTGGTTCACCCACTTACTCTGCATGAAGACATTATAAATCTTTCATATGTGGACATTTCTATGCACCGACATAGCCTGTCCCAATCATCAAGTCGCAAATTATTTTGAAACAGTGGTACCTGTGAACAGAAACAATCCCTTTGGGAAAGTAAGTAAACTGTATGTTGGTTCAGAGTATGAGCACACCTGCTCATTTACCATGCCATCATCTTTTTGCAAAAAGCTATTCATTCAATGTCTGCACATTCTGTTGTTGTGAGGGTCTTTCCGTTTTTGTCTTTGACTGGCTTGCCAGTCTGTTGGAACTTGCCTGCCAGCTTCTTTGTGGTGGTGTACAGCTCTCTCATGTTGCCCTGTCCTGCAGCATCCTCTGCTTGTCTGACAAGTCTGTCGATGAAGTCCTTTTTATCTTTCTTCACACTTTTCTTCACTTCTTTGTCTGCCTGGGTGTAGTCTTCTTGGGCTTGTGCTTTGCTTGATCTTGTCCAGCTCATATTCAGTGTGGCTTTCTCCTCTTTCCTTTTGTTCGGTTTCTGAATAGTATCATCAGAGATCCACTCCTTGTGTTCGGTTTTCTTCTTTCCAAGTACCTCCTCACAGGTCTCATGCCAAAGTTTCTTGGTATGTTGCCACTGGTTCTCAATGTTTGTGCTCTCCTCTTCAAGCATTTCTTCAAGTAGCTGGAACCTGTTGGTAAGACTGATCTGAAATTTCTCCTTTATTTCTTTACTGCTAAACAGCTCCACATTATATCTTGTCCTTGCTGCATTTGTTGAAGTGTACTTCTTCAATCGGAGTCTCACTGTTTTCACAAGCAGGTGGTGGTCTGATGGCACGTCAGCACCCCTCATCACCCTCACATCCCGCCATGATCGCCTGAATTTCCTGCTGATGCAGATGTGGTCGATCTGGTTCTCCGTGACGTGGCCACGGAAACTTCCTGCAGTTTTCGGAAGAACTCGTGCCACACCATAGAGTTGCCCTGAAAATCCACGCGATTCCAATGATGTCGGCTGAATGGAACTCTGCCTTTGGAACCCACAGCAAACTCGACTCTGGGTAGGAGCTGGTCGGGTAGAAACATCCCGCAAAATAAATGGCTCTGGTGGGATTCGAACCCACGACCATCCAGCCGGGATGTACCCGACACAAACCACTATGTGGCGGGTTTTGGTGGAGTCTTTCAACTGAAGCGTATTCCTTAACCAGCCGCGCCTGCTGTGCTATCAGATGACAGCAATATCCAACCTCTGTATCAACAGGATCTTACTTAAGACCTTTACCTTCTCTCGCTGACAGCCGAAAGAGGACATCTCCAGCCTCACCCCCCCCTCCGCCTCCACCCCCTCTCCAATCTCCTTCCTGCTTCTTATGCGTGGGTAGGGTACCCCCCCCCCCCCCCCCCACCCCCCCATCCCCACTTTCAATTTCAAATCTTGTATTTGCGGTGACGTCAAACGAAGGCAAATTGGTGGACGTCACTGATCTATCCCCTGCAGGGTGTTGAAATGTGTAACTATGCGCCATGTATTGTGCGTTTATTTGTATTTCTTGTTTTTCTTCTTCTTTTTTATGTTCTACTTGTTTTGTTTTTACAATCTTGCTTTTTCGTACTAGCTTGTTAGTAGGAGTGTACAAAGCAGGTAGCTGAATGCTACTAGCTCGACTCTCATATTCTTTTACTTTGAATAGGAGAGTCGTGAAGGGAAAGAGAGGAGGGGGTAGAACAAACAAGACAAGACAAATGAAATAACTAAGGAAAGTCCGATCAATCGAACAAGGTAGAGTAGACACAAAATCACAAATCGCAACTAAATAAGTCGGGAATATAATCTCAAAATCGTATACCATAGTAACACACAAGTCTCTCTTATCACATCTTGCCTTTCACTCTCTGCTCTCTCTTCTCCTCTCTGCCTTTCTCTCTCTCTCTCTCTCTCTCTCTCAGAGAGAGAGAGAGAGAGAGAGAGAGAGAGTCAGAAGGCAGAGATAGATTCAGAGAGACAGAGACACAAAGATGCAACTTGAGACTGCTTTGGCAAAATGTCTTCATGTGATGGCTTCATATCGCTGTATCAGTCTACAACCTGAACCTGACACGTTCCATCTCATGCATCATAGGCACAGATCCACACATGATCAAAACATCACAGCAGTCAAGATGGGTCGTGTCGAAGAAGTCCATTGACAGCATCTCCACTCCAGTTGAAGGCGATTTGTTTGACTTCACGACAGACATGGAAAAAAAAACACACTTCAATTTCTTCTCTCTTTCTTGCGGACTTGCCAATATTCATGTGTAAAAGCTTTATTGACAACGTCCTGTGCTTTTCTTTAGATCGTCAATGTCTGCAGTGTGCTGGACGTTGTGCCACACGTGTTTGCGTTTCTTACACCCACTCTGGTTTTGTGTTATCTATCAAATTTCAGATTCTGTAATGCCACCTCCATGTTCAGTGTCGGATTCTTCGGCATTTTCTACACCAACACGCGGAATTTAAGTTGTTTCCCCACAGTAGGAAGATAACACTTTGGAAAGAGCTTGACAGCAGAAGGTGTTCAGAGAAGAATCTTCCCACACACAAGTGTTTCGGCGCTGAACTTGTACTCTAAGGGGGCCGGGCCACGCCCAGGTCATGACTCCCATATGCCCTTCTGCTGCCACCATTTTTTCTTCATTGCCGGGATTCGAACCCGCAAATTTAGGATGGGTGGGCGTCTCAAGATGTGCCTTTTTAGATGGAAGTCTTAACACACTGCAGACAGGACTCCTGTTCTGCGCTGGGAAATTTCAATAATAAGAAATTCACTTTTGTTACTCCTTGACCACATCCGGATGGAATTCTTCGGCTGTCTCTGCCATCGCCTTCTTTCCTGACATCCCGAGCTGTTTTATAATGTAAGCTGATGAACCTTCAAAATCCCCTTGCTACAATTTCTATGCCAAGAATCTGGGCCTGAAAGCCGGATTCCCCCAAGCTGCTCGCTAGGCTGGCATGATTCTGTCTTGTAGACGTGTGCTTGCTCTATTGTGCATACGTATGGCACAGGAGGTTCGATCAGAATCATTTGCTTTCATGAAACTGAGTGGAGAACAATAACCGATATGTTACCACTCTTTCTGATGATCTGTGGGTGGTTCTTCTATTCTCGTAGGTCTACAGTTCATTTCCAGTCATCTGGTCCTTCCAGTAAACCTTTCTTCCATGTTCTTGATATCACAGCTCTTCTAGACAGTAATATGATTTCTGGCCTCCTGTAGTGCAGAACGTTGTTGCTGGAGCTACTGGTGGTGTATATCTTCCTCCAGCAGTACTAACCGCATGTGCGATCTTCTTGAGCTCTTGGTTGTGCCTCCATGTGTACCTGTCCTGGGTTAGCGCTGCTTTGCGTGAACTCAGAGCATGTTCCACTGGTTGTCGTGACAGAGTGGATACGTACGGTCATCCGATTTTCCCCATTTGACAAGGTTGGAATTCGAGGACAGGAGGTCATAAACAGATCTGAGAATGAAGCTGATTCTAAGAGATGCCACGGACCATGTATTGTTCAAGGTGAGATTTTTTGGAGTGCATTTCCCAACGTAGTCCACTGTCCTTGTTGGCTTTATTGGACTGCCTTCTGTACTGTCTTTGCGTCTTCTTCTTTCTTCAGGTTCTCTGTGACCATGTGTCTTTTTACTTTCCCTTTTGGTTTTGACCACTATATCATTTCTGGTGATCCCAGCCTCCATCTGCTGGTCTGTGTGTGGCCTGTTATTTTCCAGATCTGGAGGTTTTTCTTTGCCACGTCTACTGCCTCGCGAACTTTCCATTTTCTGCCTGTCTTTAGCTTTGGCCGGTTTTACACTGATCACTATCACCTACTGTGCACTAGAGTCATACAGTGTCATGTGCATTTGCTGTTCAGTGACTGTGCCCCACACAGAGACAAGCAATCAGAGAAAGGCAAAGGATGCTCGGTGCCTGCTATATGCTGACCAGTATAAACAGTGTCCTTTGGGCAGGAAGAGCTCAGTTCGTAGAGCGCCAGACCCATTGTCCCTGTTGTCTTCGAGTTGCAAGTTCGAATATCCTCTGGGACATTTTGGTACGGTTGAGGGGAAGGGGGGCGGGGGGGATCGTTTGGAGTGAACATTCGTTCTGACCTCCTTCTTGAAAAGTACTTTGAATGATACAATAAGTCGAGGTTCCGTGTGTGAACGCGTGCATTATAATACATACACACACATTAAAATACCATCACCAACGTTTGGAAGAGAAGGCCAGTTTGGCCGTTGGTATGGATGACACATATTCACATAGCAGGGTCCGAAAGAATGCCATTGAATAAAGAAGGATGGCCGGCTGCTATTCAATTGAATGGCACGGGGAGACTACTGGCTTTAGTCCCAGCAGGCAGCTCTTCAGTCGGCTCTACCGAGTCTAGCAGCTCGTTGTGTGAACGACAGCATGGATGTAAATCGCTTAAAGCTTGGGCACTAGCTATAAAATAATGATGATGATGATGATGATGATGATGATGATGATGATGATGATGATTTTAACAAGAATAATAAAATAATAATAATAATAATAATAATAATAATAATATTATTATAGTATTAATAATAATAATAATGATGATAAAGGTAATAACAATAATAATAATAATAATAATAAAGTTGTTTGTCCGTCGAGACGACGACGACCATCTAGTCATCCTGGGATCGGGGGTGAGTGCGTAGATGGCCGGTCAGACCGATCTGCGCCTAGAAAGAACAATCACAGTACGGACAGGGGATGGTGGCAGCATTTGGAGATCTGTTGACACTGGTCTTCCTGATCATCCTGCGATGCTCAGCTGCAGCAGTTCGGTTGCCTTCACAGGTCTCTGCACCTTTGCGGACAAGTGATCGCCCCCCGTCTCTGTCGTGTGCAGTCTGCTCCCTTGTTGTGGGGCTGATGTTGAAGGCCTTCATGGATAATAGTAACAACAACAACAGCAATAGCAACAACAGCAGCACAGCAGCAAGAAGAAGAAGAAGAAGAAGAAGAGGAAGAAGAAGTGTGAGTACAGCATCATAGAACAAACTGGGTAGTGTTGGGAAACCAGACACAAAAAAGCAACTGCCTATTCTTGGTTTCTGCTACGTACATGTACCACTGCCTTTGCTTATCCCTGTTACCACAGGGGGGAGGGGGAGGGAGGGGTGGGGGGGGGGGAGAGAGGTGACCCTTCCGGCAATACACAGCCCGGTGAGACTGCGTGACATGGGCGGTGTTTGCTGTCAGCCTGAGGACGACGACAGTACGACTGCCTTAGTGTTATAGGCTGATAGCGTGACGTCCTGTAGTGCCGCATGAAGCCTGTTTCCAAGAGTGGACTGGGGAGCGTGTACAGTCCTGACTAAGAAGCTTGTTTGAATCAACAGTCTCTTTCACTTGTTGCAGAAAATCGCGTCTTGTCGAAAGCCAGACATGAGGAAGAAAAAAAAAAACTATGAGAGAGAGAGAGAGAGAGAGAGAGAGAGAGAGAGAGAGAGAGAGAGAGAGGGGAGGGAGGGAGGGGC
>CM065743.1:42897774-42924577 GCA_033310375.1 Conus canariensis
CCAGATAATGGCTTAGAACATGCACACGCTATATCTTGGGAATATTTGGTCTTCCAAGAGTTCAAACGTATGTTGTATATTAAACTAGAAATATGTCTAGGATATGTTTCAATTACACATTTTTCTTGAGACTTCTCAATTCGGAAACAGCTTTCCAGTAATGAATGTATTTCATATATATCTAACTTCAAATTACTTTTTGCAGCATTGCCCATTACCCCGCGTCTAGCCAGTTTATCTGGTATTTCATTCCAATAAATACCACAGTGTGAAGGGACCCAGCAGAATACTATATTTATTCCTGTGGAAATAATGTAATTAATTAGATGCTTTATTTCAAAGATTACATCTTTCCTTGTTTCAACATCCCAGACTTTCAAACTATCTAACACTGCGTTAGAATCAACACAAAATAAAATGTTACAGAAAGAATGATTACTATCACAAATAAAGAGTAATGCCATAAGAATAACATACAATTCTGCTGTAAAAATAGAAAATCCTTTTCCAAGGCTGTATGCTTTTTGAACTTTTAAAGCCGGAATAACAAAACCTGAACCTGCACTTAACTGGCAAACGGAACCATCCGTAAAAATGTGTAAATGATATGAATATTTGTTTTCTAAGTTTTCTCTCACTTTAGAAGTTAAAATGTTAATGTTATCATTTTTCCGGACATCAGTGTAATCTACATCAAAGATAGCCTGTCTATGTTCTCATGGAGGCACCGGGGGAACAACAGGAGCAGGTGAGAGTGAAGTGACATCAATATTGCATTTTTCAAAAGAATCTTTCGTGTAATTTCGAACGGGACAAAGATAACCTAGCTCTTGAGCTCTTTTGGGATAATCAACATTTGAATCCATCAACACTTCGTTTTCGACTGAATTAGGTACTGAAAGACTTCTTGCGACATATTTGGCCACAGCTAATCTACGTTGATCTGACAGTGACAGCATATTAATTTCTTTGTACACCTTCAATGTGTTTGTGTGCACTGGGACACCAAGCGCTAATTTGATAGCTTTGCTGTCTATACTTTACAATTTTTTTCAGTAGACTTTGAGGAGCTGAAAAATAAACTTCTTGTTCGTACACTAGTTTTTATCTTATTAGAGAAACAGCTAGGTGCAGGAGGGTTTTTGTATCTTGAGCCCATGGTTGAATACAAATAATTTTCAATAAGTTTAAACGTTTCCTTGTTTTAGCTATCAAGTTTTCAATGTAAAAACGCCAGTTAAGTTTAGGGGTTAAATTCACACCCAGAAATTTTATGTTTTGTGAGTACTGCAATTCAGAACCATTCGATTTGAAGCTTGGCAAATACACTGGATTGTCTCCATTATTGAAAAACATTAACTGTGTTTTTTCACCCGAGAGAATAAGCCTGTTATTTTCCATAAAGTTGTTTAATTTATCTATCTCTAACTGATATATCTTCTGTATATGATTCGTAATTCTCTTGCCAGTATGCTTTCGGATATTTGTACTTATCCACATAGCAATGTCATCAGCATATTGTACTAAACTCACACTTTTTGATATCTTTGGAAGATCATAAATAAGAATGTTAAACAACATGGGGGCTATAATAGAGCCCTGTGGAATTCCGATATCAATGCTCTGAAAAGACGAGTAAACTTTCCCTATTCTTGTACATATGGATCTCTGCAATAAAAAAAACTTTTTAAAGTATTGAAACATCGTTCCATTAATTCCTATTATTATTATCTAACGTAATTGGGTACTGTTGCAAGCAATAACCATTTCTCAATTTTTTAACCATTTTCCAAACCTTATGGATATCTTTTGATTCCGATATTTTGGATCTACAAAATTCTGAGAAATGTATTCTTTTCGCTCGGGCAACGACCCTGTTACTGTTATTCTTGGCATGTTTCATCGCTAGGAAATTTTCATCTGTTCTCACTTTCAGCCAAGCTTCATATAGGATTCTTTTTTTAAGAGCTACAGCTATCGCACAATCGAAATTCCACCATGAATTACCAACATATTTCCACTGTTGGGCATCTTTACAAATAGGAATAGATTTTCCGGCAGCCTGTAAGACATGTCGACAAAACTCTGTATAATATGCATCTATACCTTCATTTTCAATACTACGGAAATGTGTATTGGACAAGATCGATTCGTACAGAGACCAATTTGCATTTTTATATGAAAACTTTGGGATACTATCTTCATTTCCATCTTCTTCATTTTCAATATGCTCCTTTAACTGTATGATGATTGGGAAATGATCGCTGCCCAAAGTATCATCCTCTGTTGACCATATCGAGTTTACTGCCAACTCCGGAGAAATTAAAGATAAATCAATAGAAGTAGGTTTATGAGTGGAAATGTCTGGCAGTCTGGCAATACTACCATCGTTTAATAAAACCAATTTGGAGTCAACAATATTTTCAACTAAACGGTTGCAAGTTGTGGTGCAAATATTCCCAAAATGGAGCATGCGCATTGAAATCTCCCAGTATTACCTATTTGTTGTTTGACAAAGGAAGGTTTATTATCCAGTCTGTATTATCAGTGTGTGTGTGTGTGTGTGTGTGTGTGTGTGTGTGTGTGTGTGTGTGTGTGTGTGTGTGTGTGTGTATGTGTGTGTGTGTGTGGCTTGGAGAATGCCTGTGTGAGTGGTGGCATTAAGCGCGAAGAGTACAGAGGCAAAGGGGAGAGGGGGCACAGGCTTGAGAGAGAGAGAGAGAGAGAGAGAGAGAGAGAGAGAGAGAGAGGAGATGAGAGAGAGAGGAAGAGAGAGAGAGAGAGAGATTCATTAATAAACGATGGTCCCTCATGGAGGGGGTAAGTTTTGGGGGAGGGAGGAACACAGACAAAATAGAACTAATAGGGCAAACAGGAAAGTCATCGTTTGTGATAGGGATCACGGAGGAATGAATAAGTAGTTGCACAACACTACAAGGCTGCAATTTCTCTGAGCCTGAGTACTTCCTTTGCAATGACAGTGTGAACTTTCAAACCCTATCACGTCTCGTACATAACATCGATATGCACGACTCTCTCTCTCTCTCTCTCTCTCTCTCTCTCTCTCTCTCTCTCTCTCTCTCTCTCTCTCTGCGTGCGTGCGTGAGTGTGTGTGCGCGCGCGCGTGCTTGCGTGAGTGTGTGCGCGAGTGCATGCGTGTGTGTGTGTGTGTGTGTGTGTGTGTGTGTGTGTGTGTGTGTGTGTGTGTGTGTGTGTGAGATAAACCAAGGGGATTAACCAAGGCAGGTAGTTGATGCAAATGTCTATATGTGTTTGAAGAAGTTCTTGGCTGTTGGTACATGGACACCAAATGATTTGGTCTGTGGCAATAGAAACCCATACATCACACATCTGAATGTTGCTGCTTGGTGGACAAGAAAGTGGTTGAATTAGACTTTGAGGGTGTGTGCTGGGGGGCGGGGGTGGGGGGTGGGGGTGACGGGCGGCAAACTAGGAATCAGGTGTACATATTTGTGTCAGAATGATTCTGGTAGGGTGCGGGTAAGCGAAGTAGTTGGCGACATGCAATAGCTTGTATTTTTTTTTAAAACAATGTTTGGTTGGAGATGGTATGATGCAACTGCATCCAAAAAGGTGGAAAAGTTAATAATTATATATAGGAATACTGGTAACACCCAAGAATCTTGATCTTACTTGATATTATATTTTAATATCCAGCCTATGTCTGCATCGGCCAGCAATAGAAGGAATACTTCATAGACATCATGCGAATGCGTCTTTCATTATCATTCACTATAGAGCAAATTTATTTTATGAAAACAGAGAGCAGTGCAGGACCGCACACGTCACCCTGCTTTACGCTATAAGTATGGTCAACACAGTCTCAAAGTGTGGCATAGTATATAGCACTGCATTTACTGTTACCGCTCATCGTTCTGATAATCTTGTATACTTTACCTGTTGCACCATCCTTCAATAGAGTGGACCAAAGTGGTGTGTGTGTGTGTGTGTGTGTGTGTGTGTGTGTGTGTGTGTGTGTGTGTGTGTGTGGAGACAGATAGAAGAGAGAGAGAGAGAGAGAGAGAGAGAGAGAGAGAGAGAGAGTCCCACACTGAAAGCGGAGGGGGGGGGGGGGGGTTACAAAACGAATAATTTGTCTTGCTGGAGTTCAGATTGATGTAAGCTATCGTTCCGACTATTCAGTTGTAGACCTGTCTCTAACACAAGATGAATTGATTCACGAGAAAACTTTCTGGAAATTTGACAATTCTCTTCTGAGATTCTTGAGAGAAGCACTTTTGTTGACAAAATTAATAAAGTAATCACGGAACTGAAAAAATACTACTACTAATTCTTTGCATTATGGACTGTTACATTTCTCTTTGAATGCTTTATCATATATATCATTGACAAAACTAAAGTCCAGCTCACTCTTATAATAAAGTATGCATTCATGTACTGGTTATAGCCACATAATGATTTTGACTTGGCAGATATTTAAGTATAAAATGATATTCAAATACTTGGTGGTGCCGGCTTTTAGCGTTTGAAAAGTGCACAGTGTGTGGTGTCTCTGTGCAATTTATCATTAGATTGGCATTAGCAGATAGGGGCCCAGCTTGCCTTGTGCCCCCCCCCCCTCCTCCACCTCTTACCTTCCCCTCCCCCTTCCTTTCCCTCTTACCCCGACGTTGCTCTTCCCTTGTTTCTTTTCTTTTCTTTTTTTTTCCTCTCTAGAAAATGTAATCTGTGCAATAGCACTTTAATTGTATGCCTCGCGCTTTGCTTTGCTACTACCTTTATCCCCCCCCCCCCCCCCCCCACACACACACACTCTCTCTCTCTCTCTCTCTCTCTCTCTCTCTCTCTCTCTCTCTCTCCTGTCACATCCCTCAGAGCTCTATTACTACAAAAATGATGGATTTCATTGCGGGCAGCATGCACACAAGTCACATGCCATGGCGACTGTCTTCTTTTTTTTTTTAATTAAAAAAAAAATTCTAACATAACAGGCTTGAGCTGGCGCACAGCTCCGGGTGTTGCCCTATCCCCCTCCCTTTCCCTTCCGTCTACTGCGCTATCCCCATTGCAACTGGTCTTGAGGACATGCACGCTTGTAGTAGAGCATGAACAAGACTTCACGAGTTGAAGAAATCCTCGTGCAAGCCGCGTACAAGTCTAATTTCACGCGCTACGGCACACGCTCCCTTATCACAGGTGCGAACAGATGGCTGCAGTCCTGTCCTTCCCCACTGTTGTTTTCATTTGTATTTTTTTCACACACTTATGGCAATTATTCATTATATCCTCAGTGCTGTTGGCGCACATAAGCGCATCGCTCCCCAAAATTTAACAATGTTTTGCTATTATAGCTTTGATTTTTTTACTTTATTATTTTTCGTTTTGTTTTATGTCATGCTTGTTTTTCTCGTATTCATTTGGTCTTTGTCATGTTCAACAGGAGGAAAACCTTTGTTGAACGAGATGTTGTTTTTTCTTTGTGAGAGAGATGGTGAGATTTTGCTGTCACATAGGGGACTGGTGATTTTGTGTGTATTTAGTTGCCTGTATTTCAGTTGGATACTGTGTCAGTTGCAAGGTATGTGTGTTTCTGCCTCCACTTATAAACATACAAGATGAGTAACTCTGTAAGGTTTTGTTCAATGAACTGCCGAGGCCTAGCGGATCAAAAAAAGAGGAGGGATGTGTTTCATTATTTAAGAGAAAAAGAGTTCTCAGTGTATCTTTTACAGGATACCCATTTTGACCCCAAGCTCGAAATGTGTATCAGAGCAGAATGGGGTTATGAAGCATATTTTGCATCATATATGTCTAACTCAAGAGGTGTTGCAATTCTCTTTAACAGTAATTTTGAATTTTGTGTAAAGAAGGTTTACAAAGATACAGGTGGAAACTACATTTTTGCTGTCGTATCCATCTTGGATAAGATGATGTTGATCATTAACTTGTATGGACCAAATTATGATAATCCTGATTTTTTTGTTGAATTAGAAGAAAATATTAAGGATGTGGGTGTTGAAAATGTTATAATTGGAGGGGACTGGAACCTGGTACAAGATTTTTCTATGGATTAGTTTAATTATAAGCATTATAACAATGTTAAAGCACAACAGCAAGTTGAAGACATGATGCTTAATCTAGATCTTACAGATATATGGAGAATGTTGAATCCTGAATTGAAAAGATACACATGGCACAGATCCTCCCCTCTTCAGCAAAGTAGACTTGATTTTTTTCTAGTTTCAGACTATGTGTCCACCTTTGTCACGGATGCAGATATTAAGGCAGGATACAGGACAGACCATTCAATGATTACTCTGACTTTAACCTTTGCTAAAGAAACTAAACGATACCCCTTCTGGAAATTTAATTGTTCCTTGTTGAGGAAATTAATGAGGAAATTAAAACTGTAATAGAAGAGTATGTAGTACTGCCCTATTCAAGGGAACAACTACCACTTATTGAGCGTTCACAAATTCAGTTTACTATTTCAGATCAACTGTTTTTAGATGTTTTACTGATGAAAATAAGAAGTAAAACTATAGCATTTGCAACTGGAAAGAAACGCAGAAGTAATGAAAAGCAGAAGCGTTTACAAGTGAATATTGAAAAGTTAGAGAAGAAGGAACAGTTGACTGATGAAGAAAGACATGATTTAGAGCAGGACAAAGAGGAACTAGTCAGACTTAGGGAAGCTAAAATGCAGGGGGTTTTGATTCGATCACGGGTGCGTTGGATAGCAGAAGGGGAAAAGGTGAATCAGTATTTTTGCTCGCTTGAAAAAAGAAATTTCTTAAACAAAAATATGACAAAGTTAACATTAGATGATGGTTTAGAAATATTTGATGACGAAAGGATCCAACAAGAAGTGAAGAAATTTTACGAAAAATTGTACCGGTCAAAGGAAGTTGAGGAGTGCGAAATAACTGAAATGGTTAACTTACCTCATGTCTTAACAGACCAAGAAAAGGTACAATTAGAAGGAGAAATTTCTATAGATGAGGCTGGCTATGCACTGAAACAGATGAAAAACAATAAAAGCCCTGGATCAGACGGATTTACTGTTGAGTTTTTCAAATTTTTTTGGCCATCACTTGGAATATTCGTTGTCCGATCCTTAAATGAAGGTTTTCAACTAGGTGAGCTGTCCACCACACAAAAAGAAGGAATTATAGTTTGTATTCCTAAAGGTGATAAATCTCGAGATGTCATCAAAAACTGGAGGCCAATTACTCTTTTAAATGTTGTTTATAAGATAGGGTCAGCATGTGTTGCGAATAGACTAAAAATGGTTCTTCCAGGCTTGATTAACGAAGACCAAACAGGATTTATGGCCAACAGATATATCGGAGATAATATTAGATTAATTTATGACTTAATTAACTACTTGCAAACACACCAGCTGCCTGGTTTGCTTTTATGCTTAGATTTCGAAAAAGCCTTCGATTCACTTGACTGGGGATTTATGAATAAAGTACTTGTAGCATTCGGATTTGGACCAGATATACGTAAATGGATAAGTATTTTTTATAATAATATTAAGTCAACTGTTCTTGTAAATGGACAGGCATCTAATTGGTTTCCTGTAGGTCGTGGATGCAGGCAGGGTGACCCAGTTTCAGCCTACATATTTATTTTGTGCGTGGAAATCCTTGCCATTATGTTGAGAGATAATAGAATTATAAAAGGGATCCAAATTAATAATACAGAACACAAAATTTCACAATATGCGGACGATGCAGAAATCATGCTTGAAGGTGACAAAGTGTCTTTTGAGGAAACTCTGATAACAGTTGATAGGTTTGGGAGAAAATCAGGTTTGATATTAAACACAGAAAAAACGAGTGCTATATGGCTTGGCAGTAGGAAAAACTCGAACATTCGCTATGTGCAACACTTAAGTATACAGTGGAATCCACCACAATTTAAAATTCTGGGTATTTATTTACTAACGATCTTGCTGATTGTTCAGAAATAAACATACAGGCTAGATTTCTTGAAATAAGAATGCTATATAAGGTATGGTTAAAGAGACAGATTACTCCACTTGGCAGGGTGGCCGTTTTAAAGTCTTTAATCTTGTCCAAACTAACTCATCTCTGGATTCTACTTCCAAATCCTCCCGATGATGTAATTAATGCTATTCAAAACTCAGTATTTCGATTTGTTTGGAATAGAAAAAGGGATCGTATAAACAGAAAAACTGTGACTAAAAACATAATGAATGGAGGACTTGGTGTGCCAAGAATAAAAGAATATATATTTGCATTAAAGCTTGCATGGATTAGAAAAATAAGAATATCGTCTCATAAGTGGAAAAGTATTACTTTAGCAAGTTGTCTAAGAATAGATTATCTAGAAAAAATTGGTTGTAGTCTTCCTCTAGGCCAATTATCCAAAAATAAATTTTGGGTTGATGTATTTAAGGCATATAAGGAATTTGGCCGAAGGATTCTACCTAGCATTTCCGAAGAAATGGCTTCCGAAAATATATTCTATAATGAAAATATTAAGATAAACAAAAAAACAATTTTTTATCAAAGTTTGTTCGACAAAAATATACATACAATTGGACACATTATAAAAGAAGATGGTACGCTTTTGGCATATAGAGAGTTCAATAACAAATATGGATTTTGCATTGACTTTATCTCGTATACTGGATTATTAAGAGAAGTAAGCGCATATATTCGGAAAACTGCAGTAACAATGACAAATAACAAGAATGAAGAAAGGTCTAAATTATGGAAACTTATCTGCTCAGTCAGCAGAGGGGCACGTGTTTATTATGATGCCCTTCTGTGCGACAACATAAACCCTGCTTATTGCAATAAGTGGAATGAAAAAATTTGAACAGCAGTTGGATTGGGATGTCATTTTTAAAAAGGTGCAAAAAATAAAAGAAATAAAACTTAAATGGTTTCAGATAAGAATTCTACACCGTATACTGGATACAAATATTGTGCTGTCAAAAATGAGAATTGAACCAAATGATCATTGTACATTTTGTAATACAGAAAGAGAAAACATCGAGCATCTATTCTGGTCGTGTGAGCATGCGGCACATTTTTGGCAACAACTTCAAGCAATAATAAAAGGAAAATGTCAGCATGCGGATTCTTTAAATTTGTCTGTTGAATTGGTATTATTTGGGCATTCAAATAATTTTAGAAGTGATGAACCCTTTGACTTTATTTTACTTCTAGCCAAATATTTCATCTATAAATGCAAATGTGAGAAAAAACTTCCAATTGTAATAAACTTTCTACACTATTTAAAGACAAGATATAATCTTGAACAGCAAGTCGCAAAAAGCGTAAAGTCAATGCAAAAACTGCACGAAAAATGGCAGTTATACCAATCTTTGATAGAAGTGTAAATTTTGGACTTGATGTGCATGTTAAAGGACTAGTCTGTCTCCGTATCACTTATTATGCATGTACGTATGGATCCCCTTGTGGTTTTGTCGGTGTCTTACCCTCCTCTCCCTCTCTCTCTCTCTCTCTCTCTCTCTCTCTCTCTCTCTCTCTCTCTCTCTCTCTCTCTCTCTTCTTTTGTTTCTGTTTTTGCTTTGTTTTTGGTTGTCTATTTGTATTTAATTTTTGAAAAACCCTGCCTTGCAAATAAGCTAACACATGATACGGAAACTGTTTATGGTACTTGATTGAAATGTAAGCTTTTGGCTGTTGAAACATAAATGTTGTGAATTATATACTGATGTGAATTGAAATGCTATGAATTTATGTAAAATGTTTTGTCTTTGCAAGCAGAAAAATAAAGTTGAAAAAAAAAAAAAAAAAAAAAAAAATACTACGACTCAAACGTTTACAGTCGTGAAAATATTGATAGCATTCCAAACGGTGTTCTTCAATCGCAGATGTCGGATCAATTACTTTTTTTTTTTTTTGTGGGGGGGGGGGGGGGGGGGGGGTATTTTTGCTGAGGATTTGAGGCAAGTCGATTTCATATGGATCTTATAAAAAGAGGCAGGGATTAGAACAAGAAAAAGCACTTAATAGAAAATATAAGAGGTATGGAAACAATCTGGGTAACAGTTTTGTGCCTAAATTGGGAGAAATGAAGAGAAATTTGGAAGGCATACGTGATAAACGAGTACAAGGAATGATTGTGCGATCCAAAGTCAAGCGGTCAATGGAAGATGGAAAAACCTGATTATTTTTGTAAATTAGAAAACCGCAATATTCTGGATAGATCCATGCCTTTTCTAGAAAAAAAAAAGACAAGACTGTTATTATATCAAGAGAATGACATTCTATGTGAGGTACAAAAATGCTATGAAAACTTGCATTCAAAATGGAACTTAGTTTATGTGAATCTTGATGACTTTGCACGGGATACCCACCAACTGGCTGGAGATGAGGAACATATGATATAAGGATCAACACCTTTTGCAGAGGCATGGTTTTCATTGAGAAACATGAAAAACAGCAGTCCAGGATCCGATGGCCTTACTGTAGATTTTTTTTTCATTTTTTTTTTCTTCGTGATCTTGGCCACTTTCTTGTCTATTCCCTCAAAGAAGGCTTTGAAAAGGGTGATATGCTCCTCACACAACGACAAGGCATTATTGTATGTATTCCTAAAGATGAGAAAGCCGCACTATATCTAGAAAATGGCCACTAATCCCTTTGTTAAATGTCGCATATAAAATGTGTTCCTCTTATATAGCCCCCCCCCCCCCCCCCCCCACCCCCCCCCGGACTCTGAAATGTATTGCCGACAATAATTCATCCTGATCAAAAAGCATTGATGAAAGAGAGATTCATAGGGGATAACATCCGGAAAGTCTCTAACGTATTGTCAAAAACAGGAAAAGAATAATGAATAATATTTCTGGAACGTTGCTTTTAGTAGATTTTAAAAAGGCCTTTGATTCTCTATTGTGGACTTTTATTCAAAAGGCGATGGAATTCTTCAACTTTCGTCCTAAAATTTCACGGTGGATAAAAGTCCTATATTCAGATAGTACAGTCTGTGTACACGTCGATGGGCAGTATTCATGCTGATTTAACGCTGATTGAGAAATCAGGCAGGGTGACCCATGTTGAATATACTTGTTCTTGACATGAGTGGAAATATTTTCGTTCATGATTCGCCAAAACGGTAAAAGTAAAGGAATTAAAGTAAACAATTTTGAAACTCTTCTGTCACTGCTCGCTGATGATACATCTCTTTGTCTGGATGGCACAGAAAGGTCCTTTAAAGAAGCAATAAATACCCTAGTTGCGTTTGAAGATATCTCGGGCTTGAAAATGAGTTATATTTAAAAAAAAAAAAAAAAGCAAAAAAACCCTAGGTCGTATGGATTGGAAGCCAGAAGAATTGTTGGAAATTTCTACGTGATATGAATTTTGTTTGGGATCCAGATATCTTTAAACTCTTGGGCATACGGTTCTCTGCAAAACACTCAATACATGGCGAATTTTGAAAACAAACTCTTGGAAATAAGAGCATTCTATCCAATATGGAAAAGGGGACAGCCAACGCCTTTTGTAAGGATTATGGTGTTTAAGTAAATTGTTCTGTCAAAGCTGACACATCTAGTTTATTAGCATGCCTGACCCCAGTAAGTTCTTTATTCGACAACTTGAAACTTTATTCTACAACTTTTTCATGGAATGGAAAGAGAAGCAAGATAAATAATAACAAAGAAGTTGCATACTTACCCTACGATGAAGGGGGATTGAAAACGGTCTGTCTGCCTGCCTGTCTGTCTGTCTGTCTGTCTGTCTGTCTGTCTGTCTCTCTCTCTTTCTCTCTCTCTCTCTCTTGACTTGTTGGTCCACATTGAATTCATCCGACAGCCTGTCTGTTTCAACATCTCTCTCTCTCTCTCTCTCTCTCTCTCTCTCTCTCTCTCTCTCTCTCTCTCTCTCTCTCTCTGTGTCTATCTCTGTCTCTGTCTATCTCTCTCTCTCTCTCTCTCTGTCAATAAGTTGTGCTTTATTAATACATTAATGTCTTCATTTTGCATCAGCAGTGCACCCTCTGCCCTTTCTCTCATTTATTTTTCTCTTCGTTTACTTAAGTATATATGTCATAGAGTAAACTTCTGCTGTGATGGAAATAAAGTCAGATAGTTTATGTATTGTTTCTTGCTCCATTAACAATCTCTCTCTCTCTCTCTCTCTCTCTCTCTCTCTCTCTCTCTCTCTCTCTCTCTCTCTCTCTCTCTCTCTGAGTTAAACGTTTGTGTGAGGGAAGTTGTTAAATGTGTATAAAAGAATGTGACTATTACTGTAAGACAAAAAATCAGGACTGGCTCGTCTCAGTTCATGTGTAGACAGGTTTGGATAGAATTCAGAATTTCTTTTCGCATTTCGAAATGCGATGACCGATTTACGCATTGCACTATAAAAAGATAAAATAAATGCTTGTTGAAAAGGAAAAAAGCGATTACCAAATGGTGGCTAGCATGAGGATCAGAAAACCTTTTGGAATGCTGTATACTATACTTTGCCTAAGAAGAGGTTCGTGAATAAACGAATTCATGTGGATCAATGGCTTACATACTAAAAAAAAAAACATGTTTGAAAAGGATGAGCTTCGTGTAAATAATGAAACTTGCAGGATTGATTACAGATGATGATGGTGTTGATGATGATGATGATGATGAATGTTTTAACAGACCTATCTCTGAGAATCAAGTATTTTCAGCTATAAGGAAATTTGAAGAAAACTGCTGGCCCTGATGAAATAATGAATAAAATATTGAAATATTCTTTTTTTAAAGAAATTATTTGTTATTTTTTGAACGTGGAATTCCTGATAATCGGATGGATTCAATCACCCTTCCCTTGTACAACAAAGGAGACCAAAATAATCCAGGCAGTTATAGAGACATCACCCTCTGTAATGTTCGCAGTAAATATTATAGTACGATTACAAATTAGAGACTGCAGGAGCGGGTTGAAGAGTGTAACTTACAAGACAACATTAGGCAGGTTATAAGCGAGGCTATTCAACCTTCGATTCTGTATTTAGACTCATGTCCTTTGTTCTAAAAGATTTTTTATATCAATTACAATTGATAATTATGCGTTGCTTTCATTGGTTTTGAAAAGGCATATAATTCTCTAAGAGATACATACTGTCGCATGTGTTATTAAGAATGGCATTTCAGATTAAAAAAAAAGTGTTTCTTTGTGTTTAGAATATGTACATGTGTATTAAGGCAAAGGTAAGATATGGAGCAAAACAGATTGGTTACTCATTGTTCAGCTGGTGCAAAGTAAGGTGATGTTCTTAGTCCTGTTTTGTTTGCTTGTTTCATTAATGTTTCCTTAATTCGTTAATGGGATTGCATATGATCTGATTGAAAGGGGAAAATGTGCTGTATGGGTGAGAAAGCCGCACTATATCTAGAAAACTGGCCACTAATCGCTTTGTTAAATGTCGCATATAAAATGTGTTCCTCTTATATACACCCCCCCCCCCCCCCCCCCCCGACTCTGAAATGTATTGCCGACAATAAATCATCCTGATCAAAAAGCATTGATGAAAGAGAGATTCATAGGGGATAACATCCGGAAAGTCTCTAACGTATTGTCAAAAACAGGAAAAGAATAATATTTCTGGAACGTTGCTTTTAGTAGACTTTAAAAAGGCCTTTGATTCTCTATTGTGGACTTTTATTCAAAAGGCGATGGAATTTTTCAACTTTCGTCCTAAAATATCACGGTGGATAAAAGTCCTATATTCAGATAGTACAGTCTGTGTACACGTCGATGGGCAGTATTCATGCTGATTTAACGCTGATTGAGAAATCAGGCAGGGTGACCCATGTTGAATATACTTGTTCTTGACATGAGTGGAAATATTTTCGTTCATGATTCGCCAAAACGGTAAAAGTAAAGGAATTAAAGTAAACAATTTTGAAACTCTTCTGTCACTGCTCGCTGATTATACATCTCTTTGTCTGGATGGCACAGAAAGGTCCTTTAAAGAAGCAATAAATACCCTAGTTGCGTTTGAAGATATCTCGGGCTTGAAAATGAGTTATATTTAAAAAAAAAAAAAGCAAAAAAACCCTAGGTCGTATGGATTGGAAGCCAAAAGAATTGTTGGAAATTTCTACGTGATATGAATTTTGTTTGGGATCCAGATATCTTTAAACTCTTGGGCATACGGTTCTCTGCAAAACACTCAATACATGGCGAATTTTGAAAACAAACTCTTGGAAATAAGAGCATTCTATCCAATATGGAAAAGGGGACAGCCAACGCTTTTTGTAAGGATTACGGTGTTTAAGTAAATTGTTCTGTCAAAGCTGACACATCTAGTTTATTAGCATGCCTGACCCCAGTAAGTTCTTTATTCGACAACTTGAAACTTTATTCTACAACTTTTTCATGGAATGGAAAGAGAAGCAAGATAAATAATAACAAAGAAGTTGCATACTTACCTTACGATGAAGGGGGATTGAAAACGGTCTGTCTGCCTGCCTGTCTGTCTGTCTGTCTGTCTGTCTGTCTGTCTGTCTGTCTGTCTGTCTCTCTCTCTCTCTCTCTCTCTCTCTCTCTCTCTCTCTCTCTCTTGACTTGTTGGTCCACATTGAATTCATCCGACAGCCTGTCTGTTTCAACATCTCTCCTCTCTCTCTCTCTCTCTCTCTCTCTCTCTCTCTCTCTCTCTCTCTCTCTCTCTCTCTCTCTCTCTCTCTCAATAAGTTGTGCTTTATTAATACATTACTGTCTTCATTTTGCGTCAGCAGTGCACCCTCTGCCCTTTCTCTCATTTATTTTTCTCTTCGTTTACTTAAGTATATATGTCATAGAGTAAACTTCTGCTGTGATGGAAATAAAGTGAGATAGTTTATGTATTGTTTCTTGCTCAATTAACAATGTTTCTCTCTCTCCCTCTCTCTCTCTCTCTCTCTCTCTCTCTCTCTCTCTCTCTCTCTCTCTCTCTCTCTCTCTCTGAGTTAAACGTTTGTATGAGGGAAGTTGTTAAATGTGTATAAAAGAATGTGACTATTAGTGTAAGACAAAAAATCAGGACTGGCTCGTCTCAGTTCATGTGTAGACAGGTTTGGATAGAATTCAGAATTTCTTTTCGCATTTCGAAATGCGATGACCGATTTACGCATTGCACTATAAAAAGATAATATAAATGCTTGTTGAAAAGGAAAAAAGCGATTACCAAATGGTGGCTAGCATGAGGATCAGAAAACCTTTTGGAATGCTGTATACTATACTTTGCCTAAGAAGAGGTTCGTGAATAAACAAATTCATGTGGATCAATGGCTTACATACTAAAAAAAAACATGTTTGAAAAGGATGAGCTTCGTGTAAATAATGAAACTTGCAGGATTGATTACAGATGATGATGGTGTTGATGATGATGATGATGATGATGAATGTTTTAACAGACCTATCTCTGAGAATCAAGTATTTTCAGCTATAAGGAAATTTGAAGAAAACTGCTGGCCCTGATGAAATAATGAATAAAATATTGAAATATTCTTTTTTTAAAGAAATTATTTGTTATTTTTTGAACGTGGAATTCCTGATAATCGGATGGATTCAATCACCCTTCCCTTGTACAACAAAGGAGACCAAAATAATCCAGGCAGTTATAGAGACATCACCCTCTGTAATGTTCGCAGTAAATATTATAGTACGATTACAAATTAGAGACTGCAGGAGCGGGTTGAAGAGTGTAACTTACAAGACAACATTAGGCAGGTTATAAGCGAGGCTATTCAACCTTCGATTCTGTATTTAGACTCATGTCCTTTGTTCTAAAAGATTTTTTATATCAATTACAATTGATAATTATGCGTTGCTTTCATTGGTTTTGAAAAGGCATATAATTCTCTAAGAGATACATACTGTCGCATGTGTTATTAAGAATGGCATTTCAGATTAAAAAAAAGTGTTTCTTTGTGTTTAGAATATGTACATGTGTATTAAGGCAAAGGTAAGATATGGAGCAAAACAGATTGGTTACTCATTGTTCAGCTGGTGCAAAGTAAGGTGATGTTCTTAGTCCTGTTTTGTTTGCTTGTTTCATTAATGTTTCCTTAATTCGTTAATGGGATTGCATATGATCTGATTGAAAGGGGAAAATGTGCTGTATGGGTGAGAAAGCCGCAGTATATCTAGAAAACTGGCCACTAATCCCTTTGTTAAATGTCGCATATAAAATGTGTTCCTCTTATATACCCCCCCCCCCCCCCCGACTCTGAAATGTATTGCCGACAATAAATCATCCTGATCAAAAAGCATTGATGAAAGAGAGATTCATAGGGGATAACATCCGGAAAGTCTCTAACGTATTGTCAAAAACAGGAAAAGAATAATATTTCTGGAACGTTGCTTTTAGTAGACTTTAAAAAGGCCTTTGATTCTCTATTGTGGACTTTTATTCAAAAGGCGATGGAATTCTTCAACTTTCGTCCTAAAATATCACGGTGGATAAAAGTCCTATATTCAGATAGTACAGTCTGTGTACACGTCGATGGGCAGTATTCATGCTGATTTAACGCTGATAGACAAATCAGGCAGGGTGACCCATGTTGAATATACTTGTTCTTGACATGAGTGGAAATATTTTCGTTCATGATTCGCCAAAACGGTAAAAGTAAAGGAATTAAAGTAAACAATTTTGAAACTCTTCTGTCACTGCTCGCTGATGATACATCTCTTTGTCTGGATGGCACAGAAAGGTCCTTTAAAGAAGCAATAAATACCCTAGTTGCGTTTGAAGATATCTCGGGCTTGAAAATGAGATTTATTTAAAAAAAAAAAAAAAGCAAAAAAACCCTAGGTCGTATGGATTGGAAGCCAGAAGAATTGTTGGAAATTTCTACGTGATATGAATTTTGTTTGGGATCCAGATATCTTTAAACTCTTGGGCATACGGTTCTCTGCAAAACACTCAATACATGGCGAATTTTGAAAACAAACTCTTGGAAATAAGAGTATTCAATCCAATATGGAAAAGGGGACAGCCAACGCCTTTTGTAAGGATTACGGTGTTTAAGTAAATTGTTCTGTCAAAGCTGACACATCTAGTTTATTAGCATGCCTGACCCCAGTAAGTTCTTTATTCGACAACTTGAAACTTTATTCTACAACTTTTTCATGGAATGGAAAGAGAAGCAAGATAAATAATAACAAAGAAGTTGCATACTTACCTTACGATGAAGGGGGATTGAAAACGGTCTGTCTGCCTGCCTGTCTGTCTGTCTGTCTGTCTGTCTGTCTGTCTGTCTCTCTCTCTCTCTCTCTCTCTCTCTCTCTCTCTCTCTTGACTTGTTGGTCCACATTGAATTCATCCGACAGCCTGTCTGTTTCAACATCTCTCTCTCTCTCTCTCTCTCTCTCTCTCTCTCTCTCTCTCTCTCTCTCTCTCTCTCTCTCTCTCTCTCAATAAGTTGTGCTTTATTAATACATTACTGTCTTCATTTTGCGTCAGCAGTGCACCCTCTGCCCTTTCTCTCATTTATTTTTCTCTTCGTTTACTTAAGTATATATGTCATAGAGTAAACTTCTGCTGTGATGGAAATAAAGTGAGATAGTTTATGTATTGTTTCTTGCTCAATTAACAATGTCTCTCTCTCTCCTCTCTCTCTCTCTCTCTCTCTCTCTCTCTCTCTCTCTCTCTCTCTGAGTTAAACGTTTGTATGAGGGAAGTTGTTAAATGTGTATAAAAGAATGTGACTATTAGTGTAAGACAAAAAATCAGGACTGGCTCGTCTCAGTTCATGTGTAGACAGGTTTGGATAGAATTCAGAATTTCTTTTCGCATTTCGAAATGCGATGACCGATTTACGCATTGCACTATAAAAAGATAATATAAATGCTTGTTGAAAAGGAAAAAAGCGATTACCAAATGGTGGCTAGCATGAGGATCAGAAAACCTTTTGGAATGCTGTATACTATACTTTGCCTAAGAAGAGGTTCGTGAATAAACAAATTCATGTGGATCAATGGCTTACATACTAAAAAAAAACATGTTTGAAAAGGATGAGCTTCGTGTAAATAATGAAACTTGCAGGATTGATTACAGATGATGATGGTGTTGATGATGATGATGATGATGAATGTTTTAACAGACCTATCTCTGAGAATCAAGTATTTTTAGCTATAAGGAAATTTGAAGAAAACTGCTGGCCCTGATGAAATAATGAATAAAATATTGAAATATTCTTTTTTTAAAGAAATTATTTGTTATTTTTTGAACGTGGAATTCCTGATAATCGGATGGATTCAATCACCCTTCCCTTGTACAACAAAGGAGACCAAAATAATCCAGGCAGTTATAGAGACATCACCCTCTGTAATGTTCGCAGTAAATATTATAGTACGATTACAAATTAGAGACTGCAGGAGCGGGTTGAAGAGTGTAACTTACAAGACAACATTAGGCAGGTTATAAGCGAGGCTATTCAACCTTCGATTCTGTATTTAGACTCATGTCCTTTGTTCTAAAAGATTTTTTATATCAATTACAATTGATAATTATGCGTTGCTTTCATTGGTTTTGAAAAGGCATATAATTCTCTAAGAGATACATACTGTCGCATGTGTTATTAAGAATGGCATTTCAGATTAAAAAAAAGTGTTTCTTTGTGTTTAGAATATGTACATGTGTATTAAGGCAAAGGTAAGATATGGAGCAAAACAGATTGGTTACTCATTGTTCAGCTGGTGCAAAGTAAGGTGATGTTCTTAGTCCTGTTTTGTTTGCTTGTTTCATTAATGTTTCCTTAATTCGTTAATGGGATTGCATATGATCTGATTGAAAGGGGAAAATGTGCTGTATGGGTGAGAAAGCCGCACTATATCTAGAAAACTGGCCACTAATCCCTTTGTTAAATGTCGCATATAAAACGTGTTCCTCTTATAATCCCCCCCCCCCCCCCCCCCCCCGACTCTGAAATGTATTGCCGACAATAAATCATCCTGATCAAAAAGCATTGATGAAAGAGAGATTCATAGGGGATAACATCCGGAAAGTCTCTAACGTATTGTCAAAAACAGGAAAAGAATAATATTTCTGGAACGTTGCTTTTAGTAGACTTTAAAAAGGCCTTTGATTCTCTATTGTGGACTTTTATTCAAAAGGCGATGGAATTTTTCAACTTTCGTCCTAAAATATCACGGTGGATAAAAGTCCTATATTCAGATAGTACAGTCTGTGTACACGTCGATGGGCAGTATTCATGCTGATTTAACGCTGATAGACAAATCAGGCAGGGTGACCCATGTTGAATATACTTGTTCTTGACATGAGTGGAAATATTTTCGTTCATGATTCGCCAAAACGGTAAAAGTAAAGGAATTAAAGTAAACAATTTTGAAACTCTTCTGTCACTGCTCGCTGATGATACATCTCTTTGTCTGGATGGCACAGAAAGGTCCTTTAAAGAAGCAATAAATACCCTAGTTGCGTTTGAAGATATCTCGGGCTTGAAAATGAGATATTTAAAAAAAAAAAAAAAAGCAAAAAAACCCTAGGTCGTATGGATTGGAAGCCAGAAGAATTGTTGGAAATTTCTACGTGATATGAATTTTGTTTGGGATCCAGATATCTTTAAACTCTTGGGCATACGGTTCTCTGCAAAACACTCAATACATGGCGAATTTTGAAAACAAACTCTTGGAAATAAGAGCATTCCATCCAATATGGAAAAGGGGACAGCCAACGCCTTTTGTAAGGATTACGGTGTTTAAGTAATTTGTTCTGTCAAAGCTGACACATCTAGTTTATTAGCATGCCTGACCCCAGTAAGTTCTTTATTCGACAACTTGAAACTTTATTCTACAACTTTTTCATGGAATGGAAAGAGAAGCAAGGTAAATAATAACAAAGAAGTTGCATACTTACCTTACGATGAAGGGGGATTGAAAACGGTCTGTCTGCCTGCCTGTCTGTCTGTCTGTCTGTCTCTCTCTCTCTTGACTTGTTGGTCCACATTGAATTCATCCGACAGCCTGTCTGTTTCAACATCTCTCTCTCTCTCTCTCTCTCTCTCTCTCTCTCTCTCTCTCTCTCTCTCTCTCTTCTCAATAAGTTGTGCTTTATTAATACATTAATGTCTTCGTTTTGCGTCAGCAGTGCACCCTCTGCCCTTTCTCTCATTTATTTTTCTCTTCGTTTACTTAAGTATATATGTCATAGAGTAAACTTCTGCTGTGATGGAAATAAAGTCAGATAGTTTATGTATTGTTTCTTGCTCCATTAACAATCTCTCTCTCTCTCTCTCTCTCTCTCTCTCTCTCTCTCTCTCTCTCTCTCTCTCTCTCTGTCTCTCTCTCTCTCTCTCTCTCTCTCTCTGAGTTAAACGTTTGTATGAGGGAAGTTGTTAAATGTGTATAAAAGAATGTGACTATTAGTGTAAGACAAAAAATCAGGACTGGCTCGTCTCAGTTCATGTGTAGACAGGTTTGGATAGAATTCAGAATTTCTTTTCGCATTTCGAAATGCGATGACCGATTTACGCATTGCACTATAAAAAGATAATATAAATGCTTGTTGAAAAGGAAAACAAGCGATTACCAAATGGTGGCTAGCATGAGGATCAGAAAACCTTTTGGAATGCTGTATACTATACTTTGCCTAAGAAGAGGTTCGTGAATAAACAAATTCATGTGGATCAATGGCTTACATACTAAAAAAAAACATGTTTGAAAAGGATGAGCTTCGTGTAAATAATGAAACTTGCAGGTTTGATTACAGATGATGATGATGATGATGGTGATGATGATGATGATGATGATGAATGTTTTAACAGAGCTATCTCTGAAAATCAAGTATTTTCAGCTATAAGGAAATTTGAAGAAAACTGCTGGCCCTGATGAAATAATTAATAAAATATTGAAATATTCTTTTTTTTAAACAAATTATTTGTTATTTTTTGAACGTGGAATTCCTGATAATCGGATGGATTCAATCACCCTTCCCTTGTACAACAAAGGAGACCAAAATAATCCAGGCAGTTATAGAGACATCACCCTCTGTAATGTTCGCAGTAAATATTATAGTACGATTACAAATTAGAGACTGCAGGAGCGGGTTGAAGAGTGTAACTTACAAGACAACATTAGGCAGGTTATAAGCGAGGCTATTCAACGTTCGATTCTGTATTTAGACTCATGTCCTTTGTTCAAAAAGAGTTTTTATATCAATTACAATTGATAATTATGCGTTGCTTTCATTGGTTTTGAAAAGGCATATAATCCTCTAAGAGATACAGACTGTCGCATGTGTTATTAAGAATGACATTTCAGATATTAAAAAAAGTGTTTCTTTGTGTTTAGAATATGTACATGTGTATTAAGGCAAAGGTAAGATATGGAGCAAAACAGATTGGTTACTCATTGTTCAGCTGGTGCAAAGCAAGGTGATGTTCTTAGTCCTGTTTTGTTTGCTTGTTTCATTAATGTTTCCTTAATTCGTTAATGGGATTGCATATGATCTGATTGAAAGGGGAAAATGTGCTGTATGGGTGTTCCTACATTCTTTGGAACTGGCTATAATTATTGTTATTAGCTTATGATGTTATCCTCTTGTCTGAAACTGTGGTTGGTGTTCAAAATCGGCTTGACTTATGGTTGATGTTCAAAATTAGACTAATGATTAAAATGGACGAAAGAAATATTACAGTGTTTATAAAAAAAAAAGGATGAGTGCTAGGAAAAATGGCGTTTGAATGGGAAAAATGTGCCTGTTGTTAATACCTATAGATATCTGGGAATCTAGTTACAACTGATTTCCAATGCTGCATGCAATGATCGAGCTAGTATAGCCAAACGTGCAGTTATTTCGATATAGAGAAATTATATACATGTAACACATTTTCAGTAGAACTGTGCTGTAACTTCTTTCATGCTCAGATACAGCCTGTAGCTTTGCATAGTTCTGAATTATGGGGACTAAATATAGCAGCTGTTTACTGTGAAAAGAGGTACATTTGTTCGATTTAAAGAAATTGCTGGGCGTAAACATGCGGACACCAAATGATCTGGTTCATGGTGATTTGAGAAGATTGCCTGTATATATGAATTCTGTGGGTAAAGAGTGTTCCTTACTGGTTAACGCTGTCACGTATGGAGGCACACAGGTTACTCAGGAAAGCTCAAGTAGTGTTGCGCATATTAGACGAGAGGCGATCGGGCACGTGGGTCTGGAGTGTTCAGACTTGTCTTTTTGAAGTCGGCTTTCAGTTTGGTTCAGTCCAGGTGTGGGAGAAGTAAGGAACTTTCTAAGAGTTTTCAGACTAGGACTTATTGACTGTAATTGGCAGGATTGCAACAACCATATTCAGAACAGCGACAGACTCAGTATGAATTGCAGATTTGGTCCTAAGTCACATTGCGTACCCACTTTTTGTTAACTGACATGGCTAGATATGCATGTATAATGACCAAGTTTCGTTTTGGGGTATCCGATTCAGCTATTTATTATTTTTGTCACAGAAATCTTAGTTACTCTCAGTTGCTGTGTCCACTCTGTAAAGAAACGGAAGAATTGCACTTTGTTTTTGGTTGTCCTTTTTTGCTTAATTTCAAAAAAAGAATTAATTGCAGGAAAATTATGCAAAAGCCGTAAGGCATTCAAATTGAGCCTTTTAATATCATTACATTGTAATAGTTTCAAAAAAAAAACAACATATCAGTAAACTTTTCCAAGACCTTTCTGATGAGAGAGTACACAACATCATAATTCTATTTTGTTTGTCTGTTTATGTCTATGATAATGTGGATTAGTTGTTTATGATGCCCCAAACGCTTCACTTTGGGGCGGTGCCTTTTTATGAATAAACAGTTGGTAATGCCATCTCTCTCTCTCTCTCTCTCTCTCTCTCTCTCTCTCTCTCTCTCTCTCTCTCTCTCTCTCAGTTGTTATATCAGTAAGCACTCGCCATTAATCTATGTGCTCTGCTAAAAACAACAAAAAAAAATCTGATCTTTGTAGACATCCAAAAGTTGAGAACATGCTATGAAAGAAAAGAAAACAAAACAAAACAAAACAATCCACTCACCTTTTTACATCCAAAGTCTTGACATTTCAAACATCGATACAAGCAGGCAGGCAGACACACAGACAGATAGACTGCCAGACAAAATCTACGCTAATGAGAACGCACACGAGTACTTACCAACTGAAAATAGGCAAGCACAAAGACCAAAACACAACCACACAGAGCCCACCCACCTCCATGCTCCACGCCTGGACTGTCTTCAACTAAATGTCCTCTCACAGCAACGACATGGAAAATAAATGAATGCACTCAAGATCCTTGTCAATCAGTGAATGTCACCTCCCATAGGGTGTGGGGAAATGCGTACTTTTGGTGGTTGGGGTGTGGGTGGGAGTTGGTTGGTGGGGGGCTGGAAAAAAAATCAGTGGTAGGTTAGAAACACGTTTTCTGACCTTTAGTGTGCATCATTTTGCACTGGAGTCGTGGATGGTATGATAGACAGTTGATGGGATTGTAAACAGCGTTTGTTTTTTTTTCATTATCTCTTTCATTTCCATACATCTTATATGTTTCAGGGTCTATGACTAGATGAATAACTTTGTTTTCCCAGTGGTTATATAAGGTTTGGTGGTGTCTCACACACACATACACACGCACACACACACACACAACACACACACACACACACACACACACACAACACACACACACACATTCTCTCTCTCTCATCATCTCTCTCTCTCTCTCCTCTCTCTCTCCTCTCTCTCTCTCTCTCTCGCACACACACATTCTCTGTCTCTATCTCTGTCTCTGTCTGTCTGTCTGTCTGTCTGTCTGTCTCTGTCTGTCTGTCCGTCTGTCTGTCTGTCTGTCTGTCTGTCTGTCTGTCTCTCTCTCTCTCTCTCTCTCTCTCTCTCTCTCTCTCTCTCTCTCTCTCTCTCTCTCTCTCGCGTGTGTGTGTACGTGTATATTTATGTGTGTTTTTCAGTTTGTTTGATTGTTTCTTTGTCTGGCCTGCTGGAGTCTGTCGGGTGCCAGTCAGATGTACGCATTCTGCTATACGAGTTATTACTCTTGTCTCCAGAAGTGTGTTCTGTGGTGTTGTGGACAAACAAAAACTGGTGCGTCGACATCGAAGTGCTGCCACTCAGTGGTTAAAAAGACAGAGCAAAATGTGCTGACACTGGGAGTGTTACGCGTGCCCGTATTGAGTGACTATACGAATCATTGGGTTCTGTGTTAGGCCTGTTGCTGTTCTCAGTTTATATAAATGATCTCCCTCTTAATACTGAGGATTCATGTGAACTCTTTTGTGATGATGCCACTGTCCATATAAGTAGCTCCAGCTTAGAAGCTGTTTTCACTTCATTACAGAAGAATGCTAATATCTTAAGTGATTGTGCAATGTAAATCACATATCACTGAATCCCAATAAAACACAAAGCTAATGCTGATAACATCAAGGCAAAGAAGACAAAACATAACCACTCAGCTTCCATCAGTTTTTGTCAGTAATCAGAAAATTGAAGAGGTGGATAGCCCTAGAATTTTAGGCGTACATATTGATAATAATCTTATCACCTTCACAGTTTATGTAAATCAATATCCAGACAAATATATCAGCTGGGCAGACTTAAGCATTTCTTAAACCTCCATGCCAGGAAATTATTCCTACACGCATGTATTCTCTCCTCAATCAATTATTGTTCGGCAGTGTTTGATTCTGCTAGTGCGTATGGCATGAAACCTCTTACCAGTGTCTACAAAAGAGCACTTAAAGCAGATCTTTTAAACTCGTCTCGTCTTAGTGAAAGGGATTATGCTAAAGCAGGGGCTCTTAAGCCAAAAGAAATGTTTGCTGTCAACAAATGTTTGCTAATGCAAAAAACTGCGTCGGGTATAGCACCACAACTCTTCAGTCTAAATTTTACGTAAACCCTAGGGATTCAACCAAACTCCAGATTCCCATCCTCGAATAGATCTATGTAAATCAAACTTAAATTACTCTGGTAGTATGGTTTGGAATTCACTTTCACTGCATTTCCGATGCACTCAAAATGCAGAATCCTTCGGGGAAAAACTAATTACACATTTCACAGCAGACCATCACTATTAGGGACAAAATACATATACCAGGGCACACCTCCTGTTTTTCTGCATATTTAAACTGATACACCTGTTCCTTTCTACTGATTTGTTTAAAACCAGAAAACGATAAATGACAGATATGTTTACCCTCGGCTTTATTGATGATTGTACTTATATCATGAAGAATGAATATTGTTGTCACTGATTTTATCGGTACATTGTCACTAACCGATTGCTGTCCTAATAATTTTGATTTCTTGAAACACTATAACTACATGGTGATAAATGTGTGTCCTGATCACTTTTGATTATATTGATGTATTGTTGCAATTTATACATAGTAATGTTTAATATAAAATATTTTGGATCAGAAAAATGAAAATACTCTCTCTCTCTCTCTCTCTCTCTCTCTCTCTCTCTCTCTCTCTCTCTCTCTCTCTCTCTCTCTCCAGGCACACAGTGACACACACACACAGCACCGTACACATTAGTTCACCTCAGGTGGTTAACAGCAGCAGAGTAAGTGCGAAGAAAAAAAACAACACAGGTGTAGAAGGAGGGGGGGGGGGGGGCAGCTCAGTAACTGTGATACAGTGGTGTTACAGAGAGAGAGAGAGAGAGAGAGAGAGAGAGAGAGAGAGAGAGAGAGAGAGAGACGCTTGACGCTTGACGCTTGACGCTTGATGCGCGTTTAACGCCGCGCCATTTATTGTGAGGCCAAAGGTCTGTACACAAAGAGTTCGCAGCGTCAAATTTTCGATTTTTCAAAAGAAAACAGTATGAAATGAAATGAAACATAGTTATCGTTCGCTTGCATAAATTCAGTCTCAGCAAGGAGACACCAGCCTCAGAATCGGGGATTCCCGATTCTCTCGCTATGACGGCCTTGTTTTCGGAGATCGTTTTTTTTTCTTTTTTTTTTTCTCCAAAACTCGAGTTAGGTTTAGGGTTAGGGTTAGGATGGGGTTAGGGTAGGGTTTAAGTAATGTAGTGACTTCATTGCAATCAAGAACATACCGAAAAACCATCCCTAGAATTTACGTCAGTAATACATATTATAGATATTCACAAAACATACTAGTTAATCCAGACAATATTTCCTAAGGTTGATAGGCAACACTATTGTACACCAACATATATATCCTCGAATCTTTGTAATACTAGTCACTCAGGTAAATCAAGAACAGGCCTATAACATTTCCTCTATTAATATACCTTTCCTAACTGGTTGTATGACTTTAGGCTGGGCTATTCTTAAAGACACAATACACTGGATACTCGTCGACATGCCAGCTATGCTCCGACGTCGTTTGTTGCTGTCCGGCCCGCCCGCCCCGCGTCCCCCCCCCCCCCCCCCCCCCTTCCATCACAGCAGGAGTGCAAGAGAGGGGAGGGGGGGGGGAGACTGCGAGCCGCACAGGGCGCGCTGGCCGACAGCCGTGCCCCGACGAATCTTGTTGCTATTCGGCCCGCCCGCCCCGCGCCGCCGCTCCCCCCCCCCCCCCCCCCCATCACAGCGGGAGCGCAAGAGTGGGGAGGAGGGGGGGGGGGGGGGGGGGAGACCGCGAGCTGCACGGGGCGCGCCGGCCGGCAGCCGCGCTCCGACGTCTCTTGTTGCTGTCCGGCCCGGCCCGCTCCTCTCTCTCTCTCTCTCTCTCTCTCTCTCTCTCTCTACAGGCACACATTGACACACACGCAGCACCGTACACATTAGTTCACCTCAGGTGGTTAACAGCAGCAGAATAAGTGCGAAGAATATAAACAAACAGGTGTAGAAGG
>CM065743.1:42924677-42927177 GCA_033310375.1 Conus canariensis
AGTTGCATCTGTAGTCTGATTTCCCTCTGTTCAGGAGCAGTTATGCCCCTTGATATCTTAATGGAGGCCCCGGGGGTTTTGCCTGTCCCCTGTCAACACAGCGCAGGCCTCCAAGGGTGGTACGGATCCTCAAAAGGGGGTAAAAACATGCTTCTCTGGGTCCTCCCCAGCACCTTCGGGGTTTCTTTTTCTTCTGTGTCATCCATACCAAAGATAATCGGCCTTCTTTTCCCCAATTTTGGAATGGGTTGTGGTGCAAGATGGTCCCGTATGCTCACACCCGGAACCTGGTTTTAAAATTCTCTCAAAGGCTTTTCGAGAAATGAGAGTCAGAAACCAATGCTAGCTCCGAGGGAAGAATCCGCTGTACTGAAACGGCCTGGTGGAGATTCGAACACACAACCCCAGGATCACTAGAACCACGAGTCTTGCACTATACCAATTGAGCTATTGCAGGTTTTTGTTTCATGTGCACGGCCTTGATTTTTGTGAATTCTACGCAATGAATCACTGTAAAAAAAAGAAAAAGAAAATGCTTTGTTTTTGCTCTCTCTCTCTCTCTCTCTCTCTCTCTCTCTCTCTCTCTCTCTCTCTCTCTCTCTCCTCTCAGTCATCGTAGTAGTAGCAGTAGTAGTGATGATAGTAGTAGTAGTAGTAGTAGTAGTAGTAGTAGTAGTAATAGTAGTAGTAGTAGTAGTTGTTGTTGTTGTTGTTGTAGCAGCAGCAGCAGCAGCAACAGTAGCAGCAGCAGCAAGGATTTGGAAGGTGAATAGTAGCAGTAGACATAGTATAATTATTTCATTATTTGTAAGTATTGTCGTTCTCGCTGCTGTTATTAATCTCATGAAAATGCAGATGTATCTCCTTGTCCTCTTCTTTACTACAATAGAACGTAAGTAATATTTGCTTTCCCTTACTTATGGATATATATATATATATATATATATATATATATATATATATATATGTGTGTGTGTGTGTGTGTGTGTGTGTGTGTGTGTGTGTGTGTTGTTGTTGTTGTTGTTGTTGTTGTTGTTGCTGCTGTTGTTGATGTTTTTGTTGTTGCATGCTTGGGAAATTGTATTAGTTGTCATCCATAATCATGTGGTTCAGATTATCTCACGCTCCGTGTAGGTATTCGGGGATGGTTCAGAATCAGCAGTTCACACTAACACGCAGTGTATCAAGGCAGGCCGTACTCAGAATGCACAAGATCAGACGCCATTGTTTAATTGTCTTTTTTTTTTTTTTTTTTTTGCTGTCCCAACCCTGCGCCACCTCAGAGGCAGTGCACCCACACCGCTCATTCCGACACCCCGTCCACAGCCACAGCCCGGTCGGTTCCGCCGCAGCCCCGGCACCGGCAATCCACAGGAAGCAGTCAATGTCAAGTCGTCAAGAGGCAACCCACCGGAGGAGACACTGCACTGCTGCCGAGTCACTTCGGTGGTGTTCAGTGGCGCCTGTTCTGATCTAACATACGCAGGACACCACCTACTAAGCCCCCTACTGACGACAATAATTGCTTAGTCGCGGAGCCGGCGTGAGTGAGCTCTCCCTCCGGAGGGCGCCACCACATCCGTCCAACGACAGCCCCCATGGACTCGCCCATACCGGTGATCCCGACGGAACCAAACCAAGGCCACAACGTGGAGAGGACATCGAAATTGAGGTCACCATGAGAGCAGGGTATGAAGGGCCACAGAGCTTGAGACTTTTTTATGCTGATCGATGAGAACGAGGATGATTAAGATGATTCTACGGATTTCCATTTCGGTCTGAGACTACATGACAGGACTGTATTCTACGCTTCCTTTCATAATATATCCCGGCGTCAACCAGGCCCGATAGATACAGGCACCTGTAGTGTTGGTCAGGAAATTTGAGCAACAATCTCAGAGACGCATCCATGAAGTGGATGAAACTCGATTGTGTGGTCCCAGTCTTCTCAACTGAGTCCGCAGCAAACTCAACTCTGGGTAGGAGCCGGTCGGGGCAGAAAAAACCCACATGACTCTGATGGGATTCGAACCCACGACCTCCCAGCCGGGAGTCCGCGACGCTAACCACTTCGCCACGGCGGCTGGTTTAATTGTCTTTGTCATCGGACACACCAAGGACATTTCGGCACATCTCTATGCCAGTACGTTAAATAGAAATTTAAAAAGAGAAAAAGTCAACAAGGACAAATAGTGACACAGACACAACAGATGAACGCCTGGTTGATTTCACCAAGGATGGTCGAGGTGGAAGCGAAGGAACACGGGGTAATATGCATTGGTAGAGGACTGATAGTTCAGGCTCATGTCCTCAGAGATCAGGCGCATCAAACGAACATGATTAGTAAAGCATACCTGAATATGAAACCAAAGTCATTCCAAACAAGATTAAAACGTTTGGAGCAGAATGGATTCAATATGTGTAAGTTCAACAACTCAATACAATATGTCAGTGCAATTTGCAGCGATCCTTCTTCCTTGAAACAGCCAATCATCAAAGA
>CM065743.1:42939677-42942177 GCA_033310375.1 Conus canariensis
GGTTCAATGCGACGGGTTTATTGTGAGTAAGCTTGTTTAGCCCATGAAGAAAAAGGGGTTGGGGGGAATGGGACCTTGCAAGAAACATTTCAAAATGAAGAGAGTGAGAAAACATAAAGCCAACTATCACACAAAAGATCATCATCATGATCCGGAAACCAAATCACAGGAGCATGTTGAACACAAAGTCAGAATTATAACACTGGTGGTATCTTTACGAACACAGTGCTTTCCACCACAATCTCCAGCAGTCATGATATACCCTGAGAAGGACACAAATAGTTGGTTGACTGCAGGACCTGGATCGATGAAACAACTTGCCTGGGGTATGGTAAGGATTTTCTTGTTTAACAGCACCTCCTGAGCCAGAATAGGTCTGCCACTCCTCTCTGAATGCATGAAGAAGATGGTCTAATCTTCTTGTCCTCTCTTCAAGGCATGCCAGGATTTCCAAGCTAATGTTTCGGGGCTGTGTTGTTTACTGTGATGCATCTGGTTCATAACATTGATGGTCCATGCTCTCAGAATCTGCCCTGCACATATTCATGTTTTCTTGTAAGCCCATTCCTGCTTCACACACCCCCGTACTGAAAGGTTTGTTCGAATCTTGTTGTCGCCATGAAGGACTGTCGCTGCTTGTATCTTCGTGCTACATTTTGCCATGACAATCTGCTCCCTGTCACAAGTGTCACTAGGAAACATGTCTGTAGGGGTAGGGGAATGGTTTCCATATGAAAAAGTGTCCACACAGCTTCGTCATTGCTGGCATTGTTGGTAGCATAAAACAAACTGTGTGGGGAGGGCAACAATGAACCAGAATTGAATTAAAGGAATATAAAAGCAGCAACCTTTTATATTTCTACCCTGGTGGACATGAAATAATTCCAACAAGAATCATGAACATCAAAATGTGTAGATGACAGTGGGAAAATCTGAAAAGAGAGTTGGAATAAAATAGCTGGATGTAGTTACGACGTGCCCAATAACACCAGTTGAAGGGAGTCCATTACTTAAAAAAAAAAAGAGAGAGAGGGGGGGGGGGGCGCAGGTGGCGACATGCCAGCCAAGGAAAGGCGGCTGCTGTGAACAACGGCAAGTTGACAGTGTACAGCCTGAGGCACAGAGGGGGCACAGGGGACAACTTTGTCTCCGTGTTCCTTGTGTGCCCTCCTTTACCTCCTCCCCTTCCTTTTCCTCTGCCCCTTCCCCCTCTTCCTTGTTATGCCCCCTTTCATTGCAGGTGATACTGGACTGACAACAGGTCGTTGCCCCTCATGATCTTTCAGCATGAAGAACAAGGAAACATGAAACATCTTGGTGCCCCATTTTCAAAGAGAAAAAAGCCACTTACACCAGTGGTCCCTTCAAAGACATGGTTCGTATTCCCTGGCGTTCCCCTATCAATGTGTTGGCGTCAGTATCCCCATTCCTGTTACTGTTATACTGCCCTTGTGATTGTTGTTGCTGTTAGTGTTATGTTGTTATGAGCCTGTACAACAGACACTGATAAATCCATGTAGTTACTACTCTTCCAAGCGTTTATTCCACACTTACCATCCCTGGCACAGGGCAGAATCCATCCACGACGCCACACCCAGATGGTATAGATCAGGACAATGACCAGGACAATGATGATGACCACTGCCAGTGTGACGCCCAGTGCTATGGCTGCAGTGTTCACAGAAGATTCTTCTTCAGGATGTACACTGCTTGCTGAAAACAGATGTATCTTTGATTATTTCCATGATAAATACGTGTGTGTCTGTTCATGTGTATACGTGTGTATGCATGTGTGTGTGTGTGTGTGTGTGTGTGTGTGTATGTGGTGTGTGTGTGTGTGTGTGTGTGTGTGTGTGTGTGTGTGTGTGTGTGTGTGTGTGTAAGCTATCTGCCCTTCGTGAAAACACAAATACACATTGAGTGTGTTTACTTGTTTGGTTGTTTTAATTTTCAATTCATGTTGATGTTGATTCCAGTTACTGGCCACCAGAAGCTGCTTCTTTTATAGTTCCCTCTTTCAACACTTGGACCAACTGTAGTCTACCATCAGTGTGTCCGAGTATCATGACTACACATTATAATGAACACAACAGACTGACCAATGACAGAAGCGGCAAAGAAAAAGGCAACGTAACAGTACCCCCTCCTTACCCCTCAGTGTGACTCGGAACACAAAGCGCTCTTCACCGAAATCATTGGCAGTAGTGTATGTGTAGAACCCCTCTGCACTTGAATCCTTGACTTTGTCCACAGTGACGTTACACATGACGGCATAGTCAGCGTAGGTGTTGGTGCACGTGACACTCAGCTCAATGCTGTTTGGGACAGGCTGGCTCCTGTCAGAGCTCTGCGTGTTGCCAAGGTACTGGAAGCGGTGTCTGTTTGGCAGGGGCAAAGCTTCCAGAGAGAAAGCCACACTGACTGGTTTGTCGATGAAGTTCACTGTGGGAATCACTGGGTCTGCACTGCTGGACCGTGGTTTGCCTGACAGTCAGTCAAC
>CM065743.1:42944677-42979677 GCA_033310375.1 Conus canariensis
AATGTGATCAGTTGATATGCTATGACCACATATACAATGTATATTTTTGACATACTTTGTTTTAAAGCAATCCAGTTTCCATCTACAGATCAAGGAACTTATCTGTCGTCTACGATAAATGTTTTGATCGTACTTACTTAACTTTTCATGAATATTTTTCATTTCATCATGTAAACCAAAACACCCAGTTTCTCTTTCTATCAAATGAAAATTAGAAAATTGCACTTTTTCTGCCAAAGTATAGCACTCTTGCACTGACATGCAGAAGTTCAAAAAATGCGAATCTGAAGATCGTTTTGCTCCTCTCTTTGCTAGAACATCAACCTTTTCATTATAATATAACCCACAGTGGGAGGGCACCCAAAGAAATGTTACTTCAGTGTCTCTAACTGAGAGGAAATGGACTAAGTTATTTATTTCAGTGATCATCTCAGGTCGAACTTTTAATTTAAAATTCTTCATTGCAGTAAGAACTGACTTAGAATCTACGCATAAAACAACTTTAAATAAATTTTGAGGGTAATCAACAACAAACTTTAAGGCCATAATTATGGCAGTTAACTCAGCAGTGAATATAGATTTGTTTTTTCCGAGATAATAGGACTTTTCTTTGTTAAGGCCTGGGATAATGTATGCTGCACCTGCATGTTCATTGATTAATGATCCATCAGTGTATATCTTAAAATGGTTGGAGTAGTGATCATGCAAATGCATTTTCATATTGCATAATAACAAATTAGTATTTTCAGCCTTTGTTATATCTGTATGCTCAATATCAAAATGTGCTCGTACTAGTTTCCAGGGAGGGATAGGAGACACAATAGATCTTTTTGCAATAGATGTTAGTTTGATATCTGAGGAATCTAAAATCGAGGAAGTATATGTTCTTAGAGTCATTTGGGATGATATGTTTTTAGCCCTTTTGGGAAAATCAGTGTCTGATTTAATATTTATTTCAGGGCTTATATTGTTGTCTATAGTAGAACTTCTTATAACAAATTTGGTGCATGCAAGATTCCAATATTCTTCCAGTGGTAATATCCCAGCAGCACTGTATGCTTTTGTACAAGAGGTATGGACTGGTAGTCCCATGGCTATCTTATATGCTTTGGAATCAATACTTTGAAGTTTTTTCAATAAGTATTTGGGTGCACTGAAGAACACCTCTTGTGCATACGTTAATTTTGATCTAACCAGTGCAGTAGAAAGGTGCAAAAGAGTAACTGTGTCCTGAGCCCAAGCATGCTTGCTAATAATCTTTAACAGATTTAAAGTTTTTCGAGCTTTTGTCAGAACATGTTCTATATGGAAATTCCATGACAACTTTGATGTTAAATTTACTCCAAGGAATTTAACTATTTTTGTATATTTGATGGGTATGCCGTTGACTTGAAATAAAGGCATATTAACTGGATCAGATCCAGTATTAAATAACATCATGTGTGTTTTTTCAGTTGATATTTGCAAACCATTTTCAGTCATATAATCAGAAAAGGTATTTAGTTCTTTTTGATATAACTTTTTAATATAGTTTTGTGATCTGACAGATGTACTTTTTTTTAATGTCACTTTCATCCATATGCATATGTCATCTGCATATTGGGCTAGTTCTATGTTTTTAGCAATTTTTGAGGGTAAATCGTACATTAGAATGCTAAACAGTAAAGGGGCAATAACAGACCCCTGAGGAATACCCATGTGTAATTTTCTTCTCGTAGAATAGGAGTTCCCTACCTTCGTTCTAATATATCTATTTTCTAAGAAGTTTCTAATAAAATCATAAATGTTTCCTGACAACCCAATCTCTTTAAGTTTATAAAGCAAACGAGAGTGCCATACTTGATCGTAAGCTTTAGTGATATCAAAAAAGGTTGCTAGCAAACATTTTCTCCTGGAAAAACTGATGTTTAATTTGAGTGGTAAGTTTGACCAAGTGTTCAATAGCACTTCTACCCTTTCGAAAACCTGCTTGGTTTGTTGGGATAACTTTGTTCTTTTCACAAAAGTAGTTTAGTCTATTTAAAACAATTGTTTCATAAAGTTTACAGACATGAGAAGTTAATGAAATAGGTCTGTAACTATCTATACTTTCTTTCAGTTTACCTTCCTTGTGAATCGGTACTATTACTGATTCTTTCCATATTTGTGGCAAATGACCTGAGCTCCAGCATTTTTTAAATATACTAAGTAAAATGCTTATCCATTTGTCTGGAAAATGCTTAATCATTTCATTTGAAATGGCGTCAGTCCCAACAGCTGTCTTTTTGTTTGGGAGAGAATCTATGGCGTCTTTCACCTCTTGTAATGTAACTGGGGCGTTGATGTCGCACGTGTCGTTATCAGATACATCATTAAAGACATGGGTACATTCTTTATCCTCTCTGAATTTTCTTTGGTTTTCAGACAACCCATCTAACCTGCTTACTTTAGCAAACTGGTCGACAAACGCTTCTGCTTTGTCTGTGGATGATGGTAATTTGTTATTATCAAGAATGATAGGATATTCTGGGAGTTTGATTCCATTTTTCATCGTTTTTATCTCTTTCCATACCATTCTACTATCTTTATGATCGAATGTGTTTCTCTTGCAGAAATTATCCCAATGATCCTTTTTGGCTTGTTCCATAACTCTATTACTATGTACATTTGAGTGTTTCATTTCCTTAAATTTTTCATGTACCATTTTCTTATCTTGACTTTTCTTAGTGTGCATGTATTCCTTGAATAACCATTTTTTCTCATTAACTGCCTTATCGCAATCTTCAGTCCACCAAACATTACCGAGATGTTTACCCCCATTAGAACCCTGATTCTTCAATTTAGGAATACATGAACCAGACACTTTTAGAACAGAAGTACAAAACGTGTCATACATTGTATCAATATCATCATCTGGGGACAAGCTTATGTCTAGATCTTTAAGTCTGTCGTAAAACTGAGACCATTTGGCATTTTTATAATCAAATCTTGGGATTGCATCATCAGGTTTTGTGTCTTCAAAATCAGGGGACTGATTAATTGTAATAATGATTGGTATGTGATCACTCCCAAGAGTTTCACTATAAGTTTCCCATGCACACGACAAAGCCATTTTAGGTGAAACCAAAGTTAAATCAATAGCAGTAGGTCTATGTGTTGATATATCAGGAACTCTGGTATAAGAACCATCATTGAGTAGACATAAAGTTGAGTCTACAACATTTTCCACAAACCTATTGCTACTGACCTGTGTGCTCTCTTTTTCCCAGAAAGGAGAATGAGCATTAAAATCCCCTCCTACTAACCATTTACCATTATCATTCTTGATATTTTTCATCCATTCAGTATTAGCTTCATCTGGACCCTTAGGTAAATATACAGAAGCACAGTTTACTTCTAAGGAGTCCGAAAACTTGACAGTTACAGCACATGAAAAAATCCCATGTAATCCACTAGGCACAGGTGATTGTTTGTCACAATACTGTAGTCCAGTGTGAATATAGATAGCACAATTTACTCTATCACCATTTTCATCTGTATCTACTACTGGTGGATAGTAGTACTGTTCCAATCTTGGCAGTTTGTTCTTACTGATATTAACAGACTGGAATAAGAGAACATGGCAGACAGATGACACTAAAAATTGACGTAAGCAGTCAATATTAGAATAGAGAGAGCGGCAATTCCACTGCAGTATTTTTATGTTGTTGCTGAATTTCATGTTAAAAAAACCCACAGATAACTAAACAAATAAAAATATTTTGCTTCAACACAATTGGAGCTTAGCTACACACAGACGTAGGCTGGTATGCTGTATTTGTTCCGAACAAAAGCAACAAAAAATGTCACCAGTTGTATAAAACATTGAACCTATTGGACCAGGCAGAGCCGTAGAAGGAATCCTCAGGGAAGGGAGTGGGGCGCAGGTACCGGGGACGTCGCACAGTCTTCCGGGGCCGTTCCCAGAAGAGGTTCCTCAGATGCCGGCCAATATTCCCCGCTAGGATGCTAGCTCCTCTAGCAGTGGGATGTAGCCCATCACGGAGGTTGAAGCGGGCGGCTTGTAGGTTGGAGTGAGTGATGAAGGTGATGTTTTTCTCATCATTCAGCTCTGACACCAAAAGTGCGTTGTACAAGTCCCCTTTGATATTGAGTTCGGGGTCTGATGTAGGAGCCATCTTACTGATTATGATGGCCAGATCAGGATTTTCTTCTTTGATACTCTTCACGCACTTTGCCATTTTTCCGGAACATGTTGCTGCTGATTCTGTTTCTAGGTCCTTCGATCCAACATGTATGAGTAAAGCATCAGGAGGTGTCCTGACAGATGCACTTGCTTTGGCCACTGCTGGTTTGATGTCCTTCATTGTTCTTGCATAACTCTGATGCAGCTTACATCCGTAGGACTTCCCTAGTCTGTTGGTGTTGACTTTCTTTATGATAGGGTCATTTACATATAAAATGTTGGGAAGGCCCTTTAAAGTTGGATTTGGTTTCTCTCTGGACTTGGCCTTTATGTCTTTGACGTTTTGTTTGTCTCTGGACTCGGCCTTAAAGTTATTATTGTCATTTTTCTTGCACTGTTCCTTAGACTTCGGCTTGTGACGCAAAGAAGCTTTGACGTCATATTTGTTTGCGTTATCATTTTCTTCTATTTTTTTGTTTTTATCATTTTGCTGTACATTTCTATTCTGCTTTTTTTCTGTTTTGTTTGTTTCGACAGGCAGATCATCCGGATGAGTTGTTCTCGACGGTGTTGAGATCCTAGCCACTTCTGCATAGGAGAGGTAGTGGAAGGGCTCTGTCTGTGTTCCTATGCTAGCCGAGTCCTTTCTAGATCTATCGATTTTGGCATGCAGAGATCTTATTTGCCCTTCCAGCTTCGCTACTATATCACACAGCGAGGTAATTGTGCCTTCGATCTTAGCGAAGGTCTGTGTGGTACTCACGAAGTTGATGTTGTCTGTAGGACCATTGTTGTTTCTTGGCCTAGACTCCAGCCCATCCTTGACGACGGACAAACTGAACGGCCTCCTCAACTCCGAATTGCGATTTGTCCCCTCATCGTTTCCGTGCTTTGTTAGCACATCCTCAGTGCATCCTTTTGCACACAGTATTGATATGCAGCTTTTCCGGATACTGGTTTGAGAGTCTCTTGTTTGTTTGTTATCAGTTGTTGTCTGCAGGCGCCATCTTGTGTGTGTGTCTCTGTGTGTGTGTGTGCGTGTGTGTGTGTGCATATGTCTGTCTGTCTGTCTATATGTGTATGGGGAGGGAGGGTTGGTGGGGGGGGGGGGAGGGCTTGCCTGGAATTGAGTTCAAGTCCCTCTGTTTCTTTTTTATTCATTCCACCAAACCTATGAGAACTTGCGCATGTCTTAAATTGTAAACGTCCATTCATTTAAGCAGCTTTTTTTTTTTCGCGTACGCAGTTTAATACTCCTGCGGACCCTCCCTATATAGACAGCAAGGATTAATCCCATCAACCCAACAAAGGCAGTGGAGTTTTGAGTATATGACCTTTTTTTTTTATCAATTCCACCACTAAGGCAGCCATACTCCACTTCGGGGAAAGTGCATGCTATATGTAACGTATTATCCATACTAACGGCCAAACTGGAATTCTCTTCCGAATGTTGGTGATGGGATTTTACGTGTGTGCAAGATGCAATGCGTGCGTTCACACACGGAACCTCGGTTTATAGCCTCATTTGAAGGACTGCATGGGAAATGGAGTCAAAAAACGTTAACTCCGAGGAGAAAAATAAATAAAAACAACCTGTACCTAAACGACCCAGCAGAGATTCGAACCCGCAACCCCAGGATCACCAAGATTACGAGTCAGGCACTCTACCACTGGGCTGTCCCAGAAGTAGATGAAGCACAAACAAAATGAACAAGTGATATATCTTCAGAAAATCATGCACCTGGAGATTGTAACACTAGGCATTTTCCGTTGAGGCTGAAGGATTGTCATTTTATGCTGTATCAGTCTGGTTACTGGCAGACAATTGTCTTCATACACACACACGCACACACACACACACACACACACACACACACACACACACACACACACACACACACACACACACACATTCACACACACACACACACGCGCGCGCGCCACACACACACACACACACACACACACACACACACACACACACACACACACACACATAAACTCATGCACGTGTGCACAAAACACGTGCTTGCACACAACCACACAAGTGCACAGAGAGATAAGATAAGATAATGTTGCTTATAGCCAGCCGACCGCAAAGGGCCACATCAGGGCTGTCACCACGTCAAAATCAACCCACAAGTCATTCATTCACACAATTCTTTCAAATACATTAAAAAAAACCCATCCGAAAGTTCGTTAAAAATCTTTCCACCGTAAAATCTCAGATCCGATGAAAAACGTTAATCTCTTTCAAGAACTCAAAGATCGCGTCAGGCGGAACATCTCTGAACAAGGTTTTCATGGATTCTGCTGTAGAATGTTTGTGTCTCACATCGTGCAAGTCCCAACACTCTAAAAGAATATGTTTCATTGTGAGTGGCACATGACATGGAATGCACCACGGAGCTTCTTCACTCTTTAAAAGGTATGAATGGGTAAAATACGAATGGCCGGTGTGCAGCCGACACAGAACTGTTTCTTCTTTACGACCACCAGATGAAGATAAGAGGAACTCCTTTAGGTTTGGACGGATCTGAAAGAGTTTGTTATCCGTCTGTGTATTCCAATCCTCCTGCCAGAGGTCTCTGACATAATCGTTAATTTTTGGTTTCAGATCTGAGCAGGGGATAGACATGTTTGACAGTTTCTCTGTTGTGGCATGTTTGGCTAAACGATCAACCATTTCATTCCCTCCGATGCCAACATGACTAGGAACCCAAGCCAGAATAATGTTGTAACCATCCGCTTTCAACTTGGTAAAAAGTTCAAAGAAGTGTAATAGTTCTAGATGTTGAAGGTTGCGGCCAGCTATGGCCTCCAACGCTGACAGTGAATCTGACAGAACCAGAAAGTCCCTCCTCGTAGATTGTGAGATTATCCTCAGCGCCAGAACCAGAGCTGTAAGTTCAGCAGAGTAAGCAGAAGCCTCTGAAGGAATACGTTCTAACAGTATATGAGAAGGAGCACCAGGGCAATAGGCTGCACAGGCCACTCCATCTTCAGACTTGGAACCGTCAGTGAAAACTTTTTGATAGGATGGGAATTTTGAACAGAGGTCAGCATACAATGCCTTGTACACCAGAGAGCTGGTAGACTCTTTGCGAAAAGCTGCAAGATCGAAACAAAACTCTGGTGTGAAAAAGGTCCACGAAGGCTGATCTGGAAACTTGGAAAAATAGGACACAACTCCTAGGTCTAGACCTGCATTCTTGCGCGTAAGGCTGCATACAAAGACCAAACGGCGGAATACAGTTAGGGTTGTTTTCGAATTTCGTTTGGAACTGAGGGTCAAAAACACAGTTATAGGCTAGGTTTTCCGGTTCCGAGAACAGTCTGATGTAGTAATTCAAAGACAGTTTCAGCCTGCGGTTGGACAGTGAGGGTTCACCTGCCTCTGCGTACAGGCTGTACACAGGGGTGGTGCGGAATGCTCCAAGACAGAGACGAAGCCCTTGATGGTGGATAGGGTCCAAGAGTTTCAGATAAGAGGGTCTATCAGAGCCGTACACAGCACAACCATAGTCCAGTTTGGAACGGACCAAGGCTCTGTAGAGGTGCAGCAAAGTTTTCTTATCAGCGCCCCAGTCAGTGTGTGCTACGACCCGCAGAATATTCAGAGCTTTCTGACAAGAAGTTTGAGGTTTTTAATGTGGCTGAGAAAGTTGCGTTTTTGGTCAAAAATAACTCCTAGGAGTTTGGCCTCTTTGACAGCTGGAATGGGAGATTTCCCTATTTGAATTACAGGATCTGCAAAAAACTGACGAAAATTATGGAAGTGAATGCACTGTGTCTTTGTAGGAGAAAAAGTGAAGCCGTTTTCATCCGCCCATTGATGAATTTTATCCACACAAAGCTGGAGCCTGCGCTGGACACTCGGGTACAGGCTTCCAGTTGCGTAGACAGCAAAATCATCCACAAACAATGAGCAGTCTGAACCCTGTTGAACGGATTTAACAATGTTGTTAATCTTAATGCTAAAGAGGGCAGGGGACAGCATGCTTCCTTGTGGAACACCCAACTCCTGCTCATGAACATCAGAGAGAGTGGTGCCAACCCGGACCTGAAACTGTCGTTTTGTCAAAAAAATTGAATGAAAAGTGGAAGATGACCCCGAAAAGCCAAGATCATGGAGATCATGAAGTATCCCAGACTTCCAGGTGGTATCGTAGGCCTTCTCCAAGTCAAAGAAAATTGCCACTGCATGCTGTTTGTTCAGAAAGGCGTTCCGAAGCGTAGATTCCAGACGGATCAAGTGGTCAACTGTAGTCCGATGTTTGCGGAAACCACACTGTTCTTTCGCCAAAAGGCCGTCAGTTTCGAGTTTCCACATGAGTCTAGCATTGACCATTTTCTCCATCAATTTACAGACACAGCTGGTCAAAGCTATCAGACGGTAGTTTGATGGATTAGAAAGATCTTTTCCAGGTTTGGGAATAGGAATGATGAGGGCTTTTCGCCAAGAAGGTGGAAAGAACCAGTAGTCCATACATGGTTGTATACATGTAGCAGGATGTTCAGACCTTTTTGCGGAAGATGTTTCAAAAGTTTATAATGAATTTCATCTATACCCGGAGAGGAATCGCTGCAGGAAAGTAAGGCGGATTTCATTCGTTTAAAGTGAAAGGAAGATTGTAGTCTTCCATGTTGTCTGACGAAAAGTTGCAGGGTGATTTTTCTTTAAGGGCTTTGTTTTTGACAAAACTGGCTGATTTGTTAGAAGAGGAGGAATTCTTTTCAATGGTTGAAGCAAGCAGATTTGCAACTGCTTTTTTCTCTGTTATTAAGAGTCAGAAAACTTGAGTGGTTCACAGTGGGGCAGGTGTTCTTCCCTTTAATTTTCTTGATGATTTTCCACACTTTTTTCTTCGATGTTTTGGATGTGAGACTTGAGCAAAACTGTCTCCAAGATAAACGTTTACTGGTCTTATATATGTGTTTGGATTTGGCCCTCAGTTTCTGATGCGCTCGGACGTTGGGCATCGAAGGTCTGCAAGAGACCCGACGTTGAGCTCTTTTGCGGGTTTTGTTAATTTTCTTGCATTCAGAGTTGAACCAAGGAACTTTTGGCATTAGGGGCTTCTTGGACGATATCTGGATGGTTGACTGCGCAATTCAGTATGAAATCTGAAAGACTTCCTGCCGGATCTTCACTTTGCAGGATCTTGTCCTCTTCCAGATCCATAAGAAACTTAGTGGCAAAGAGGTCCCAATCTGCTTTGTTGAAATTGAGGCGTTCTGGTAAAGACTCACTCTCTGCATTCGTACACCGAAGCAACACAGGAAAGTGGTCACTACCATGCAGGTCCTCATCAACCTCCCAAACAAAATCCCCAAAACAAAGATGGTCACAGACAGAAAGATCCAGACAAGATGTGGTGCCATTAGCGGAGTGAAAGTAAGTTGGCGATTTCCCATTCAGGACACACAGATCAAGCTCCGAAAACACTTCCTCTAAAAGCAGACCCCTTGGTGATGATCTCTCACTTCCCATAGAGGAGAGTGGCCATTCAGATCCCCCAACGGCAGGGTGGGTCTGGGAAGCTGGTCCAAGAGCGAAATGAGGTCCCGTTTGGTGATGCAGGTATTTGGAGACAGATACAACTACAGACAGTAACTGTTTTGTGAAGAGTAACCCGAGCTGCCACTGCCTGAAGCAGAGTATGCAGAGCAACTGGCCTGTACAGCAAGTTGTGAATGAATAAAGCTACTCCGGCAGAAACACCATGTTCAACAGATTGTGCAGGTTGATCTAGAAAGCTGTAGCCAGAAAGTGAGAAAGTTTTATCAGACTTCAGAAGAGTTTCTTGCAGTGAAACTAATACCGGACTATCTTCATGGCACAACGCTATAATTCTTCAAAATTGGAAGACAGTCCCTTGATATTCCATTACAAGACTGTATCCATTGTGGATGAGGATGTTAATCATCCATGTTTACGTCCTCTTCCTCTTCGTCATACAGAGTGCTAAATGTATTTTGCAGTTTCAGCTCCGCTTTTTTCAGTCTGTCTGGTGGAATTTGAGGTTTCTTCTTCCCTGGAGGGAGAACACAGTTGATGCGTTGGTAGGCTTCCCTGTACTCACCAACGCCACTTGCTGAAGCCACTGTCGGGCTCCTCCCTTGGGAGGTGGTCTCGGCTTGGGGGCCGACTCGGGGCGACCCCCTTGCTGGGCAGCCCGCACAGCTGAAGGCTTAGTGGATGCACTGGAAGTGCATCCTTTGGTGGGTTTAAGGCCCCCACCAACGGCCGTTTTTCCTTGCGATGTTCTTGAAGTTGGAAGACATTTCAGAGGTTCAGGACCACATGGGTCTGTCTGAACGCCTACTTCTACCTGAGGTACTCTAAGCGATTGTTTGACCACTGTCGAGAAAAGGAGCGGGGTTCTCTTCTGCTCCTGCACCAGTTTTTTTGCTTCGAAGAACGAAATCTTTTTTTCTGTTTTAACTCGCTGGATTTCGCTTTCGATTCGCCAAACAGGGCAGTCTCTTGAAAAAGAAGGGTGGTCACCATCGCAGTTCACGCATTTCGCGGATTCACATTCACCATCATGAACTGCTTTGCTGCAGGTGGCACACACCTCCTCTCCCGGGCATCTCTCTTTGACATGTCCAAAGCGTTGACATTTGAAGCACCTCAGTGGGGATGACACATACAGGGCTACTTTCACTCTCAGGTACCCCACCTTTATGGACTCTGGAAGAGTCGGTTTAGCAAAGGTGAGGAACAGAGTGTTGGTGGGTTTCCTCTCCGCACCTCTCCGCAGATATCCCGAACAACTCTCGACAACGGACGACACCTTTCGAGGAGTTGAGACTTTTGTGAGGGGACACCTGGATCGGGTAATTCACAAGACTTTCTGATCTCAATAAGATCTCCGAGTGGACTTTTCGGTCGACCTGCACCAGCAAGGAACCATCCCTCAACCTCTTCACTGATTTCGGCTCTGCGCCTGCAAGACCTTTCAGCCCCTTTGCAACAGCAAAAGGACTCAACTTAGTAATAGGTCGCTCGCTATCCGCCGACTGGATAATCAGCCAAGAGGGCCATGCACCTATCCTATTCCGGACTTCTGTGTCTGAATCCGAGTCCGTATCCCTGGAAGGGTCGGAACCCAGTTTTCTTCTTTTTCCTGTTTTTGTGTTTATTGAGGCCATGAAGGTTTTAAATACCGGCAGAGATAAACGGTCACCCCAGGAGAGGTGCCGTGATGGGGAAGGGACAATGGATGGCCATAGTATGGCGTCCGTGAGCTTGGTACCGTCCCACATGAAAACCAGACAGTGCACCTTAGCGACTGAATTGGGATCAGCCACTCAGCCCCTCGCCAGGTAACTGTAACTTGGGCTTCCCCGCTGCTTACGGTAGCGACTCAAGTATCAGAGAAAAAAAGAGTGTGGAACAGAAGGCTTGAAGGGGAGACGAAGAAAGAAAAGATCCGTTAAGAAAGGCAGAAGACAGAATAGGAAAAAGGTGGGTTACTATTTGTCTGGGCCCTCACTCCTAACCTTTCTGACATGGGAGACCCTACCAGGGGCATCAACTCCAACCACGTAATACTTGGCCAGTCAGCAACTTGGCTATACAGGCCTAGAAGCGTTCACAACTAACCATCTAGTCGACTATTGATGCCCCCGTCAGCAAAGCCTAAAAGATCACTGGACCACGCAAGCCCTCCGACCACGGCAAGGTTCCAACCCCGGAGGGGCACACACACACACACACACACACACACACCACACACACACACACAGAGAGAGAGAGAGAGAGAGAGAGAGAAGAGAGAGAGAAGAGCTTTATTTACGAGGATAATAGATAAGCACTGATGTGCTTTTCTACATCCAGTCCTCGCCCTGAGCAGGGACTACAACATGCAATGAAATGAAATAATGTAAGAAAGCAAACAAGCAAACAAAGAGGTTATGCAATCATAATGGAACATCAAATGAAAATAGAAGAGAAATGAAAAAAAAAAATAAACAAACAAAAATAAAAATGAAAATAACAATAATGAAGGGGAAGGAGAGAGTGGGGGTGGGGGTAGGCTGAGCTGGGGGAATATATGAAAATGTACTACAACGTACAAAAATTAGCATGTATAAAAACAGACAGTAAAATAAATATGACAGAGTACGTACATAATTTGGAGCACACACATACACGCACGCACAGAGAGAGAGAGAGAGAGAGAGAGAGAGAGAGGAGAGAGAGAGAGAGAGAGAGTGAGGGAGAGGAGAGAGAGAGAAGAGAGAGAGAGAGAGAGAGAGAGAGAGAGAGAGAGAGAGAGAGAGCAAGGAGCAACATGTAATCATTTTCCGTAAGACATGAAAATACGTAGAAGGTATTTAGCAAAGTGAGATGGAATTTGACGGGGCGGGGGGGGGGGGGGGGGGGGGGGGGGGAACAAGAGAGAGAGAGACAGAGACAGAGAGAGAGACAGAGACAGAGACAGAGACAGAGAGAGAGAGAGAGAGAGAGAGAGGGTGGAAGGGAGAAGGGGAACAACAGAAATTGAAGGTAGTAATTAAGCATAAAATGTAATAATTTGAAATGGAAATGTACTAAAACGTACAACAATTAGTATGTATGAAAAAAGACAGTAAATTGAATATGAGAAAGTATTACAGAATTCGGAACACACACACGCACGTGAGCAGAGAGAGAGAGAGAGATAGATAGAGAGAGAGAGAGAGAGAGAGAGAGAGAAGAAGACAGACAGACAGACAGACAGACAGACAGACAGACAGGGCAGACAGAGAGAGAGAGAGAGAGAGAGAGAGAGAGAGAGAGGAGAGGAGACTGACACTGACATCTTTTATTGACATTGGCTAATAGCCTTTGTGTCAAGAGGGTACAATGGTTTTTTGTTTGTTTGTTTGTTTGTTTGTTTTTGCATTGAAGAAAAGAAAACAAAAGAAAAACTGCAAATTAGGTGTATACACAACTAAGCAAAATTAAGAAAGTATTTCCATTTTCATCACTCATTTGTATTTCTTGCGTATATCTAGTACAAAATCATTCTCACACAACAACCATTCCCTTCACATACGCACACTGATCCATCCTATCTTCCATCGACTTGCACGCATGCATTTATATCCTTATCCTCCCTTCTCCCCATTCATACATATTCTTCTGTACAAATAATTCATCTTGCTTGATATTATGAAAACCATTCACTTGAACCATCAAGCTTAAGTCAAATAAGTATTCTAAACATTAAAAAAGAAATGTAATTGATATCCCCTCAGTGTTTTGAACTTTTATTCATTCGCAATTTTCTTCCGCGTATCTACAGCTTCTGTTACATATTTTGCCAGCATCTTTAACAATGTTTCATCACCGGTTTGCAAAATATTGTTAAGATTTCGACTCTTGACTGTGTTATGATCAAATAGTCTTAATTTTTTTTTCTAATGTTCTCATATGCGGGACAGGTGAACAAAAAATGTAACTCGTCTTCTCTGATTGCAATATCATTACACATGGACATGAATCATCAACAGCATCATTATCTAGATACCATCTTTTATTAGCATTTAATCCCAGTGTTCTATTTCTAAATCTTGCAAGGATACCCCTTTGCCACCGATTAGATACTAGATGTAAACACTTTTCTGCCTCCAAGTTACTTTTGAAGGACAGGAACCAGGAATATGTATCACGTTCTTCTAGTTGGCTGTGCCAGTTTTGTTTATACGAGGAAATTAGTCTATCTTTGAATTCAGACATAAAAACGGTTTCGTTTCCGACTCCCTGGCTCAACCACACTATTCCAAACCCATTCTCTGTTAGCACTTTCTTAATCTTAGAGGCCCAGTTAACATTTCCTAACTCTCATTGTTGCAGCATCATGAATAAATAAGAATATTCAGAAACCGTTTGATTGCATAAGTGTGCACTCTTTCTATGTTTGGATCATTTTCAAGTCCCCATATTTCAGCACCATATGTAAGAATCTGTTCAATCTGGGTACCATATAGCTTCCAAAATATGTGTGGATCAGTAGTATTTAATTTCCTTAATGTTCTCAAAATTTCTATCACTCCTTTTTTGCCTTTTCTACTTGTTTCACACCAACCTAAATTCCAACTTATTTTTGTTGTAAAAAACAAACCTAAGTATTTGTACGAATTGGTTACTTTAACCTCAGAATTACCATACCACCAAACTTCATTCCTAGCTAAATATCCACCTTTACGAAACACAATAATGTTGGTTTTATCAAGGTTTACTGTCAACTGTAGTTTATCAGCTTCCTGTTTCAAAACATTCAATTGGTTTTGCAATCCTATTGCTGTACTAGACAACAGAATTACATCATGGGCAAACAGCATCATAAACATCTCCACGGCACCTGGAATAATCTGAATACCATGTTTACCATTTCTTGAGAGTTCTATAGCAAGCTCATTGATTAAAAAAAAAAAAGAACAGAAAACAACTGTGGGCTTAAAAGACAGCCTTGCTTGACTCCACGTGGGCAATTGAAAAAATCAGAATAAACACATTTCTCACGCACACATGCCAAGACAGAGTCGTACATTCCCCGTAATGTCATATATAATTTTCCAATGACTCCGTTTTTGTCTAAGAACATTCCATAAAATATTTCTATTTCCAAAATCAAAACCTTTCTGAAATCAACAAAAGCGATATACAATTTTGTATTTTTATGCATGTATTTTTGTACAAGATCGAACAGCGTAAATATATGATCAGTTGTGCTGTACCCAGATCTAAATCCTGCCCGCTCCTCCACGATTTTATCTTCCTAGTCTGCCCAACGTTTTAATCTCACATTTAAAATGTGTGTAAACTTTGCTGACAACACTTGTCAGTGCTACACATCGGTAGTTATCAGGGGTGTTTACATCTCCCTTTTTGTGGATAGGAACGATGGTTGATTTAGCCCATTCAGCTGGAAATGACCCGCTCCGAAACAAGTTACTGAATATCAATACCAGAACATCAATTACTAAATAGGCCGGAGGACGTCCGGGAAAGACCGGAGGACACTGGGAAAGACCAGAACCAAGGGCTCTGTGGGCTGGCTCCCCACTTTGCCTTAAACATGTGGCTACTAAAAATAAAAGGAAAAGATGCTCCCAGGATTCAACGAAAGGGGGAGAGAATGATGAATCCATCGGTGCTCAACCAATCATGACTGCAAATCCCAAACGGACTATGAACATGGACCAAATGGAATATCCATGTGTCTGTGGAAAGCGTTTCGCTACCACCCGTGGCATGAAGATCCACAGAACAAAGATGGGATGTGTGAAGACTCATCTGAATGAGCAGCAGCGCACTGCATCAGCAGATAAGACGTCGGAAGACCAAGGCCAGGATTTAAACCACAGTGCCAAGGACATCCACGCTGTTGGTTCGGATGAGGAATTTGCACAGGCCCTCGATGCCAGGCGCCTGAAACTCAACCTGCCACGAGCAAACGAAACTGAAGATTGGAAGAAACTGGATGCAAAAATCGTCCAAAGACTCGATGCACTGATAGGGAAAAGCACCCTGGAACACAAACTAGCCACATATGGGGACATTGTGTATGCCACATGTAGAGACGCCTATGGAGCAAAACTACCCAAAGAGAAAACACCTCCAAAGAAATCCAGACGCCAAGAAAAGATGGACAAGATCAGGGTCCAAAAGAAAAACCTCAAGATGCAAATGAAGACCGCACTGCCAGCTGAAAAACAAGGCTTGGAAAAACTGTGGAAAGACCTGAAAGAAAAACACAGTGCCCTCAGCAAAGCGGAATCTGCGAGGAAGAGGAAGAGCAAAAAGAAGAAGACACAAGAGCGCTTCTTCAGAGACCCCTTCCAGTTTGCCAGAACACTGTTTGAGCAGCCAAAATCTGGGACCCTAAGTGTGGACAAAGGAGTTCTTGAGCAGCATCTGAGGAAAACATACTCTGACCCACAGAGCAAAGCACCACTCGACATTCAAGGTCTGGTGTGGCCAACCAACCCTGAGGAACAGTTCAATGGCAAGCCTCCAACGTTGGCGGAAATCAAGAAGGTGGTCGACAAAGCCAGAGCCAAATCATCACCAGGGCCAAACGGAATACCTTACCAGCTTTACAAGAAATGTCCCAAGGTGCTGGAGTGGCTCCACAGGCTGCTGCGATCGGCTTGGAGAAACCAGAAGATCAGCGGCCAGTGGATGACGGCAGATGGTGTGTACATCCCCAAAGAGCAAAACTCAAGTGACATTAGCCAGTTCAGGCCAATATCACTACTGAACGTCGAAGGGAAAATCTTCTTCTCTGTCATGGCAGCAAGGCTGACCAAGTACCTGATGGAAAACAAGTACTTGGATGTGTCAGTCCAGAAAGGTGGCATCCCAGGCGTGGCGGGCTGTGTAGAACACGCCACAATGATCTGGGACGCAATCCAAAAAGCAAAAACAGAAAAGAGAGACCTGGACGTAGTGTGGCTTGATCTGGCAAATGCATATGGATCTGTGCCCCATGAGATGATACAGTTGGCTCTTGAGATGTACCATGTGCCAAAGAACATCCGCGACATGCTCAAGAAGTACTTCAATGGCTTCTCAATGCGGTTCTCTACCAAGGAGTACACAACAGACTGGATCAACTTGGAAGTGGGTATTGCAATGGGCTGTGCAATTTCCCCAATACTGTTCGTGCTGGCAATGGAACTCATCTTGAAAGCAGCAACAAACAACGCGAGACAAACAGACCTTAGCGATGGATACAAGATGCCTCCTCTCAAGGCCTTCATGGATGACACTACAGTGATTTCATCCAGAGAAGACGAGACACGTCATGTGCTGAAGAGGCTGGACGACATAGTTGCCTCATCCAGAATGAAGTTCAAGCCAAAGAAATCACGGAGTCTCTCACTGAGGAAAGGAAAAGTGGCCGGATCTGTGGTCTTCAGTGTTGCCAACCAGGCCATTCCAACAGTCACAGAAGAACCAGTCAAGAGCCTTGGAAGATGGTATGATGATACGCTGAAAGACACACAAAGAGCAAAAGAAACCAAGCAGATGGCGGAGGAAGGCTTGGAGACCATTGACCAGTGTGGGCTCCCTGGCAAATACAAGGTCTGGTGTCTGCAGTTCATGCTGATACCAAAGCTGCTATGGCCTCTGATGATATACGACATCTGCACCAGCATAGTGGAGGCAATGGAAGCCAAAATCAACAAGTTCACAAGGAAATGGCTTGGTGTCCCACCCTGTCTGACTGACATAGCGCTGTACTGTCGCCAAGCAAAGCTGAAACTACCCCTGAAATCCATCCTGGAGGAATACAAAGCAGGGAAGATCAGACTTCAAAGCATGCTGGAGGACTCAGGAGACAAGGTGATAGAAGCAATTAAGCCCCAGCTGAAGACAGGCAGAAAATGGAAAGTTCAAGAGGCGATGGATTCTGCAAAAGAAAGTCTCAAGATCAGAGAAATAACAGGACACACACAGACCAACAGACAGGGACTGGGGGTGACCAAAACTGAATGGTGGTCAAAGGCCAAAGGAAAAGCCAAAAGAGACATGATGATTCAGGAGATGAGAAAAGAAGAAGACCAAAAAAGACTCCAAAAAGCAGTCCAGCAGAGCCAGCAAGGGCAATGGACAACGTGGGAGAATGCACTCCAAAGAAGTCTCACTTGGAATGACATTTGGCACATGGCCCCTCTCAGGATCAGCTTCATTCTCAGATCTGCATATGACCTTCTGCCCTCAAATGCAAACCTGGTGAAGTGGGGGAAAACAGACGATCCTGCATGCCCCCTCTGCCATGAAAAACAAACAGTGGAGCATGTCCTAAGCTCATGTAAAGTAGCCCTGGCTCAAGGAAGGTACACATGGAGGTACAACCAAGTGCTCAAAGAAATTGTACAAGTAGTCTGGGCTAGTACCAACACCACAAAAGGGAAAATCAGGACTCCAAAAGCACCCGCAACATTCTTCACGGCAGGAGGCAGCAAATCATGGCCAAGAACAACAGTGCCACTCGAAACATGCAGGCAGAGTCTGCTGGACGGGGCAGATGACTGGGAGTGCACTGCAGACCTCCCAGAATGGAAGAGTCACCCAGAGATCATCAGCAAGAGTGGCATGAGACCAGACATAGTAGTCCACTCTAAGTCAACCAAGCAGCTGATCATGATCGAGCTCACGGTGCCATATGAGAACAGAATGGAGGCAGCTCAAATCTACAAGACTGAAAAGTATGCTGATCTGGCAAACAGCCTGAGGAGAGAAGGCTATCAGGTCAAAGTCCTCACTGCAGAAATTGGAGCTAGGGGGTTTGTAGGAACGTCTGCATACAGCCTCATGAAACAGCTCTCAGTTGCAGGGAAGGAAAAAACCAGAGCCCTGAAAGCAATGGCAGAAGCGGCAGAGAGGTGTTCAAGCTGGATCTGGTCAAGGAGGAACAAAAGTGAACTTCATAAGGCTTAATTTCCCTACAAATATCAGGTGTCCCTGTGGCTCAGTGGTTAAAGCGCGAGTCATTAAGTGGAAAATGAGCATGTCCAGAGGGTCATGGGTTCGAATCCCAGCCATGGCTCGTCCCAAGATGGGGAAAAAAAAGGGGCAGCAGAGGGACATCCGGAGTCATGAACCGGGTGTGGCCCAACCCCCTAGAGTGTCAGGAGATAAGGGCCGAAACACTTGCTTGAAGGGGGCTTCTCTTCTGAGGACTCTCTGCTGCCACGCTCTCCACGAGTTTCTTTCTACTTAGAACTTTTCAGCATTTCCCCTACAATTTTATCTGGCCCTGCACTCTTCCCGCCCTTCAAATGTTTTATGCCATCAATCACTTCTTGTGTAGTAATCGGTTCGCTGAATAAAGGTTCGTCTGTTTCCGTCATTTCTGTTTCTAATTCTTGTGTTTCTACTCCATTGCCTTTCATTGTGTTACAAGAATGGTTAAGGACATTAAAGAAATGGTCATACCATTGCTGAGATGTAATGTCATTGTTTATTGTTGTCTTTCTGTTTACTTGTCTCACTGCTGACCAGAAACGCGTTGGGTCATTGGCTGACTCTTTTAATCTTTGTAATCTAATCTCATCAGATTCTTTCTTTTTCTTTTCCTTCAAATTAATGTATTGTGCTCTTTCTTTGACGTACTCACCTTTACGCTCTGTCTTATATGGCTCGGTTTTAGCTCTCCTGTATCTCTGAAGTAGATTTTTGACCAGACGTTGTTTTTGTCGACATTCCATGTCAAACCAATCTTCACGCTTTTTCCTTACGTTATAAACCTTTCTCGCCATGCGCGCTGCGGCACCACACAAAGCATTCACAAAAAGTTCGATACATTAATTAATGTTATGACAATTCTGAGAAATTCTTTCCATAATGATCCTAAAATCATTTGATTCTAATTCATTTTTTTAAAAACAATTGTTCATTTTCGTCAATCCATACAATCTTGTCTTCATTACCCTGCGGTGCTGACTTGTCTTTTTTGGTTTCGTTAAACCCATTCTTCCATTTCATTTCTACAGGCAAGTGCCAAGAAAACAGTCTGTCCCCAACTTTCATATTGCAAGATTCCTTCAGCTGAGAAGAGACCAGAAAATAATCAATCACACTACACCCATTCAGGGAAATAAAAATGAATTCCCCTTCTTTGTCATCAACACAACAACCATTCAATATAAATAGATCAAACAAATAACACAAATCTAACAATGATCTCCCAGAACTGTTAATCGATTGGTCTTTTGACCAACGACACTTATGAGATTCCAAATCATCGACATTATCATCATCATCATCATCATCATTTTCATCACTCAACATCGGGTTAAGTGCCTGATAAATAAGCATGTTTTCCTGCCTTGATTGTTTGCATCCTGTTCTTGCACTGAGGACTCCACATATCATAAGGCAAACATCGTCATCACGTATTACCTCTGACAGAGCTTCTTCAAGAACGACAACTCCGTGATTTACCTGCACATGGCTGTAAGCTGGACCTCCTTCTGGCACCACATAGCAACCCATATAAATAACATCCTTTCCACTGTTGAACAGTCTACTGTCCATCTTTAGTACAATAGCATTACTGCAGTCGACCTTCATTTGTTTTACAAATGGTTCCAAATGTTTCTTAACCATCACTAACACTCCTCCAGAGTTTCTCCCATGTACTGTAATTTTTTTTTAGCTAGAGCAACACATTTTGTAAACTCTGGAAAAATGGTTTCATAATCAAAGCTTGCACCGACAAAGGTTTCTGTCAGACATACAACATCAAAAGAATTGATATAATTCATAAAAGAACAGTCATGCAATTTGTTTAATAATTTTTTCCACATTGTAATTCAAAAAAGTCAATTCCAAAGCTTGATGGTTCGCCTCATGCTATTTAGTCGTTGACCGTAAGGTTCTGGCACTGGCACTGGCGCTGGCACTGGGGCTACCTCTATGGCTACCGTCACTGTGAGGGGAAGACCTGACACGAGACGCTGAGCCCCTAAGATACCCGTGCATTCCCCTCTGTTGTGTTGTCACCCGCCGCGCGTTGCCACTGGTGCCGCCGTGCGAGGAGTTATTTTTAGCAGCAGCTGAAGAAGCTGCGCCGCTGGTTGGCTGCTGTTCCTGCGCACGGTCGCCTCGCTGACTGACGTCATTAACGTCAAACACAGGATCTCGTTTTTCATTGGATGATGGTCTGCCGCCTGTGTTTACATTCTGCATGTGCGAAATGTTTACTTCAGACACCGCCGATCCGGCTGTCACCTCAGCATAACTGCGAGGATCGGGTCGTTTTGCACCAATTACGAATTCCCCTCGCATGAAATATGCTGACTTCCCCTCGTGTTTATCTCTGGCCACAGTCTCCGTCGGTCTCCTCGTCAGATCGTTCGCCACTCTCACACCAACCTTCTCCAGTTCAGAACGAAGCTGATGATCTCTGATAATAAACATTTTGTCCATCCAGTGTGTGAATTTAACGATCATTGTTTGTGTCTGTCCCTCACGTGGCTGTCCTACTCTGTGAGCCCTGGCAATGTGTTCCTGTGGTGTCCATGTCCTGGTCCTATCCACAGAGTTCAGTGTGTCACACAGTATCCTGGCACACGTGTCGTAGTCCTCTCTGCGGTTTAGTTGTGGGAGGCCATACATTCTTAAATTGTCTCTTCTAGAGAATCCCTCCAATCGGTCGATTTCTCCTGTCATCTTTTCTACTTCTCCCTTCAAATCACTGACAGCTGTTTTCAAGGTGTTTGTCTCCATCCCATGCCCTGTCGTCTCTGTAAATAACTCATCCATGTCTCTTGTTAGTGATGATACAGTGTCTGACAGTCGTTTGTTGTCAGTCTCAAGTCTGTCACACCGTCTGTTTATTTCTTCACATTTTTTCACTTACACTGCTTAACTGCGATTTCATGTCAACAAGATCATTCTTAATTGACACATTCTGTTCATGTTGTCGTTCACGTTGCTGAGTGATTTCTTCTTTTAAGTCGGAGAGAGAGAGAGAAAGAGAGAGAGAGAGAGAGAGAGAGAGAGAGAGAGAGAGAGAGAGAGAGAGAGAGAAATGGGCACAACATATAATCATTTTTCATAAGGCATGAACATGCGTAGAAGGTATTTAGCAAAGTGACATTGAGTTTGGAGGGAGAAAGAAAAGAGAGAGAGAGGGGGGAGAGAGAGAGAGAGAGAGAGAGAGAGAGAGAGAGAGAGAGAGAGAGAGAGAGAGAGCGAAATGGGCACAACATATAATCATTTTTCATAAGGCATGAAAATGCGTAGAAGGTATTTAGCAAAGTGACATTGAGTTTGGAGGGAGAAAGAAAAGAGAGAGAGAGAGAGAGAGAGAGAGAGAGAGAGAGAGAGAGAGAGAGAGAGAGAGAGAGAGAGAGAGAGACTTTGATATTTTATTGTCATTACCAAAGAGGTCTTTTGACAAGGGGGGAGAGGTAACAGAACAATAACATTTCCCTCTTCCTTTCCTGCAAACAAATAGTACACATTCATTCCTAGTGTGCACCAAATCAAAGGTTAAAAACAAATAAATTCATAACATTTCCTTATGTCCTCACGCACAGGAGTGATGCAACTAGGAAAAAAAACAAAAAAAAACAAACAAACAAAAAAAAACCTTAACACTTACTCGACCATCCACTCGATCAAATGATGACAATGTATCTTACTGATCTCTTCCACTTGCGATGAATGATAATATTCATTCAGACATCTCTTATAATGCATTATCTTAAATTTCACTATCCTTCATCTGTCTAATTTTCAATGCTTCTGCGATGAATTTCGCAACTGATTTAATTACAAGTTCATCATCTGATGATAACACGACAGCAACATTTTGTCTTTTCGCTATATCTAACTGGAAAAGTGAACAATTTGTCCGCACTTCATTATAAGCAGTACAGTGGAACAGAAAGTGTTCTTCGTCATCAATAATGTGTCTACATGCAGGACAAGGAGATTCTGTGGATGTTTCACATTCAAACCATCTTTTGTTTGCATTAAAACCTAAAGTTCTCAACCTAAATCTTGCGTAATTTATTCTGTGCCATCTATCTGTTATGACATTGAGAACCTTTTCAGAATGAAACACATTCTTAAATGAGAAAAACCATCGATATTTTTCTTTACTTTACATATCCGAGTGCCAATTCTGTTTAAAAGAACAAATAAGCCTGTCTTTAAATTCCGCAATAAACTGTTGCTCATTCCCTACTTCCTGGGCCATCCACACTATTCCAAAACCCTGTTCTGAAAGGACTTTCTTTACTTTATGAGCCCAGTTTTCTTTACCTTTTTCCATTTCTAAAAGCATCATATCATAGGCTTGCCTGCTAAAACGGGACTGGGGTAGCTTCAAGATCTTCAACCAGTACTTAATACATTTCACAAATGTACTTATGTACAAAGGGTATCTGCCCATCTCTCCATATAAAACGGTGTTGGATGAATGAATAGGTACTTGAAGGAAACGCTTCATAGCATACGTATGTACTTTTTCCATCATCGAATTTTCATGTAAGCCCCAAATTTCAGCTGCATATGTAAGAAGAGGTTTTATCTGTGTATCAAACATTTTCCAAAATATACTACAGTCTGTACAATTCAGTTTTCTCAGGGATTTCAGAATTTCAATAGTACCTTTTTTTCCCTTTTCTGAGAGATTCTTCCCATGCGTAACGGAAAGTTAATTTTGTTGAAAATATCATTCCAAGATATTTATATGAATTAACTACTTGAACGTCTGCATTTCCATAAGACCATTTTTCACACACTAATAGGTGGCCACCCATTCTAAAGACCACTATATTCGTCTTATCCAAGTTAACTGATAAACCTAAGCGATCTGCTTCTCCTTTCAATACATTTAGTTGGTTTTGCAAACCTACAACTGTTCCGGACAGAAGAACAACATCATCAGCATACAGTAATAAAACTAATTCAGCTGCTCCAGGTATTATCTAGATACCATGTCTGCCTTTGCGGGACAATTCCACTGCCAGTTCGTTTATGAAAAAAGAAAACAACTGTGGACTCAACAAGCATCCTTTTTTACTCCATTTGGACAATCAAAATAATCTGAATACTCACTCTTCACACGCACACTTGCCAGCACTGAGTTGTAGACCCCTCTAATAGCCATGTACAATTTACTATTAACACCACTTTTACGGAGTACATTCCACAGAGCATTCCGATTTACTGAGTCAAAGGCCTTCTTGAAATCTACAAATGCAATGTAGAGCTTCGACTTACAGAGTAGATGTTTTTGAATAAAAGAATATAGTGTAAATATATGGTCTATGGTGCTGTAACTGGTTCTAAAACCTGCTTGTTCTTCCACTATTTTTTCTTCAGTTTCAGCCCATTCAGTTAATCTTGTATTTAGTATGTGAGTGTAGATTTTACTTAAAATGCTGGTAAGTGATACTCCACGATAGTTGTCGGGATTGTTCACGTCTCCTTTTTTATGGATTGGTACAATAATTGATTTAGCCCACTCTGATGGAAAGATACCATTATCAAAATCTGGGCAAATAAATGAACAAGGAAATCGATTACAGTTGTGTTTGCATTCTTCAACATTTCTGCTATGATTCTATCTGGTCCTGCACTCTTTCCTAATTTTAAATGTTTAATACCAGCAACGACTTTTTCACTGGAAATAGGTTGATTAAATAATGGCTCAATTTCATTCTCTTCTACCACACCGGTCTCTTCTTCCATACTTTTATTATCAAAACTATGAAAAACGCCCCCAAAATGGTCATGCCACTGTTGAACTGAAATTTCGTTATACACAAAACTTTTTATTTACAGATCTTATCACTGACCAGAACATTTTAGAATCACTGACTGAATTTTTCAGTTTCTTTAACCTACTTTCTTTAAACTCCAGTTCCTTTGTTTTCCTTAGCGTAACATACTCTTTACGTAATACAGCGTATTCTCCTCTTTTCTTACTTTTATCCTTGGCTGTTTTGCATCTCTGAAATCTTTTTAATAACCTTTTAACTTCCTGTTTCTTTCGTTCGCACTCATTATCAAACCAGTCATTGTATGTTCTGCTGCCTCTACAAATAACTCGAACCATACAAGCTGCGGCTCCGCACAAAGCACTGACAAATTTATCTAGACTCTCATTCACATTGATTTGTAATAATTGACGCGCTTCCTGCATGCTGTCTAGAAATTCATCACATTCAAGTTCATTTCTGAATATACCAGCATGTTCATCAGCCCAGACAATTTTTTCTTCACGTTGTTCTGGTGAATACCTCTTCTCTAATTTACAACAATTACTTTTCCATATAGCTTCAATTGGTAAGTGCCATGAATAAATGCAATCACCAATGTGTAAATCAAAGTTTGACAACATCCACTGTGAACCAGTACGTAATCGATCACACTACATCCGTTTGGAGACACAAAAGTATACTCACCCTCGCTATCACCATCACAAAAACCATTTAAAATGCTCAAGTCAAACATGATACAGAAATCCAACAATGTTTTGCCAAAATTGTTGATAACTGAGTCTTTAGAGCAACGTATGCAATTGTCGTCATCAACATTGATATTCTCCATACAGCTCACATAGTTTGTCATAATTTCATTTTCAGCTTGTTTGCAACCTGTTCTGGCATTCAAATCTCCCATAACCATAAAATAAACTGTATCCATTTCTTTTTCAAACTTTTGAAGTAAGGCATCTTCCATTATTAGAACACCATCTTTGATCAATTTATCGTTGTATATCAGACCTCCTTCTGGGACCACATAGCAAGCAACCAAGACTACATCTTTATCAGTGTTAAATATACTTTTATCTAGTTTTACTGCAATAGCATTGTCACAACTAAGCTTTGTTTCTTTAACCTAGTTATGTAAACTCTTCCTTATTAACAACAACACACCTCCTGACTTCCTTCCATGAACTGATAGTTTTTTGGCTGGTACAGGAAACTTCAGATAATCAGTGAATATATTGCTAGTGTCAAATGACAAGTCGAGGAAGGTGTCAGTGAGAGAAACAAAATCAAATGTATTTACATAATTCATGAAAAAAGCATCCTGTAACTTACTATATAAGTTCTCGACATTGTAATTAAGAAATTTCCACTGAGTTGGATGGTCGGCCCTGTCCTATTCATTTTTTGATGCGCTTGAACGCAGATTCCTGTCGTTCACACCACCGCATGTCCCTTTGCCTCGACCCGAACCTGTGAACCTGCTTGACTTGTTTCCTATAGGCGTGTGTATGCCTGCCTGTCTGCCTGGTACGTTGCGACCGCGTGGTGTACGTGCGTCGCTATCCCGATGTTCATCAATGACAGGATACGGAGAACCCCGGTTGGCCTTGGCTGACTCATGTCGCTCTCTCCCTGTTCCACTGCGAGGGGCGTGTCCACCGCTGGTACCACCGTCACGCTGTTGTTGATCCTGGATGGGCCGGTTACCGTGACGTGAAGAGAGGGATGAACACCCGCTCACACCGCCCTGCTCGTTCTGCATCGAGGTCTTGTTTAGACGGGACTCGATCTGCTGCTTGTTTGAAACAGACACACCCTGCTGATTCACATTTGTGGTGCTTTGCACACGTGCCATTCCATGACTACTCGTTGGACTTGTGAGAGCACTGCATGCATCCTCTCTTCCCACCACCTGAGCATATGACCGGGGTTCTGGGAGTTGGGGGCTAATAACCAACCGACCTTTTCTGAAGAAGGCTCTCTTCCCTTCCCTCCTAGCTTTTGCAACGATCTGGGCCTGTGCTCTAGTAAGGTCGTTTGCCACTCGAACTCCTTTGTCTAGAAGTTGCTGCCGAGTGTCTCTGTTCGCAGTTAAGGACATTTTGTCTTTCCACCTTCTAGCCGGAATAGCTCAGTTGGTAGAGCGCCTGACTCGTAATCTTGGTGATCCTGGGGTTGCGGGTTCGAATCTCCGCCGGGGCGTTTCGGTACAGGGGGATTTTTCCCTCGGAGTTAACATTAGTTCTGACTCCATTTCCCATACAGTCCTTCGAATGAGACTATAAACCGAGGTTCCGTGTGTGAACGCACGCATAATATCTTGCACACACGTAAAATCCCATCACCAACTTTCGGAAGAGTAGGCCAGTTTGGCCGTTGGTATGGATGACACGTTACACACAGCATGCACCCTGCGTAAGAAATGGAAAGAATGAAGGAAGTAAAGAAACTGAGTGAACGATATTGAACGGTATTGACTGGATGACACGGGAAACGACTGAATGAAGCGCCAGCTGGCAGCTCTTCAGTCGGCACTACCCAGGTAGGCAGCCCGGTGTGTAAGCGAGTGTTGATTGTAAAGCGCTTAGAGCTTGGTCTCTAGCCGAGAATAGGCGCTATATAAGTATTCATTATTATTATTATTATTTGACAATTATTGGTCTAGTTTGACCTTCATGTGCGTAGCCTGTCCGGTGTGCTCGTTCAATGTCATCTACTGTCCAGCGCCTATGATCGTCTGTATTGTTTAGAACATCGACAACTGCTTTGGTACATGTGTCAGATGTTTCACTGGGCTGCTTTTGGGGAATCCCGAAAAAGCGCAGATTATCTCGTCGAGAGAAAGACTCTAATCTGTCGGTGTCTGTTTTTAGTTTCTCAATCTCTTCTTTCACCTCCTTTATCATTTCAGTTAATTTATGTACGTCTTCCTTTCCGTTATGTGTCGCGGCAAACAGGTGTTGTACATCAGTTGTTACGTCAGTCACTGTCTCTTTTAATTGCCTGTGTTCAGTTTCCAGTTTGTCACATCTTTTGTTTATCTCTTCACATTGTACTTTGACATGGCCTAGTTCCTCTTTAATTTCTCCAAGATCATTTCTTATGAGTGAAGTTTGTTGCTGAAGTTGTTGTTTTATGGCCTGCATAAGTCTGTTAAAGATGTCTTCTTGTTCTGTCGTCAAAGGAGTCGCTGCCGTCCTATCTTCTGAAGAAATTTCTTGTTGGTCATGGTTGGGGCCAGGGTTTGTCTCAATGTCACCGCTAAGCAGGATCTGCTGAGCGAGAACACCGAATGCACGATACAAAAAGTAATAACAATGATTTGAACGTGCATGTCGGCCTGACACAAACCAGTGTTGCTACACATCAAAGCTGTGCGAAACTCAGTTCCTTTCATATTCACATATTCCGACAACAAAACCCCATCCATGGACATCACCTTGGCTACATTTCTCATGAAACTGTGAATCAACGTTATGATGATACAACATAGCACAAATATGACGATAACATCAATCAAAGTTGCTTGTGATTTATATGCGTCAGTGCTATCCAGATCAAAAGTCTCCACCTTATTTCGAATGACCTTTGACCTACGGTTCCGTCTGCCATCGAAAATGCCTATAGCGGCCCTCCATGTTTGAAGGTCCACCATTGCTGCTTCTCCAGTACTTGACTACTTATTGAACCAATTCATATACTATAGGAAAAACTGCGATAGTCTATGATTCTGTCTTGACTGTAGACTAGGGAATCCATAAGCTGATCAAGCATGTCGAGAAAAAGAAAGCCCACACGAGAGAGAGAGAGAGAGAGAGAGAGAGAGAGAGAGAGAGAGAGAGAGAGAAAGAGAGAGAGAGAGAGAGAGAGAGAGAGAAGACAGACAGAGACAGAGAGAGAAAGACAGAGAGAGAGAGAGAGAGAGAGAGAGAGAGAGAGAGACAGAGAGAGAGAGAGAGAGAGAGAGAGACAGAACTGGAGAGAATCAATGAAACATAAAACGGAACCACTCAGAAAAGATCATGTTAAAGACAAACACATTAATAATATGTGCAATATAACACAGGAAAGAGCTGACTAAAAATAATGAAACAATACATATCATATATGAGCAAAATCATGATAAGGAGATGAGACAAGGAGAGCATGTACTTGAAGGCGCTTGTGTGCAAGAGAGAGAGAGAGAGAGAGAGAGAGAGAGAGAGAGAGAGAGAGAGAGAGAGAGAGAGAGAGAGACAGACAGACAGAGACAGACAGACAGACAGACAGACAAACAGACAGAGACAGAGAGACGCAGGAGCGAAAGGAGTGCAGGGAAGGGCGACAGAGAGAGGGAGAGAGGGAGAAAGAGGCGAGAGTGGGTGGGGAAAGAGCATGTTTAGAACAATCTAACAATCGAAAAACACCAAGGAGACGTAAGACAATCGATTTTGAAGCACCAAGGACAAAGCAAAAAAGAAAATAAGGCACAAATGGAGGGGGAGGGGGGGGGTGCATAATGATAGCCCAGTCACCATGGGTAGAGGGGGGGGGGGTGTCATGTAGATAATATATCAAGTCATTCCACGAGAACCATGAGAGAGAGAGAGAGAGAGAGAGAGAGAGAGAGAGAGAGAGAGAGAGAGAGACAGACAGACAGACAGACAGACAGACAGACAGACAGAAGAGAGAGAGAGAGAGAGAGAGAGTCGCATGAGAAGAGAAGCATAACGACATAATGACAAGAGGGCAGGAGGAAGTAGGAAACACACACACACACACACACACACACACACACACACACACACACACACGCACTCACACACACACACACACACACACACACACACACACACACACACACACACACACACACACACACACGCGCGTGCGCGCGCACTCACATAAGACACTTACTAAACAGAATAGCATGTGCATTTCTAATACAAAACACTTTCTAAATAAATCTTAAATAAATGTTAGCGAACCGCCCAGAGAACATGGACAAACGAGTCACAAGACGAAACACAACGCGTTTCAACCTCTTAGGTCTTCATCAGGTGAGACATAAACGAATAAAACAACGAAAATTCACTTAGCTTTGATCGCTTCAGATCACTTCACAGGGTTCAAAGCCTTCTTCCTTGCGCAGAACCCTGTGAAGTGATCTGAAGCGATCGACGCTAAGTGAATTTTCGTTGTTTTATTCGTTTATGTCTCACCTGATGAAGACCTAAGAGGTCGAAACGCGTTGTGTTTCGTCTTGTGACTCGTTTGTCCATGTTCTCTGGGCGGTTCGCTAACATTAATTTAAGATTTGTTTAGATTTCCGCCTGCAGTCCTCTCGCTTTGCAACTAGATCAACTTTCTAAATAGACAGGTTCATACATAAGGCAAAGAGGGTGGTGGTTGGTGCTGGATTTATGGCAAGGTATGCAAATACTGGCACATAAGATGGTTGAAATAATGGTGTTTGAAGGTTGATATGTACTGCTGTTGTTTGGTTGATTCAGGGAGCGAGTTCCATTGACAGGAACCTGAATATGTTAAACTGGATTTGATTAAGTCAATTCTAGGAAGAGGGACACGAAGTTTGGGTAGAGTCCTTGAGGAATTAATTGAGAATCTGTGAACTAATGTGGAGGGTGCCTTCCCAGACACAATCCTGTGCATTATGATATCTTTGTTGTATTCTAATCTCAGACTTAAGGGGAGAACCTGAATCTTTTTATAGTCCGAGTCCAGAAGATTACTGGTTTTTAGGAGGACTAATTTGAGTGCTCGCTTGTGTAGACTTAGTAATAGTTTGAGGGTGTTAGCGCTAGCAGAGTCCCATAGAGTAGATCCATAGTCTATGTATGATTGAATATGAGACTGGAAAAGAGCTTGCATGAATATAGGTCGAGGAAGCGTTTGATTTTGGAGAGTTGATAAACTTTCTGTGAAACATTTTTTGCACAGTGAGGTTATGTGAGCTTGCCAACTAATGCTGTTATCAATTGTTATTCCTAGCACTTTGAGGTATGTTACCTGTTCAACAGGTTTATCTCCAAGATGTGCAGGAGGAAACTCAATAGTGAGATTGTGTCTTTTTTGCCTGGTTGTGATAAGCATGAATTTAGTTTTTTGAGGGTGAAGCGGCATGTGATTTAGTTCCGTTCATTTTACGAGGTCATTCGCACTTTCTTGTAAATTTTGTGCAAGAACAGTAACATAAGAATGATTTGTGTGTATTGTTGTATCATCAGCAAAGAGTTCACATGTGGATGTGATATGGAGAGGTAGATCATTGATGTAAATTGTGAACAGTAAGGGACCTAGGATAGAGCCTTGTGGGACGCCATAGGAAAGTGTTTGAAATGAAGAGAAAGTTGTACTGATTTTCACACATTGTTGCCTATTTGTGAGATATGATTGGAAAAACGTAAGAATTGTTGTGGATAAGCCATACAATTTCAAATTTTCTAAGAAGATTATGGCCTATCACATCAAACGCTTTTTCTTAATCGATGAATAGGACACCACAATATCTGTTGTTGTTAATGCTATATAGCCAGTCATCAACTACGTTGATTAGGGCTGTGTGGCATGAATGGTTGTGTCGAAACCCGGACTGTCTTGGATGAAGCAAGTGGTATGTATGAAGGTGGTGTAATGTGTGTTTGTTCATGTGTTTTTCCAAAGGTTTGGAAATAGAGGAAATGATTGAGATTGGTCTGTAGTTTGCAGGGTCTGAGTTGTCACCTGCCTTGTGGATAGGAATGATTTTTGCTTTTTTGAAACTATCGGGAAAAAGACTTTTGTCTGTGCATAAATTGAAGACGTATGTTAATGTATCTGTAATTGCTGGAGCTGATAGTTTGAGGATTTTTTTCCGTCTAGGCCATCCACCCCGTAGGTACCTGACTGTTTTAGGTGCGTTAGGTAGTGATAAACTTCAAAGACTGTTGGTGGAATATAAAGTTCAGACGTGATGTTTTTATCTTGGCAATATTGTTTCAGTTTTTGAAGATCGTTTGATTTGGAAGAATCTGAGAGAGAGAGAGAGAGAGAGAGAGAGAGAGAGAGAGAGAGAGAGAGAGAGAGAGAGAGAAGTGGAGAAGGAGAGGAGAGAGAGAGAGAGAGAGAGAGAGAGAGAGAGAGAGAGAGAGAGAGAGAGATTGTTTCAGTTTTTGAAGATCGTTTGATTTGGAAGAATCTGAAGGAGAGAGAGAGAGAGAGAGAGAGAGAGAGAGAGAGAGAGAGAGAGAGAGAGAGAGAAGGATGAATGGAAGGAGCTAGAGGGACAGAGAGGGGGGGGGGCAGACAGAGATGGGGATGGGAGTGTGTGTGTGTGTGTGTGTGTGTGTGTGAGAGAGAGAGAGAGAGAGAGAGAGAGAGAGAGAGAGAGAGAAAGATACAGACAGACAGACAGACAGACAAACAGAGAGACAGACAGACAGACAGACAGACAGACAGACAGACAGACAGACTCACATTTGACCAGAACAGTCAGACTGCTGTGCGCCCTCAGGGGCAGACGACCATCACCATTGTCAGGTTTGGTTGTCTCCACTTGGACCTGGTACACCCCACTGTGAGTCCTGTTGACTGACACAATGTCAAGGTCAGGTCCAGTGACATGGCTGGCACTCCAACTGCAATCCTTTGGACTGGGGTTGCTGGCAACGTTACACTGCAGGTGAACTCGTTCACCTTCAACGACGGAGCAGGAGGTTCTGTCTGACGTCATAGTACATTCATTGCCAGCTGCAGGACTTAAGGTGATGTCTGGTCCATCTGGGGGAAAAAAATGAAAGAAAAAACCATGTTCAAAGGAACAATGTAAGAACAAACACACAACAACAATAAGACTGTGAACAATGACAAGATTGGAAACTTCACACTACAAGAAAGGTTCCGTGTTTCAGTTGATGTATCGAAGGAAAAGGAGGTGTACCTTTTCGTGCTACAAAACCCACCGTCCCAAGGCTTATCTGTACAGAAGTGTGGCTCTGAAATTCAGGTAATGGAAAAAGCAAACAAAATCAAATGAAGCTGTGTTATCTCACATACAAACACACGCGCGCTCACACACACGTGTGTGTGCGCGCGCACACACACACACACACACACACATGCATACACACACACATTTGGACATGCACAGACACAAACATGTGCAACTAAGAACATTTACCCAACACACATATACCAAAAAAGCAGATGATCCTGAGCGTACACCACACACACACACACACACACACACACACACACATGGTTCATCTGCCCAGTCCAGGTAAGCATGTATAGCTTGCCGAGTTAACAACGTTTAACAGGTGGTTTTGCAGGTTGTGCTTCCATGCCTAGAAAACAGGTACAATTGACAGGCTTCCGTGACAGCTCAGACCTACCAGGGCCAGACCGATCCTGGATCCACTCCTTGATGTGGATCACCAATGTGGATCACCAATGTGGATCACCAATGTGGATCACCAATGTGGATCACCAATGTGGATCACCGTGCTCTTTCCCGACACCATGAGAGCTGCATTTCATCCAAAAGATATTTTTCATCTGTGACTTTCCAACCACGGATGTTTTGTTTTTCTTTTTATCTTCCATGCTTGTTCTGTGGCTTCTGAAATTCCATCGAAGTCAACTGCACTGGGGGCTGTTTTGAAAACATTGGACCTGCCCCCCCCCCCCCCCCCCTCTCTTCACAACATACCTGCACCTCTCTGGGATGTGGGATGTGTGCTTTAACTCATCTGTGACTTACTATGACTATATTGTAGTAGTCGTTTAAAGGTATAACACTTGTGTTTGCTTTATCTGTAGGCACTTTTGGTGGCAATTGAGTTGCTTCCCTTGTTAAGGTTGGTACTGTTTGGGCATGTGATGTTTGAGAATGCAGTTGTTTTGGTGATGATTTTGAAATGACAATGGACCGAAAAAGCCTGATGCCGAGAGAAGAAATTCTTCGTCTGCTAGAACTTGTCAAGCTGCCGACAGGGATTCTGATGAGTCTTATCCCTTCAAGAAAGTGGCAGTAGTGGTGAAAGTCATGTAGAAGACCATGTAGAAACTGCGTCAGTGTTGGATTTCACTTCAGTAGCCAGTACAAGTGGACAGACTGACCGCGGTTGGGCCAGGGGTGTTCTAAGTTTGTCTCGGACTCAATATCGAGCAATCAAGTTATAAATGACTACAGCTAAAATCAGCATCCATTTTTAATTTAGTACACCACAGTTGGTAATGACTGCACTATATCTAGGGCTGCTAGACAGGTTTGTGAACAGCTACTGGTTTTCTTGAAGTGTCTTGAAGGCAGGCTCAGGCTGGCTGGAACATCAGGTGGAGGCAGTACTGGTCACAACTGCCTGGTTTGCTGCTGTTGAGGCGAGGGTTCCCCATGTTCCTTTCCCATGCTACACAGATCTATCTTTGTGTGCTCTGCGGTTCAAATGGCAGGAGTGCTCACCCACTGAAAGGCCAAGTTTAGCCTGTATGCCTTGAAGAGATGTATGACTTTATGGTAATGCTGATGGCAATGTTTATGTGTTGGTTACTGAGACAGGGAGACTCCTGTGAACGTTTCTGTTGGTGATGGAAAGTCTGCTCAGCAGGAACAGAGACTTTGGACCTTTGTTGTTCAAAGCATTCAGAATTGTTTCACTCCTGTTTGTTAACAGGCAATATCACAAGTTCAAGTTGGAGTTTTGAACACTGACACTCTGCCTCCTTGCCCCCATGTTTTTACTCCATATTCTAACAACGTCAAGTAGTTTCCTGACACATTCAACTTATGTTGCAGGATACAAGGATCCGCATCTTGTTTCCTTTTCAAAAATCCTGAAACTGAGCTCGATTCCATTTCATCGCATAACACCTTTGTTTATGCACACAGAATTCCAAGCAGTTCATGTTCAGGCCAGACATGGCCCATGAACCCAGAGCCTTTCTTTTCTGACTCAGGTTTTTCTAAAGTTCCAGCCTTAATTAAGTGAAATGAAGAAATGTCTTCCCAGTCTTTTAAGCAGATCTGATCTCTTCATTTCATGAATGTGGTCATTCTCGTAGAGTTGACATGGACGATTACCTTTTTTCGTCAACATATTCTGCAGAGATCTGGCAGAATCCAGTGTCTTGCTTCATGGCAAAACTCCCGGCACCATAGTCCTCATATACTGAGATTATTTTCTGCAATCTACCTGGATCCTGGCAGAGCTCCAGATTCTGCTTCATCAGGCTCCTCTGGATAGTCTGGAGTCTACTTGTGGACTGTGATTTGCAAACCAAGGGAGGGACATCAGTTTGTACTTTGTCAGAAGGTCTTTCCTCCCCCAGAGACCAGCCTAGTTTGAGGATTTTCTATTCCCTTTTTTATTATTGGGGATCTTCAAGCTCCAGTTGTATCCTTTTTGTGTCTTGGCCTGTGATAAATAATTATTAAAAGTCTGGGCTTTGAGCGACTGACGACTTATTTCCTACCCAAGATCTGCCAGTCATTGGAAAATACTACGCCCCTAAATCAACAAAGCATTGACCATGTCTGAGTGATTGGCCTAAGACTTCACCAGCTTGACAGCAAACCGTAGACTTTGATGAAGTGTCAAAATTTTCTCTTTTT
>CM065743.1:42982177-43012177 GCA_033310375.1 Conus canariensis
ACATATATATTTTTTTCTGGAAGGAAATCATAATTCGTCTCAAAGCTTAAAAATACGTACCACACAATCCAATTAGCTGTTTACCTTTAATGGGTTTTCTTTTTTTTCAGTTGCTTTAGTTCTTGAATTGTAAGGCTTTTATAAAAATAAGTGTTCCCCCATCATTATGTCAGTAATTATATTAAGTTCATTAGTACAATTTTTAGATGATCACACACACACACACACACACACACACACACACACACACACACACACACACACACACACATATGTATCACATTCTAGGCTGCCTCTGTGACGTATTATCTCCCTTCTTTCATTCCTATCAATCATCGTGTTGTGTGCTATGTGTACCTCAGTTGGTGTAGATCTCTATCAACTGTGTGTGGAAGCAGTGTCACTGTGGTCAGGAAAAGGCTGGTTGCTCATGCCTATTACTGTAATTTGAATAGGGGGCACAGGTCCCTCTGCCTTCCATTTCTTTCAGTGTTTTTGCATGCAAGCGAAATTTGCCGTGACTGATTCGTGAAGTAGGTTTTTTGTTTCTTTGGTTGGTTTCTTTTTTTAATCAGGTGAGGCCATCCACTTGCTAGCGTTATCTCACACCCTGGAGAAGCGAGGAACTCGGTATTGTCAGGCTGACGCCTGGTCTATGGCCAGACTTATTCAGGCTGAAAAATGTTCAAGGCTGTTTTTCTTCAACTGAAACAGGTCTTGGGCTGGTTTGTTCCAGTTGGAGCTTCAAAGCTGTTCAATTGCTGTGTATGTTCAGTCAAAGTGGAGACTTTGATCTGTGGAGACTTTGATCTGTGGAGACGTTGATCTGTCCTTGTGGTCGAAGCCAGGAGAGACTTGCCGTCTATTTATAGGGCAGTGTCTTCTTCGAGTGTTGTGCAAGGCAGTGTGAGGGGCCTTCAGTGACAGCATCATGGTGTATCTGTGTGAGACACTGGGGCACTTGTGGACCTGAACTCTGTTCCTGTTGCTTCTGTGGTGGACTGGGGGCAGTGCGTGGTGTGGCGACGACAACTGTTGGTTGGCAGGTGGGGTCTGCCTGAAGACGTCTGCTGGGGCCATGTACACTGATGGAGTTGACCGTAAGGAAACTGAGTTTTCCCTTCAATTCCTTTCTATGAGTAGATCATGGCTGGCGATCTTTTGTTATCGCTGTAGTCCTTTGAATGACGATGACTGTAAAGTAGTGGTTGCATTAACAGAAATGGTATCAGTGCCCTTGTACTATGTGAACGTGTGTGTGTATGTGTGTGTGTGTGTTGTGTGTGTGTGTGTGTGTGTGTGTTGTTATTAGATTAGTAAAACTACAAGGTTTTGCAGAGATACAATTTTTGTGTCAATTTAGGGTGATATAAGTTGGAATGGCAGTTATGGGCAAAGGGAAGCAATTTTGCCTGGTGGACTGCAAATCTGGTAACTACTCGTGGTGACATTTTGGAAGACGGTGGCAGTCATAAGTTCTACCTTGACCTTTTTTTTTTCTTTTTTTTTTTGCTGTTTGTTTTGTTTGTTTGTTTGTTTGTTTTTTTGCTGTTTGTTTGTTTGTTTTTGCTATTTGTTTGTGTCAATCTGCGTCCTCTTCGTGATGAGTGGTGACAGAAGGGTGGGGTCCAGGGGAGGTCTACAGATGTGTGGCCCTGTATGTCAGCAGACCTTGCACCTTAGTGTCCCCTCCATCAGCTGCCGCCAGGGATCGATGTGACACGGTGACTGATTCTTCAGCGGGAGACCACCCAGTGTGACCCACGTCAGGGCAGGGAAGCGGCCAGTTCCAACAGCTAAGTGGATGAGCAAAGCAAAGCACAAACCATCCACGCCCCTTTTTCCCTACCACAAAGGACAGTGATGAGCCCCCCCCCCCCCCCCCCTCCTCCTCCTATTTATAAACTGCAGTAGTCGCAAGATTTACCCAGTCAGCATAGAAGGTCATGACGAACCTGTGACTTTTCACAACTTGTCCTGATTTGGTTTGGAGAACTGAAGTGTTGTTTTGTTTTTCCAATCTATTTAGTAGTAGTAGTAGTAGTAGTAGTAGTAGTAGTAGTAGTAGTAGTAGTAGTAAACAGTAGTAGTAGTAGTTGCATATTACTATTAATTTTATTATTATTATTACTTTATTATCATCATTATTGTTACTATTATTACTACTGCTACTACTGTTATCATTATGGTAATCATTATCATTATTATTATCATTGTTATAATTATTATCGTTATTGTTATGGCAATGATGATGAAATACAACAACAACAAAAAAGAAATATCTATAAAGTCTGTAAACTCCCAGCAGTGCGTATATGTTTTTATGTGATTGAATCTTATTTCTCTTCACAGAGGTTCATGTCATATAACTGCACTTAACTATTGCTCTAAATTACATGTAAAATTCCGTTACTCCTGTCTGGATAGACTCACATCATCCTTGCGTGCAGAGGCCTTTACTCCCCCTTGTGAACACTCACATCACTCTAAACTACATGGTTCATTACGTCCGACATGTGGAGAAGTTAGCCCATCTCGTTGTACTGGTGAACTTGTAATGTTCCTTGCAACATACCTCTAGACATTCGCAACATTGACACATTTGTTGTGAGAACTGGGTACGTTTGGCACATCTCACATCATTGTGATAGGCGAATGTCTATATAAAACTTCATCAAAGTAGCAACTTGCCTGGGTTATGGTAGCAGGTCCTTGAGGAAGAGGTGGATGAGGGCGCTTCGGTTTGAAACCTTCTTGGCTCGGAGGGACAAGTGGGAATGGGTGACAGTGGGCAGGGAGAAATGGGGAAGTGAGGAAGTGAGCACTGCCAAAAAGCTGATGAGCGCCCTCATCCACCTCTTCCTCAAGGACCTGCTACCATAACCCAGGCAAGTTGTTTCATTGATCCAGGTCCTGCAGTCAACCAACCATTTGTGTTCATCAAAGTAGTTTTCTTGAGTTACAAGCACATTCCGTATTCTCCAGGATATTATCTAATATCATCTTTAAAGGAAAGATGTCAACCTGAAGAAACAACAAATCACTGACACATACTGACAGTGATACATTTTCACACACACACACACACACACACACACACACACACACACACACACACACACACACACACACACCCATAATACTTGTCCGATGACAACGCAAACTATGGACCAATATTGATTACATCCATTTGCTTGATATCGTAGAAAAATAGTTGAACCTATCTTCTCGGTCAAAATAAAATGCACACAATGTCTGTCATTCCAAGCGGTCTATTTTTGGACCAAAAACATTTATTTCATGACTTCATCTTCATTTCATAATGCCTTGATCATTTTCAGTGATGGCTGGCTTTACAACATCATTAATACCATCCCATGTTGTCATATTTCTGCTCTTTGTTTCCTCTCAGCTATCTCTCTTAGAAGGTTTTTTGAGCACTTTGCATTCGTGGTACAATATTGCACTGTTAATGACATTTTTTTCACTACATTTTAATTGCTCACATTTCATGCTCTGTGATATCCTTCCATTAATTTCTTTTCTTTCCTCTCCCTTTCCATTCTTCTCTTTCTCCTCTTTCTGTCATCTCCTCTCTCTCTCTCTCTCTCTCTCTCTCTCTCTCTCTCTCTCTCTCTCTTTCTCTCTCTATCTCTCTATCTCTGCCTCTGTCACTTGAACTGAATTAACTGTATTTGCAATGTTCATACCACCATGTTAATCCATACTAAACATAACAGTAGACAGACAGAGGTCAGACAGACGTCAAAGTGTGATAACTTTTTCTGATCAACTGACCACAATGGACAGCTCAGGTAGTGTTCACTCCCAGTAATGAGGATAATGATGATGTCAATGATAATGATAATGATTTGATGATGGATGGAGGTAGTGATGATTATATGATGAGAATGGTGATAACATGATCGTGACAATGACAATAACAATGATAATGGCGATAATAAGAATGATCATACTCACAATGCTGAAAGAACTGGCATTCACGAAGGTATGGTGACTTTCTGCACATGACGATGATGACGATGGTGATGATGATGATGATGATGATGATGATGATGATGATGATGATGATGATGATGATGGCGATGATGATAATGATAATGCTGATGTCGATAATTCTGATGATGACAACGATGATGATGATGAAGATGATGATGATGATAATGACGATGATGATACTCACAATACACAGTCAGAGTCCTGGAATCTGTCAAGGTGTAGTAACTCTCTCTGACCCAGTGACCACGGCACACACACACCAGGTTGTTGTCAGAATCACTCAGGGATGAGATCTCCAAACTGCTGGACTGTCCGTTGGCTGGATTCTGCTCGTGTTGACCCGGACAGGTCAAGGACACAGAGTGCACCACAGGGTCACCTCCAGTGACGGTACAAGTCAAGGTCAAACTGTCATCTTGGTAGAGGATCTGGTTGTCGACATAACCGCTGATCAGAGGGGGAGACTGTGGTGGATCTACACAGATGCAAAAACAAAAACAAAAACAAACAAACAAACAAAAACAAACAAACAAAAAAACAGGGCTTGAAATTCCTAAGTATTTTTTAATTGTCCGGGGGACAGGCAGATAAAAATCTACGTGCCCCCTCTCATCTCCCTCCACATGCATAATTTTTACTTGCCCCCCCCCCCCCCCCCCCCACACTCCATCCCCTATGCCTTCCTTAGTAAACAAACAGTTACTAAAATTAATCATTGTTAGTGCAGTAGCAAGTCAGCAGACATAGTCCAAAGATGACATGTTCTGTATACATGTAATTGAGGCCTGTTAGAGAGAAATACATAACAGTTTATTAATTCATGAGGGTATGAACAGAAAATAAAAAATTTCCAACTGTGTGTTTAAGAGTGTATAAGAACGGTCATGTTTCCATCATTTCTGCATTCGTGGACGGAATAAAACTATGAAATCTCTATCTTGCTTTCTGTCTCTTCTGTTTCTCTCTCCCTCTACCGCACGCACGCGCGCGCGTGCACACACACACACACACACACACACACACACACACACACACACACACACACACACACTCACACACACACACACACACACACACACACACACACACACACACACACACACACACACACACACACATGTTCCAGGATAAATCCACTTCATGCCTACAAACATTTAACAATAAAAATTACGGGAACAGATTAGATCTATCCACTGACCAAGCACAATGCTCACATGCTTCTGACATGTTCTATGCAAAGAACACGCCTTGCCCAAAGAAGATGGCAATTTGTTAGATTTCATAGTGAGAAAACCAAAGAGAGAGCGACTCAGAGAGTGTGAGTAGGCAGGTGGGGGAGGGGAGAGAGGGAGGGGGTGGCAAGGGGAGGGTAGAGTGATAAAGTAAAGGCATGAACGTGAAAGGGAAAGATGGAAACATGACTGGTCCACACAGAAGCTTACTTCTCAGCCGTCCTTTCACCGACACTGACCAAATGTGGTTGCCTGAGGGAAAAATGGAGAGATAATTTCTGCTTGTCTGCCAGATGATTTAGTTGTCATGGACAGTTGGACAGGTGGGTATTTTAAGTCCTGACATGTAAACATGCATGCACGTGCGCGCGCGCGCGCACACACACACACACACACACACACACACACACACACACACACACACACACACACACACACACACACTATTGACTGGGAATCCTATTGACGGGCCCACGACGACCAAGCCACCTGATGCAACTGCTGTGTTATCTCTGTTCATTTTCACTGATTTTTAAGTACCTCCATGTATACGTTGTATTCTGACCAAGATTGTTCTTGACATTTTTCTCTTTAATTATTAATGATTTCTTTTTTCCTTCCATATAATTTGAATATTAGTTTAGAACATGACGCGAGGAAACAACTTTAGTGTTTTTCAATGGAACTGTAGATCAATAATTTCTAATTATGAATATTTAGTCCAACATCTCGCAAATCATAAATATCATGTCTTAAGCCTCCAGTCATTAAATGTAAAGAAAGATAAGCTACCTAAGTTAGAAAATTATTACTTCCCTCCTGTCTATCAAAAAGAAGACACAAACGGGAAAATCAATACAGCTATTTATATATATGAAGGGGTAAATTACACACTGTGCCCTAATCCTATTCCATCAGATATTTCCACAATTCATTCTTGTGCTGTGACAGTGCAATTTGATAAGATTCTACTAACTATCTTATCAGTGTATTTACCAAAAGGTCCAGATGATAACAACACTGAATGGATCCGTATGCTTCAGGCAGATAAAGGCAAAAAAGTGCTAATTACAGGATATTTTAATGCACATGCCCCTTTTTGGGAGAAGAACTGTGACCATATCACGAGCAATCGCTTCATAGAGAATGTTGTAGATTCATCATTTTATCTATTAAACGATGGTCGAGTTACACGAATCCCCGATAACCCTAATCATAGAGCTACGGCAATTGATTTAACTCTGGTTTCGCCTGATCTAGTTCCCATTTGTGAGTGGAACACACTGGTTCATTGTTTAAATAGTGATCATATTCCGATTATAACAAGCTTTGAAATTGCAAGCACAAGAATTACAGATCTAACTGAGGATAAAGTCCCAAAGTACAATTATAAATTTGCTAATTGGGATAAATTTTCAGCAAGTATGTCCACGTTTTACGTTGAGGATGTGCACGATAAAAATATAAATGATCTTTAATTTTCATTTACCAAGGCAGTCCTAGATGCTGCAAATGACTCTATACCCATGCTTAAGACAAAGAAATCACATAAACACTCTGGAAATATATGGTGGAATGACGACTGTGAAAAGGCAAATAGCGAAAAATGGGAGAAATTAAAAATATACATCCAAGAAAATTCTACCCCAAACCATCAAGAGGCAAACAAGGCAAAAAATAAATCAAACGGAGTTAACGCCCAGGCCAAGAGACAATACTGGTCTTCTTTTTGTATTAATGAAATCTACAGTCATAAAGATATGCAAAAAGTCTGGGAAAAAATGAAAACCATGAAGAACGGAATTAATTTACCACAATGTCCCATAAGATTAGAGAACTCAGATCTACCCACTAATAATGAAAAAGCAGAAGCATTTGCAGAGATGTTTGTCAGTTATAGTAGAAATGCAGGTCTATCAACTGAAAGTAAAGAGTACAGAGAAAGTGAAGAGCAAAGTAAAACAAAATCAGTTCATGATGATAATGAGTTCACAAGGAAAAGCTATGTAAATTCTGAAATAACACTTGAGGAAGTAAAAGAAAGTAATTTACATTTGAGTAAAGCAAAAACATCTGTTGGATTAGATGGAATATCTTATGAAATGTTAAAACACTTACCTTACAATGTTATTCAATTTTTACATATATTCATGCAAAGATGTTGGAGTAAAGGGGAAATGCCTTCAGTTTGGAAGCGATCAATTGTTATTCCTATACATAAGAAGGGAAAGCCTAAAGCAGATAGAAACAGCTATCGACCCATCTCGTTAACGTCACACGTTTGCAAACTTATGGAGAAAATAATATTAAACAGATTAGTCCATTTCTGCGAAAAACAGTGCATTATACCCCCAAATCAAGCAGGCTTTCGGAAAGGCTGATCAACTACAGAACATCTAGTGAAACTAACAACACAAATCAAACAGCAGTTCGCGAGGCGGAAGAATATCCTTACAACTTTTTTTGACGTTAAGAAAGCTTATGATCAAGTATGGCACTACATATTATTGCAAAAGCTTAAGGAAAACAATATTAATGGTAATATGTATAACTACATTAAAAACTTCCTTTCACATCGTTTCATACAAGTAAGAGTAGGAAACACGTACTCGAACCCCAGAGAACTTCAGATGGGATTACCTCAAGGTTCAGTTATTTCTCCTGTTTTATTTAACATGCTCATAGCCGATCTTCCAAAGAGATTGTCAAACGATTCAGTTTTAGTCCAGTATGCTGACGATATATGCATGTGGATGAAGGTAACAATGAAACGCAATACACCCACTAGAGCATTAAACTATACAAAAAAGTTTACCAAAAGGAATTAGATAAGATCACTAATTTCATGAAAGAAAATGGTTTATCATTATCTTTAGAAAAAACAAACATGGTCCTTTTTAACTCAGGTTATAACCCAGAAAAAATGCCAATATTCAGCATTAATGGAATTGCCCTTAAGTTTGTGCAAAGTGTTAAGTTTTTAGGTGTTTATCTGTCATCAAAACTTACCTGGAATCAACATATAAATCATATACTTGATAAAGCACGAAAAGCATTAAATTTTCTCAAAATTATAAGTAAACAACGTTGGGGTCAGGATACTAAAGCACTTTTATGTCTTGCAAACTCACTTGTTCGATCTCGTTTAATATATGCCCAAGAAGTTTTCTTTAATGCCCCCAAGCACCTATTATCCAAACTTCAAAGCATAGACTGCAAAGCTGTTAAACTGGCACTTGGGGTACCAATACATGCTTCCAATCTAGGATCCTATAACGAAGCGGGTGTTCTTCCTCTAGATGACAACAGGAAAAATTCTTGCGCTAAATTTATAGTAAAGTCTTTTGCTTTTGATACATTTTGTAAGGAAGAAATTAGATTAGACTCCGCGAAAGATTTTGCTAAAAGAGCTAAAACAATACACTCTTTACAATCAATCAATACTTATGCCACCGATATAATCAATTCTGAAGAATTAAAACACAAAGAAATAGCCACTAAGCCATCTGTTTCACCAGTAGCACCCTGGGAGCATATTAAACCTGCTTTTGATATTGATGATACAAATTTAAACAAAAATCAATCTCCAAATATCTTAAAAAATTTAGTAAACATAAGCATTGAAAACAAGTATACTGATTATATCAAGATTTACACAGACGGCTCTGTAATAGAAAATGACAGTGCAGGATCAGCATTTTTTATTCCTTCCTTGAAAACATTAAAACGTTATAATATTGGCAGACATTATTCCATTTTCACTGCTGAATTAATAGCCATTTTAAGGGCGTTACATCACATTAAAGAGTTACCTTTAAATGCATGCAAAATATTATTTTGTGTGGATTCAAAATCAGTATTATACGCCATCAAAGGTCAAAATACCAAAGCACGGGTTGAAATGACACAGGAAATCAAGCACTTAATACATCACTTAGCAGGCAAAGATATCAGTGTTACTTTTTATTGGATTCCATCTCACTGTGGAATTGTCTTTAATGAACAGGTAGATCAAGCAGCCAAGAGTGCAGCACGCAATGCTGCAGGAACAATTAAACTTAATGTTAAGCTAGATCTACATGAATATTATAAATACTTTGACAAGTTAGCAAAGGATAATTTTGTTGACAAGTTGAAGACCTTAGATATACAATATTCACATAATTGTGTAAAAGAGTGTGACACACTGCATTCAGATATAATAATTAAGAGTTTAAGTCAAATCAAATCCAGATCAATTACGTCTTTGATGTTTAAGATTCGTCTAAATGCTCTCAAAACAAAATTTTGTAAAGATATTATTTGTGTTTGTGGGAGTCAAATTTCTACGAATCATCTGCTTCTGCACTGTTCTGCCATCAAAGCTCAAATGCTCAAAAATGGAGGCACTGCGCTCAACCATCGAAATCCGATAACATTACAGAAAATAGTTAATGACCTTGATCTTCTTAAGTTGTTTTCAGAAACTTTGCATTCTAGTTCTGTTGGTATTTTTCTTTGATAGTTGCTGGTAATGTTGAGATCATTTGTGTTTGTAGAATTCAAAACTTAAGTATGGCATTGATGTTACATTTACTCAAAAACACTCAACACTTAAAAGATTCTCTCACATGCATTTATTTATTTATTTAATTTTTTTTTTGGGTCTAATGTCACTTGAGGGTGAAGAGACGTTAAATTAAAGTACTAACTACTACTACTACTACTACTACTACTACTACTACTACTACACACACACACACACACACACACACACACACACACACACACGCACACACACATACACACACACACAGTATTCGCAGGTGATAGAATGGGATAATTCTCTCTTCGACAGGTGGGTATTTCGAGTCCTGACACATAACATGCGTGCGCTCATGCACACACACACACACACACACACACACACACACACACACACACACACACACACACACACAGAGAGAGAGAGAGAGAGAGAGAGAGAGAGAGAGAGAGAGAGAGACAGAGAGAGAGAGAGAAAGTATTCACAGGTCATAGAATGGTATTATTCCAAAGAATTTTTTCTTTCTGTTAGGATAATATGAATTGGTTTATGCTTTTGCTGTTTCCATTTTGATGTCTCTGTAATCCTTCCTTTCACTTGAAGTATAAAGACATGTTAGTAGACATGCTACACATGTACAACATAGAACTCTCTGACAAAATTTGTGTTGTGGCACTACAAGAATTTTTTTGTCTACCCTCAAAAACAAGGGAAAACAAAACATACCTAGTCTAGATGCCCCTCTTTCCATTCATCTCATTCACTGGAGTTCAACTGATTGATCTGCTGTAATCGATGAGATCAACACAAAGGAGAGCTTCACAAAACCATTCCCAAACTGTTTCGTCAGTCCCCATGGACATCTGTTTTTTTTAATATTGAGGGGGTGGGGGGTGAGCGGGTGGGACAGCTTCCCTGCCCCCCCCCCACCCCCTCACTCTTCCCACTCTGCCATCTGGTTGAAACTGTTATCTAGTGATCGAAATTAATTTTACACTTCATGCTTCTTGGAATTACTTCGATATGGTCAGTATAAGTATAAACCTTACACTTTTCACAACGATCGGATCATTTCGTAGAACAAGGTTATTCTACTAAATGACGCAAGGTCAAAAGAGCTGCAGGGAAGGTAACTCTCAGTGGTGTGGACATGGGAGATTGACCTTCAGCCCCTCAGCTGATCATCATGATGTTGGTTTTGCGACCACAATACCGCTTGTGTGCATTTCAGCTGATCATCATGATGTTGGTTTTGTGGCCACAATACCGCTTCTGTGCATTTCAGCTGATCATCATGATGTTGGTTTTGTGGCCACAATACCGCTTGTGTGCATTTCAGCTGATCATCATGATGTTGGTTTTGCGACCACAATACCGCTTGTGTGCATTTCAGCCAAAGATCCATGCCTATTTGTACTTTATAACCTGGAAAGACAGAAAGCCTTATCTGTGTGAATACACAGTGTTTTGACAAACATCACCAAACCATTGTCCTGGGTGTCTGCTGTTGTCCTTGATGTTGTTTTGTTCAGTTCTTTGTGGACTATATACTTGTTAATAACATTCACTGAAAAGGGAAGTCTTTTTCTAAATTTTGAAATTTCATTTTCTCAAGAAAGCGCCATTGGTAGAGATACTTAGTTCTTAGGACTTTGTGCTGGTAGTCAGTCTGGAAGGACAACTGTTTGATTCTGGTGTGCATTCATGCTGCACTGGGTTGTTATCTTCGGTTAACCTCAACATCATCAGAATAAGGTCAGGTCGAACTAAATGTGGCGCTGTCTTGACTGTCGCTGACTATGTGGCATAATGCATGTTTGCGATGTTCTGGGAAGATTCCGGTAATAATCACCTGAGCTTGGAATCGGGAAAAAAACAAAAACAAAAAAAAACCCAGCTCTGGTGTAGAGGCTTCTTCTTAGCCTATGAGAACTTAACTTAGGGTTTGCTATAGCTCTGCAGTGTAGTGGCGGATATGCCTTTAAAGAGCTTAGTCAAGGTTAATTCAATTATTGTTTTTGATATATTGTATGTTGAGCGGATTACTAGCAATGTTCAGACTCCTCGTATTGTGTGTTTTGCATGAGCGTGTCATTTTTGGGGTTTCATTTTAATTTTCTAGCTTTTGTGTGTATGAGGGGAAGATTAAGAGAACGATATTTGTTTATAGTTTATTTTAAAGGTTACAATGACATTATTTAGAGACAAAGAACATTACCCAAAGGATCAAAAATGAAGTTTATATATATATATATATATATATATTTGTAAGTTGATGTGAAATGACAATGCAGTATAGTACAGTATTAAGATGTTCAAAGTTGCTTTGCTTTCCAGAAGAAAGTTGTTCAAAGGCTGAACTTGTTCAGACTAGATTAGAAACAAAATTTTGGCAATTATATTCAAAGAAAGGAAGATGTGGCATAATGCATGTTTGCGATGTTCTGGGAAGATTCCGGTAATAATCACCTGAGCTTAGAATCGGAAGGGCGGACCGTGTGTCTTGAGAGAGATATAGAAATAACTGCACTGACACAAATAACAGCTACACTGGCACAATATAACAGACTATTAGTCTATTTGGATCACTATTGCGTTCATGAGCAGTTGTGTTTAAAGAAATCTAAGGCTGTGTCAATCGCTGTGACTTTGTACCCAGTGGTTAAGGTTGTGGGGTGCCATTATGGTCATAATTAAAACAAATGTGATAGAACTCTGTGAAAAATCCCAAGAACCTGTAAAGTGACTAATACATTTCCTAAGTTGTTGATTCACATAGAATTCAACAAGCACTTGGAAAGATGGCTAGGTAACTCTATTTTTCAGTATCAGTATCTTAGTTGTCAGGAATGACAATTATCACTTCATGAGCACACAAACAAGTGAACAAGCCATATTCATTTATTAATGTGCTGTGTTGTCTTCCATCCGTGTCCTTGCCTCTCGTTGATAAAGTTGTAGTTTAATAGGCTGGTTCAGCTTTATGTATATACCTCCAGTGTGTATGGGAATAGTCGAATGTTTACACATATTGTCTTTCTTGTCCCATTAGTGTTTACCCCCGTACCAACAACAGCCAACTTGAAACATTAAACAATCGAGCACACACACACACACACACACACACACACACACACACACACACACACACACACAACACTCACACACACATACACACATACACAAACACACATGCACACACACATACAAACAAGCACACAAGCGCACACACACTTTCTGCTCAGACATATATAAGCATACAAACATGCACGCATGCGTGCACACACACACACACACACACACACACACACACACACACACACACACACACACACACACACACATTATACGTACACTTCAGATCTAAAGTTAAGCTGCCCTGTTGTTCCTTGTTGTTATTGTGGACATTGGTGACGGTGCACGTGATCTCTTTGTTGTCGTCACCATTGTCCCCAGCTCCAGGTGGACGTGGCCTAAAGCTGCACGTGCTCTGCTGTGCGACGTCACACGGGATGTTCCATTGGTAGTTGAGGTTTGAAGGATTGACCTCAGTGGCCTGACAGGTCAAGGTCAAAGTCTGTGACCCTGCGGTGTCGGTGTAGAAAGGGTTGTCACCCTGAATGCTGACAGTGTCAGGTCCCCCTGCACAATCAGAACTGTTTACTTCAATAAAGGTAATTAAATGAAAATGAAATAATTTAAAAAAAGACTTTTTTTGTGTGTAAAATCAAAGAAGTAGAATTCAGCATGACAAAAAAGAAAGACAGTGTTACAGTTAGTACTGTAATATGTAAGTAATAATCATTCACATGTGAATTCTCTTCTGACTCTAGAAAAATGATGGAATATTATGCATGGTGTGTGTGTGTGTGTGTGTGTGTGTGTGTTGTGTGTGTGTGTGTGTGTGTGTGTGTGTGTGTGTGTGCGCGTGCGCAGGGGTGTGTGTGTGTGTGTGTGTGTGTGTGTGTGTGTGTGTGTGTGTGTGTGTGTGGTGTGTGAGTGAGTGAGTAAGTGAGTTAGAATGTGTGTGTGTGTGTGTGTGTGTGTGTGTGTGTGTGTGTGTGTGTGTGTGAGAGAGAGAGAGAGAGAGAGAGAGAGAGAGAGAGAGAGAGAGAGAGAGAGAGAGAGAGAATTCCTCAGTTTGATGTGTTTTCACTACAGGTGATATCAATCTGCTGGAGGATATGGAATGTGCCTGTTTTATCTGTATGATCGTACACTCTGGCAGTGTGTTGTATGGACAACCATTTAATTATGATCATGTGCATGAGTATGTACTGTGAATGGATGTGTGTGTGTGTGTGTGTGTGTGTGTGTGTGTGTGTGTGTGTGTGTGTGGTGGACGAAGGGGGACGGAAGAGGAAGATAAAGGGGTAGGGGAGCAATACGAATGTGTCTGTGTAGGAATGGAAGAATCTGGGAAGTATGTAAATGCACCCAAAAGCATGTATTCATACTAGAAGAGGATTAAGTTTTATCAGCAGTGTGTAGCAATAAAACATTAAGAAAAATATAATTAACCTGTAAATCATGAAAGTTAAATACCCACTGGACTGTGTGAAAAGCACTGGCAAACTGAGAACAGAAAAGAATTGAGGTGGATCCACAAGACTTTCAAACCAATTCCTTTTCTCTTTGACAATAGATTAATGAATGACCAAAACCAAGCGTTTCTCCATATAAGCATCATCCCTTTACAGAATTTGTTTCAAGAGCATTTAAATGCATTCTGTGCATTTAACTTCAATTTTCTCTCAAAACATCAAAGTAATTGTTTCATGAACTTTCAGATTAATTCCAGCATTAACCTTAACACAATAGTGATATCATTGAATTTATGAGCTCCTGAACAAGTTTGTGAAACAGGAAGATGGAAAATAGAAGCCACATAACAGCCATGAGACAATGGCAATATTTCGGTTTATTTCAACCTTTCTCAAGCCACACTGGCCAACTGACAAACATAACACTTAAGATTACTGTTGTTGTGTCGCTGAAAAAAAGTTTTTGAAACAATTATTTGAGTTCTATTTGTAGCAGTATAAGCCTAAAAGAAAATGATGTGGAGTTGAATCTTCAGTAATCTGGGCTGCCTTTCTTGCAGCCTGATCTGTCTTACCATTTGCTGAAATCCCATGATAAGGGGACACCCAGCAAATCAATTTGTGGTACCTTTCAGGGATAAAGGTTTACCTCTCATACTGATTTTACTGCTGGTAGTGCAGCAATAAGTTTCCCTGCTTTAGTGCTGTGATGAAATACATTGTTGAATATGGTATGGTGTAGGAATGGGATGAAGCGCCACAAAGCATGAACATTTGTTGGAGAAATTGAAAGGATCTGGTAGAACACACACACACACACACACACACACACACACACACACACACACACACACACCACACACACACACCTCTTCTCTCTCTCTCTCTCTCTCTCTCTCTCTCTCTCTCTCTTCTCTCTCAGCCTCTGTGTATTGTGTGCAGGCATATGTGTGCACCGTTCACAAGGTAAAAAAAAAAATTTTTCCGTGTATGTGTGAACTATTTGAATTTGTGTATGAAGTGGTGTTTAAATCAGTGATCATCATTTCAATGTCAGCCTAATCCTCCTTTCTCAATACAATCATCTTAATAGTACTTTATCTATTAATAAGTGAGCTAGCTCAGACCTGGTCTGGTTATCAAACTGTTTGCCACATAAAGTCAACCTAGTCCTTTGTTCATAAAGCAAAGCATTCTTTGTCACAGCCCTTAATTTACTGTTTTTCCTATACTGTTTTATTTGGTTTCCCTTTTCAGATTAAACTGATGCGCCTGAACACAACTTACATGGCTGGCACACCCATATTAATATTACTGCAACTTTGTCACCATTGATAAAAGCTGGATGGAAACCTCATCTGTGTAAAAAAAAAAAAAAAAAAAGAGGTGGGGGGATTGGTGGGGGGTTGGGGGGGGAGGCAGTGACAGTGGTGATGGTTAAACAACATCTGTTTCTGTTCATGTAGAAACCAAGCTCAAAGACAACTTTCACAACGTTCCTGTCTGCATTTATGTCCCTTTAGTGAATACTGTACCCCAGTACATGCATCCTTACAAGACAATAGCAGATTATGAAGTGCATTTCTCCAGCTGTGAGGTTGGTGTGGTGTACATAGCTCCTTGTGATCTCTTCACCATAACGACAGGCCCATTTCTGAATGTTTCTTCACCACATGCACACTGTCAACTACTGCGTGCACAGTTCCATGGGATGCCCTTTATGTTGTGCTGATGGCTTCAGCAACATGTGAACCAGCACCCACAGCTGTTGGCTTCATGGAGGTATGCCTTTGCTAAGGGGATGTGAACAGAAAGCCCAAACGCCCATCAAACACCCATCAAGCGCCCATCAAACGCCCATCTTGCACCGAATTTGAGAAGACAAGAGATTGCTCGTTCTTCGTTTTCTTTGTCCTCAATGTTGCTTATCTTGCCTAAAGAAGACCTAAGAGGAGGAAACGCATCATGTTTTGTCTTGTGATGTGTTTGTCCATGTTAACCGGTGGGAGTTATTCAAAGTTACTTTAAAATCAGGAAGCTCAAAGTTAGTGACATGTCAACTGGTTAGGCAACAACCTCTGGTTTCCTTTTTGTCTTTTGACTGTGTTGTGAAAGGAATTAACCCTTCTTCTAAGAAGCCCCGCGACCTGCATGATGGAATCACATGCCATGTGAATGAATCGATCCTTATTTCCCAAGAAGCCCTGCTACCTGCATGATGGAATCACATGTCATACGAATGGATCGATATCACATGTCATACGAATGAATCGATCCTTATTTCCCAAGAAGCCCTGCTACATGTGTCATGTGAATGAATCGATCCTTATTTCCCAAGAAGCCCTGCAAACTGCATAATGAAATCACACGTCACCTGGAATCAGTAAATCAGCTCCAATGAACGCTACTACATCAATGATGAAGTAAGACCAAGTGAAATCAATAAATCAGCTACAGGAATGGTGAAGTAAGACATGCAAAAGTAATAAACCAACTCCAAGAAACCATGCTATGTTGATGATAAAGTCACGCATCAATTATAATCGATCATTCAAGTCCAGTGAACCCCACTAAATGAATGATGAAGTAATACATCACATGAAATCAACAAATCAACTACACGAATCATGAAGTAACACTTCAAGTGTAATCACTAAATCAACTGCAATAAACCCCACTAAATGAATGGAGAAGTAATATAGCAAGTGAAATAATAACCAGCTCCGAGAAAAACCCTGTTATGTGAATGATAAAGTCACACATCAATAAATCAACTTCCAGGAAACCCTGATACATGAATTATGAAGTCACACATCAATAAATCAACTCCAGGAAATACTGATACATGAATTATGAAGTCACACATCAATAAATCAACTCCAGGAAACACTGATACATGAATTATGAAGTCACACATCAACTGTAGTCAATAAATCAACACAAAGGAACCTTGCTACATGAATTATGAAGTCATCGGCCAGTGAAATCAATCAATCCTGACCCAAAGGAGTTCTCAACATGATTGATGAAATCAGCTTTCCAGTGAAATCAATCAATCCTGACCCAAGAGGAGTTCTCAACATGATTGATGAAATCACCTGTCCAGTGAACTCAAAGCTTCGTCACTTCAAAGGGGTCCTGCTTCATAAGTGATGGAATCACCTGTCCAAAAAAATCAATTGATTGTCATCTTCAACAGATCTGCTATATGAATGATGAAGTCACCTGTCCAGGGATATTAATCCTTGTTCATCTCTGAAAGGCCCTGCTACATGAATGATGAAGTTAGCCATCCAGTAATATCAATCCATTCTTATCTAAAAGGAGCCCTGCTACATGAATGATGAAGTCACCTGTCCAGTGAAATCAATCCATTCTCACCTGAGAGAGGCCCTACTACATGAATGATGAAGTCACCTGTCCAGTGAAACCAATCCATTCTCACCTGAAAGAGGCCCTGCTACATGAATGATGAAGTCACCTGTCCAGTGAAATTAATCCCCATTCTCGCTTCAAAGAGGCCCTGCTTCACGAATGATGAACTCCAACATAAAACCAAAAGCAGCTCTCCCAAACTGTGAAATCTGCTTGTGGGGAAATGCTAATCCACCTTAAAAAAAGAAAAAAGAAAAAGAAAAGGAAAAGAAAAAAACAATCCCTGCATGAGCAGTCAATGGCAAGGGAAAACACTATTTTGAACAAATAGCATGGTGCTAAATATCTGGAAGGTAATTTTGAAGGGACACTTCAAATAAGAAAATGGTGCCAAGTCTCTTCTGGTGAGTTGTCTACCTTTACCTGGTATTAACTGCCCCTTGTGTTCTACTGATGCTGACATTGTGACAAGAAACCTGGGATGAGTCAATGCATGAGGAGCCACAATGAGTGATATGTTATTATCATTATTGTTATTATTATTATTATTATTATGAATACTCATATGGCACCTATCCTCGGCTAAAGATCAAACTCTAAGCACTTTTACAGTCCACACTCGTTTACACAATGGGCTGCCTATCCGGGTAGTGCCAACTGAAGAGCTGCCAGCTGGTGCTTATTTAAGTCGTTTCCTGTGTCATCCAATTAATATCGTTCATGCAATTTCCTTACTTTTTGCATTTTTTCCATTTCTCACGCAGGGTGCATGCTATGTGTAACGTGTCATCCATACCAACCACCACACTGGCCTTCTCTTCCGAAAGTTAATGATGGGATTTGACGCGTGTGCAAGATGTTATACATATGTACATTCACACACGGAACCTCGGTTTATAGTCTCATTCAATGGACTATGTATGTGAATGAAACTGCTGTGGTGCAAGAAATATGGGACTGCAAAAACAAAAAAAAGTTAACCAAATGTTGATTTTCTTTTGGTCTTTTTTTGGTTTTTGTGCCACCTCAGTAGCACTGCACCCCGCTACTCATTTCATCCCCCTCCCTCCAACACCCCCCCCCCCCATCCACAGCCACAGCCAGGCCCAGGTTGCTGCAGCTTCAGCACTGACAATCCGCAGGGAGCAGTTAATGTCAAGCCGTCAAGAGGCAACCCACTGGAGGAGACACTGCACTGCTGCTGTGTCACTTCAGGGCTGTTCAGTGCTGCCTGTTCTGATTTAGCCTGTGTGGACACCACCTACTGTTCAGTGCTGCCCGTTCTGATTTAGCCTGTGTGGACACCACCTACTGTTCAGTGCTGCCCGTCTGATTTAGCCTGTTGGACACCACCTACTGTTCAGTGCTGCCCGTTCTGATTTAGCCTGTGTGGACACCACCTACTGTTCAGTGCTGCCCGTTCTGATTTAGCCTGTGTGGACACCACCTACTGTTCAGTGCTGCCTGTTCTGATTTAGCCTGTGTGGACACCACCTATTGTTCAGTGCTGCCCGTTCTGATTTAGCCTATGCGGGACACCACCTACTAAGCCCCCTACTGATGACAATAATTGATTAATCATGGAGCTCGCATGAGTGAGCTCTCCCTCCGGAGGGTGCCACCACGTCCATTTAATGACAGCCCCCATGAATTTGCTGATACCAGTGACCCCGACGGAATAAATCCAAAGCCATAGAGAAGGAGAGGACATCGAAACTGAGGTCACTATGAGAGCGGGGCATGAAAGGCCACAGAATTTGAGACTTTTTTCTTATTTTTATGCTAATCAATGAGAATGAGGGTGATGAAGAAAAAGTTATGGATTCCATTCTGGTCTGAGACTGTATGTCAGGGCTGTACTCTATGCTCACTTTCATAATATATCCTGACATCAACCAGGCCTGAGATTGAGCAACACTCTCAGAGACATATCCATTTAGTGGATGAAACTTGACTGCGTGGTCCTAGTCTTCCCAACTGAGCCTGTAGCAAACTCAGCTCTCGGTAGAAGCTGGTTGGGGCAGAAGAATCCCACAGGGCTCTGATGGGAATCAAACCCATGACCTCCTAGCCGGGAGTCTGCGACGCTGACCACTTCGCAACAGCGGCTAGACAAATACTGTAATTTAATAACACTCCAGGACAAATTCAAACTATTTCTTTCTCACTTTCCTCTGTTTAGGGGGCCTAGCATCCATCACTGACAGTCAGTTGTGATGAGCAAAACGGTCTTCTGCAGAATCTTCTGCAGAATGTTCTAAGATGCTTGGCAAGCACTCTCATCAGCTTTCAACTCCATCATAGAGTCCCACCAGCCAGTCGAGTCGGAAGATTTTTTTTGATTTTTTTTTATGACAACATAATCATATCTAACTTTCTTTGTGCTCTTCACATCATTCAACTTGTTTTTTTTTCTTTTTTTCTGTCTCATCTTATCCCCCCTCCATCTTCTCCACCCTGCTCCTCCAATACCCCCCCCCTTTTACATCCCTCCCCCACCCCTTACCCCTTTTCCACCTTATGTGTGTGACTCTTGTGCCACTTGTTCCAGTTCTTCCATGCTAGCCTCCACACACATTTCTTCTAGCAGTCCATGCACCACAGCCCACAGGGAGTGATGAGCAGATCAAGTCAAGTCATTCTTGGACAACTACATTCAACTCTATTCAAGGTGTTAAAGTGTGTGTGTGTGTGTGTGTGTGTGTGTGTGTGTGGTGTGTGTGTGTGTGTGTGTGTGTGTGTGTGTGTGCATGCTGTTGTGTGTGTGTGTGTATGCATGCGTGATAGTGTGTGTCAGTGTGGTGTGTGTGTGTGTGTGTGTGTGTGTGGTGTGTGTGTGGTGTGTGTATGCCACATCTTGTTTTGTATGTGCATTGTACTCATTGCAATATTTATCTTCTTCTTGGTTTCACTCAGGTTTTCTTTCATCTTTTCTGTATTTGTAAGCATTTAGGGTTTATGTAAGATTAAGCGCCATAAATAATCATCGTTATTATTACAGCTGACATCAGGGGGTGATACTAAGGCCTTAACCCCCCCCCCCTTCCCTCCCCACCTTTAACGACTCCCTCACTCCCCTCCACACTACCCCCACCAGCAGAAACCCTGCAGTGCTTCCAAAGACAGAGAATAAAGAGCATAACATTCTTCTGTGGAGGTCAGTAACGACGATGGAGCTGATGCTGTGAAGTTCCAGTCTGGTCTGAGACTACATGAAGGGCTGTGCTCTGTGTGCCTACATTCATCAAATCACCTGGCGTCAACCACGCTGGAGAGAGACAGCCATGTGCAGTGTGAGACAGTGTGACCACCAACAGAGAGTCAGCTGTGTGCTTCAGGCTTTCCCACTGGAACCTCCAGCTCACTCAACACAGAACTGAAACCTCTGGGGCAAAACAACTCCACACACACACACACGCGAACCAAACCCTCAACCTCCCAGCCAGCGATGGTAATGACTGCACTACACATGCATTTTTTTTGCCCCCCCATCTGCTTTGACTTCTTTCTGTTTCTGCTGTCTAAGTGATGCATGTTATTGCCCTTGTACGTTTAGTTCCATCCTGCAATCATCAATTCATTCACTCCCATTACTTCCTTCATTGTCACTCCGCACTGCAGACACTGTAAACAACATTCAAAACACAGTGACTGATACTCAAAGTACTTACATGCCACCTGCAGTGTGAGGTCTGGTCCTGTGATGTCAGTGATCCAGTCGACCTCACACCGCAGTTTATTACCGTGATGATTTCTGTTCACTGTCTGCCTCACTGTCAGAGTGCCGTCTCCATACTGGCCATCCTCAATGGCCGTACTTTCCATGAACCATCGCAGTCGTCCCGCTGGCTGACCCACGCTGGCGTTACATGTACATGTCACTTCTCCCTTCTCCACCACATAGCCAGTGCTGGGGTTACAGTTGATGTTAGAGACTGCCGGAGTCGCTGAAACATACATGAATCCATGAGATATCACACACACACACACACACACACACACACACACACACACACACACACACACACACACACACACACACACACACATGCATGCGCACATGCATGCATGCACAACACACACATGTGTGCACAATGTACACATGCATGCGTGCGCGTGTACACACACATACACACACAGGGAGAGAAAGAGGTGGGAGAGAGGCAAAGAAAGAATGACAGAGAAGGGAGGAGGGGGGGGGGGGTGTGTGAAATGAAATGATCTGTAAGTATATAGGCCATATCCCCAAATGAAGGAGCATGTGACATTGTAAAAACTCATAATATTGATCCCTGAGTAACTAGCTAGTTGAACGTGCCAAAAAAGACATTAATGTTGTCTCTAACCTTAGCAACCTGATAAAATAAAATTCCAACTTGGTTAAATGACAGAAAAACTGAATCTAAGCTTGCCAAATTTCTTCAAATGCCTAACAAGAAAAACTTCACTCTGCCGATCTTGCAAACAATAATGTTTTTTCCCCCATCCCTCTGTGAACAGTCTGTAGTGTTTGTTCACTTACCACCCTGACTTCTCTAAACAAACCGGTCTACAAGACAACTGATGATACAAGTATGTAGTTTTGGAAAATGGCATCAATCAGTCCCTTCCTAACTAAGAAGCAACTGCTATTCATGTTTACGCTCTAATTCCTTTCTTTTTAAGATGAGGTAACTGTGACAGTCTTTATGCCAGTCCTCATTAATTTCTTGACAGGCTATAGAGGATCCAGACCTCTGTTCCAGAGGAGGGAGGGGGTGGAGTGGGGGTGCGGCTATGTCTTGTGAATAAGACCACGACAAGAGGCCTCATCACATCTCTCCTGCAGTTCCAGCACTGGTGGCACACTTCTGGCTGCATTCAACACAAGATTTGCCAAATTTTGCTCCATGGGGCCAACAGGCTGAGTCCCACTTTCTTTTTTAACATGCGTGCTGGTGACCTACTCATTTTTGAGTGAACCAGTTTTTTATGAAGAAGAAGAAGAAGATGTGCAGAAAATGCATCAACACCACAAATGCTGTTCTAGCTGCAAAGTGAGGCCACTGCAGGTGGAAATCTAAACAAATTTTAAAATGTATTTATAAGGAATCCACCGAACAACGTAGACAAACAAATTACAAGGCAAAATATGACGCATTTCGGCCTCTTAGGTCCTCTTCAGGCAAGACACACAACACTCAGGACGACGAAAATGAACGAGCAGTCACTTACCAACGCCCATCTTGCACTGAATTTGATGAGTGATTGCTCTTTCATTTTCCGTTTCCTGTGTGTTACATATCGTGCCTGCAGAAGACCTAAAAGGTCGAAACGCCTCATGTTTTGTCTTGTGATTCGTTTGTCTACGTTGTTCGGTGGAGTCCCTATAAATACTTTTTTTAAACCACAAATGCAGTCACTCCTAAACATCTTGCTGACTTGCTCACTTTTTGACAAGGCATTCAGCATCTTTGCTCATCCTCAGACCTACGAACATTGGATTCCTAAGAGTTAGAGAATACTTGCTGACACTCAACACTGCATGTGTTTTAACAGTACGACTTTTCAGCAAGACCACAGATCTGTAACACCCTGTTAAGGAACTGAATTTTGATTTGGATGCTCATGGCAGCCAGTATCTGTTGACTTTAAATGGCTCCATCTTGTGATGATCCTTTGAAAACATCATGATCATAAAGTTGTGTAGGAAATGGGGAAAGGAAAGAGCGACAATGTGCAAGAGAGGTTGACTGGGGTGGTCTGGGTTAACAGGCTGTGAAGAGGAAAGAGGGACAATGTGCAAGAGAGGTTGACTGGGGTGGTCTGGGTTAACAGGCTGTGAAGAGGAAAGAGGGACAATGTGCAAGAGAGGTTGACTGGGGTGGTCTGGGTTAACAGGCTGGGAAGAAGCAAAAAGAACAAAGGAATCGGAGAGAGAGACGGAAGCATGTGAGCTGACTCCGTGGTGTGTGTGTGTGTGTGTTGTGTGTGTGTGTGTGTGTGTGTGTGTGTGTGTTGTGTGTGTGTGTGTGTGTGTGTGTGTGTGTGTGTGTGTGTGTTGTGTGTGTGTGTGTGTGTGTGTGTGTGTGTGTGTGTGTGTGTGGTGTGTGTGTGTGTGTGTGTGTGATGCGCTTGTGTGTGTAAGTGTTGTGTGTGTGTGTGATGTGTGTGTGTGTGTGTGTGTGTGTGTGTGTGTGTGTGTTGTGTGTATGAGAGAGAGAGAAAGTGTGTGCGTGCGTGCGTGTGTGTGCGTGCGTGTGTGTGTTGTGTGTGTGTGTGTGTGTGTGGTGTGTGTGTGTGTGTGTGTGTGTGTGTGTGTGTGTGTTTGACAGAGAGGGAGACAGACTGACAGACAGACAGAGAATGCATGAAAATAAACACTGAGAGAGAGAGAGAGAGAGAGAGAGAGAGAGAGAGAGAGAAAAGAGAGAGAGAGAGAGAGAGAGAGAGAGAGAGAGAGAGAGAGATAGATGGAAGCTACAGGACAGAGTTTAAAAAAAAATCTGAATGACATTGGCGACGTGCTATTGAAAGGCAAGAGTTTGATCCAGCGTCACACCAAGGCTACAAGCAAAAGGAGAAAGAGTGATCGACAGGTCAGTGAGGTCAACACAGGATGGAACAAAGAGATGGTTCAAATCCTTTGGCCGGACAGATCAACATCATTTCAGTGTTGGCTTTGTTCCCGTTTAGGTTTGTCGTCTGTCATCCATTTTTTTTCCATATCAGATACACAGGACTGAGCGCTTCCAAACATTGTTGGAAAATAAGAAAGAGGTCCAGAAATGAACACCTGAAGATGATCAGAGGAGCTGTGAAGGAAAAGTGAAGGTTGAATTACAATAGCTGAGACGGTGTAAGTGTGCAAAATGAAAAGGATAGGCCCCAGCACAGACCCTTGGGACACACTATACATTTATATATATATCTATATATATATATATATATATATATATATATATATATATAATGGATAAATGTAGCTTAATAAGCATGTGTGCACATCTATCTGTTTCTCTCTCTCTCTCTCTCTCTCTTTCTCTCTCTCTCTCTCTCTCTCTCTCTCTCTCTCTCTCTCTCTCTCTAAGGTCTTAGAAGATGAGGACCATGTGTTGTGTAAATGTGTTCTATACAATGATATAAGGGAAAATATCTTAACTTAATCCATATGCAGTCCTGTTGAGAAATGGGTCCATTTTCAATATTGGGAAGCTTGGTGTATTTCTATTTAATGCCATGAATTTAAGGCAAACCCTTGTTGACAGTCTCACGCTAGAAAGCTGATTGGTTGTGACATATGCGTCTTTAAGTTTCATGTTAACTTGACCTCATTTCTAGGGGCTTGGGGCCTGAAGAATTAAAAATTGTTCATTGTTCTCTCTCTCTCTCTCTCTCTCTCTCTCTCTCTTCTCTCTCTCTCTCTCTCTCTCTCTCTCTCTTTCCACAAGGTCCTGGGTCCCATACTGTTCACAATTTACATAAATTAATGATCTTCCTGTCCATAGTACGTTCACCTGTGAACTCTCTGCTGATGATACAATACACACCAATCATTCTGATGTTACTGTTTTAGCAAATACTTTACAAGAAAGTGCACATGATCTGGTAAAATGGACTGAGCTCAATCACATGTCGCTTCACCCTCAACAAACTAAATCCATGCTCATCACAACCAGGCGAAAAAGACAAAGTCTCATGATTAAGTTCCCTCCCCTACATCTTAAAGATGAATCCATTGAACAGGTTACATACCACAAAGCGCTAGGAATAACAATCGATAACAATATCAGTTGGCAAGCTCACATAACTTCACTGTGCAAAAACGTTTCAAAGAGAGTCTATCAACTTGCCAACATCAAATGCTTCCTTGACCTGCACTCAGGCAAGTTCTTTTTCCAGTCAAATATTCAATCATGCACAGACTATTAGGACTCTACCCAAACTTCATGTCTCTGTTCCAAGAACTGACTTATTCAAATCCAGTTTAACATAATTATTCAGGCTCCTGTCAATGGAACTCGCTCCCTGAGTCAACCAAACACCACCATTGCATGTCACCCTTCATCATCATCATCATTCTCTTGCCCATGATGGGCGTAGAGGAGAGATGAGAGACACTCTCGAAGCCAGGCGCCGCCATCCGGCCCTGTCCTCTGCCTGTCGCATCAACGTGGGGCCATCCATCCTGGTCCATTCTTTGATGTTGTCCATCCAGCATTTGGCTTGTCGTCCCCTTCGTCTCCCGCCTTCCAGCGTGCCCTGGAGGACTGTTTTGGGCAGTGAGTTGTGGCGTATGACATGCCCGAACCACGACAGCTTCCTCTTCTTGACTATTCCCAAGAGGGGTTCTTGGGGGCCTGCAAGTGATGTTATTTGGCTCCTCACAAGGTCGTTCGTCTTCCGGTCTTGCCAAGGGATCCCGAGCAAGCGCCTGAAGCATTTAGTTTCAAACGTCTGGATTCTCTTGGTGGTCTCTGCTGTCATGGTCCAGCTTTCGCAGCCATACAGCAGGATGGACAGCACCAGGGATTTGTACAGCTTCATCTTCGTAGGAAAGCTGATCTCCCTGCTCTTCCAGATCTTGTTTAGCTTTGCCATTGCTGCTGTTGCGATCACTAGTCTGGTCTTGATTTCTGTTGTAGAGCGACCGTCTTTGTCACCCTTCAAACACCATTATTGTTACATACTCCACAATAAATCCATCACCCACCACCACCACCCTCCTTGCCTTAAGTATGAACCTGACTATTAAGAAAGTGTTTTGTACTTGAAATGCACATGTAGTTTAGTAGGTATGTCTTATGTGAGTATGAGTGTGTGTGAATTAGTGTGTTAGTGTGTGTGTGTGTGTGTGTGTGGTGCGTGCGTGCGTACGTGCGTGCGTGCGTGCGTGCGTGCGTGCGTGTGTGTGTGTGTGTGTGTGTGTGTGTGTGTGTGTGTGTGTGTGTGTGTGTGTGTGTGTGTGTGTGTGTGTGTCGTGCGTGCGTGCGTGTGTGTTTCCTACTACCTCCTGCTCTCTTGTCATTATGTCGTTATGCTTGTATTCTTACGTGACTCTCTCTCTCTCTCTCTCTCTCTCTCTTCTCTCTCTCTCTCTCTCTCTCTCTCTCTCTCTCTCTCTCTCTCGGTTCTGCTGGAATGACTTGGTTTGTTATCTATGAGACATACCCCCCCCCCCCCTCCACCCTATCCGTGGTGACTGGGCTAACATTATGCAATTCTTTTTCTCCATTTGTGTTTTTATTTTCATTCTTTTCCTGGTGCTTCAAAATCGATTGTCTTGCATCTCCTTGGTATTTTTTTTGTTTGTCAGATTGTTCTAAACATGCTCTTTCCCACACCCCACTGTCACCTCTCTCTCCCTCTCCCCCCTCCCTCCTATCCTCTCTCTCTCTCTCTCTCTCTCTCTCTCTCTCTCTCTCTCTCTCTCTCTTTCTCCCTCACCCTTCCCTGCACTCCTTTCGCTCCTGCGTCTCTGGCTCTCTCTGTCTATCTTATTTCATTTCTTCTTTTTATTTCTTATTGCGTATCTTATTTTAGTTCTAGCCACTTTTTGCATGTTTCTTTTGTGCCTCATCTTATTTTGCATTGTTGACCCTACTCAGGGCAAAGACTGGATGTAAAAAGCACATCAGTGCTTACCTATTATCCTCGTAAAAAACAAATTTTGTCTTCTCTCTCTCTCTCTCTCTCTCTCTCTCTCTCTCTCTCTCTCTGTGGGTCTGTCTCTTTCTCTATCTATATATCTATAGGTGTGTGTGTGTGTGTGTGTGTGTGTGTGTGTGTGTGTGTGTGTGTGTGTGTGTGTGTGTGTGTACACATACATGCATGTGTGTGTCTATATATATATATATATGTAGAGGAGAGAGAAGAGAGAGAGAGAGAGAGAGAGAGAGAGAGAGAGAGAGAGAAACAGAGAGGAGAGAGAAGAGTGAGAGAAACAGACAGACAGAGAGAGAGAGAGAGAGAGAGAGAGAGAGAGAGAGAGAGAGAGACAGACAGAGAGAGAGATGGAAAGATAAACTGATAAAGTAATAGATATAATAAATGTATAGACAGATTGATCTATAAATATATTATCTTTTTACACATATTTTGCATACTTTGACATCACACAGTGTGCACAGCTTGCACTCGGCATGAGGTGCTGCATTATATGTGTATGTAATGGCAATTACATATGTAAATATTGTTATTATTTGATCCCTCACCTAGCCGTCATGTTCAATTCTTTTTTCTTTTCTTATGGGTAGATGGAACCACTCCATTTCAGGGATTTTTCAGTTTGTTTTTAGGGAAAGGCTTTTCATTAGCAGGTAACCAGGATCCAGTGACATGCCTGATAATCTCCCAACAGAGTGAAACAACTGTAAGTTGCTGGTCCAGCCTGCTAACCTCCGTTTTGAGGGGGACCAAAAAAAACATACAGATTATTAAAAATGATTCCTTCTCGAGCTTCGTTCCCCAGTCAATGCAAACATGTCACTTTTGGTAACAATCTTTTTTTCTTATTATTACAGGTTTCTCAATGTCTGTGGTACCATTTAACCATTTTCTCTGTGGAATTTAATTAAAGACATTAGGGCCAGTATTTATCATCTTGTGCGTGAATCTAAAAAAAAAGCATTCAGACAGGCTGGAATAGAGTAAGGACTGACTCACGAGCTTGCTACATACTCCTGACACATCCTAAACATCTGTGAAGGCAGATGGAAGAAGAACGAAAAGGAACAGTAAGAAGAAGACTATGTCCTGCACTATAATGGTGAAGATGATGAGCATGTACATGCAGTGGGGCATTTAGTGAACAAGGACATCAGAATGGTCAGAAGAAGACTGTGTCCTGCACTATAATGGTGAAGATGATGAGCATGTACATGCAGTGGGGCATTTAGTGAACAAGGACATCAGAATCGCTGTACTGGGATACAACCCTGTTTCCTGCAGGCTCATGACCATTCACCTGCGAACAAAAACCATTCAAAATCACCGCAGTGAAAATGGATGCTCCAATTCAGATTATAATTATGACCAGATTGAAGTACTCTACTCTCAGCCCATCATAGTCAGACTGACAAGAAAGACAAGAAGAAAGATCAATATTGTTCAGGGTGACTGGAGTGCTTAGGTTTATTACAGATGCCCAAGACAACAGAATTTCTGGGGCGTCTACTGTAATGAAAACACCAATGATTGGGGACTACGCCTGCTAGAAATAGAGTGAATCGACCCTTGACAACACTGTCGGTGAGCATAAAGCATCCCCTCGAAGGACATGACTCCCCTGAAAGGGTCAGTATCACAGTCAGATAGTTACTATTGTAGTGAAGAATGGGAACAGGCCTGGCATCAACATGACTCTCCTGAAAGGGTCAGTATCACAGTCAGGTAGTTACTTGGGAGCCGGAATAGCTCAGTTGGTAGAGCGCCTGACTCGTAATCTTAGTGATCCTGGGGTTGCGGGTTCGAATCTCCGCCAAACCGTTTCGGTACAGGGGGATTTTTCCCTCGGAGTTAACATTAGTTCTGACTCCATTTCCCATACAGTCCTTCGAATGAGACTATAAACCGAGGTTCCGTGTGTGAACGCACGCATAATATCTTGCACACACGTGAAATCCCATCACCAACTTTCGGAAGAGTAGGCCAGTTTGGCCGTTGGTATGGATGACACGTTACACACAGCATGCACCCTGCGTAAGAAATGGAAAGAATGAAGGAAGTAAAGAAACTGAGTGAACGATATTGAACGATACTGACTGGATGACACGGGAAACGACTGAATGAAGCGCCAGCTGGCAGCTCTTCAGTCGGCACTACCCAGGTAGGCAGCCCGTTGTGTAAGCGAGTGTCGCTTGTAAAGCGCTCAGAGCTTGGTCTCTAGCCGAGAATAGGCGCTACATAAGTATTCATTATTATTATTATTATTATTATTATTATAGTGAAGAATGGGAACAGGCCTGGCATCAACAGAACTAAAACAGGGACATTCCAAGGAACTGGCATGGGGCAGGGACCATGAAGAAGTCATGACGAATTTCAAAGTATGTTTGAAGAACAATTAAAGAGTGAAAAACAGCCGCCTGAAATTCGAATTTGCTGGTCAATTCCAAGTGATCATGGGAGGAAAATTCGCCCCACACCTACTGCTGGAAGAAGACCCCGAATTGCTCAAGACCAGTGATGACTGACACAGCAGCAGAGACCCAAGGAACAAGATGATGGAATTGGAAGTGATGGACCACAGGCAACATCTAGGAGATGTGTGACTTCAGAAGGAGCTTAAATCTAATCACTGAGACTGATGGGGCAAATGTTAGCA
>CM065743.1:43017177-43019483 GCA_033310375.1 Conus canariensis
CACACACACACACACACACACACACACACTGAACCATCACAGAGTTTACACACCCAGTCATTGCTTATTAAGACATTGCACACTACAACATTGACATCATAGATTGCAATTATTCATTTTTGGGCATGGGTTGATTTGTCTTCACTTTCTCATCCCTTGTGTTGGATTATGTGACAGACAGTGTCATGTTGTTTACATCCTTCTGTTGGATTATGTGACAGACAGTGTCATGTTGTTTACATCCTTCTGTTGGATTATTTGACATACAGTGTCATGTTGTTTACATCCTTTTGTTGGATTATGTGACAGACAGTGTCATGTTGTTTACATCCTGACTGACCACAACACGCCGAATCAGGGCTCAAAGCAAGTTAAAATCAGAACTCTTCAAAAACAAATACACGCATACTGTATACTACACACATACACACACAGGGATGGAAGGGGGGGGGGGGAGACAACATATTCAGTTAGCTGATTGGTTAGTTAGTTAGTCAAACAGTTAGTTAGGTAGTTAATCCTTTCCCCAGTTTTCACCCCCCCCCCCCCCAACCATACTGGGCCCTACTGGAGTAGTAAGTTCAAAACACTACCCTGAACAGCACTATAATAGTGTTTTGAATACGATGATAAGACTGACTACTATACTGTTATGAACATAGATTCAAAACTCTATCAGTAACATGAAGTGAACACTATCCCTTACAGTCGAAACACCACATTAAGAAAAGTCTTCTTGTCCTGACTTGAACAGGACTCATACACAAAATTATGTTGCTTGTATCATGTAGTGCCTTACTGTGTATTCTGATACGATAAAACCAGGCAAGATTAGATAAACTAAGAAACACTTTGTTATCTTCAAAAAAGAGAAATTGGGTCAGGTGCAACTATTATCACAAAACTCGAATGGACTGAACATCAAATATACAAATCTGTCATAAACATTTATATCAGATTTATATACTAAAACTTTGCAAAAGATTTAATATTTATACACACATTACGTCATGGCTTTAAAATATACTGCTCTTACGAATTCTACATTTAAAAAACTATCAAACAATTGTCCATCGGTAATGTACACACAGATTCTGCATGGTGAGCGTGAGTCAAGAAAGAAAGTGAAAAAAAAAATAATAAAAGACCGCCTTTTAAAAAAATGAAAAAAGAAAAAAAGAAGAAGAAAACAAAAAAAAAACAAGAAAAAGGAAAAAAAAAAAAAAGTAAAGGCGGGGGTGGTGGTGGGAAAAAAAAAAACCTACATTTAAGACTAGAAACAAAAATGTAAAAAAAGGAAAGTCAAGTATATAAATGATAACATGCCTGAAGTAATACCACATTCATCCCCCCCCCCCCCCCTCCACACACACACTCACACCGAACACATCTATATTCCACACACACACACACTCACACCGAACACATCTATATTACACACACACACACACACACACACACACACACACACACACACACACACACACACACACACACACCTTCATGCAGTCCCTCCTTTTCAGTAACAGAGTAGAAATTCACATTACTTTGCCAAAAACTTGAGTGTCCTGATAGTAGACATTCACATTACTTTGCCAAAAACTGGACTGTCCTAATACTAAAATTCACATTACTTTGCCATAACCTTGACTGTCCTAATACTGAAATTCACATTACTTTGCTAAAAACTTGAGTGCCATCATTTGCTGTGTGTCCTGCCTTTTGCACGACTCATGCTACTCATTCAGCTCTTACATACCAACTTACCCTACACCCACAACTTTACTGCACACATTCACCATATCATTCAAATCATCATTCACTTGTTTCGCACATGAAGATTACATTGAGTTAAAAAAAAAAAGTATAAATGATGATAATAATAATGATAATAATACTAATAATAATGATGATGATGATGAGATGATGATGATGGTGTTTATTTATGGCTCTTAATCTATTCTTACATAAGCCCTAAGCGCTTACAAATACAGAAGAGATTGAAGAAAACATAAATGAAGCCAGTAAGAAGATAAATATCGCAACAAGTACCATGATTTTGTTACCAGCTGGACTTCATAAAAGACTTTTCCCCTGTTGATTTAAGTAGAAATAATGTAATTCCTTTACATCAGATTAAAAAAAAAAATCAGTCCTATACAATGGCAAATATTGTAACTCGGCTGCTTCCATGTTCAGGCCCCCAAAAGAAATCTTACATATGGTGGGTATTGTAACTTGGCTGCTTCCATGTGGACAATAGAGTTGAGGCCTCAGTATACTTATACAATCCTTTTACTTTAGTT
>CM065743.1:43019583-43022083 GCA_033310375.1 Conus canariensis
AAAGCCAGAGGTTGGTGGTCTTTTTGCAGGTAGAAATGCTTCCCATACAGGTAGGGTTCAAACTTCTCCACAGCCCACACCATTGCTAGACACTCCAGCTCTACAGTTGCATAATTCCTTTCAGCTGGGGACAGCTTCCAACTGGCACAATGCACTGGTTGCCACAACCCTCCCCCCTCCTGGAGTAGGACTGCCCCAAGCCCTTTGGTTGAAGCATCAGTTCGCAACACGAAAGGTGTCTTCGGATCAGGAAGTCGGACAACTGGTTCATCGCAAAGCCGGTCTTTCAGAGTCCTGAAAGCTTTTTCATAGCTCTCACTCCACTGGACATGGTTCGGACAACCTTTCTTTGTAAGATCAGACAGAGGAGCAGCCAATGTAAAGAAATTCAGCACGAATCTCCGGTAGTACCCTGCCAGCCCTAGAAAGGAACACACTCCCTTCTTCGTAGAAGACCTAGGAGCTTCTCGAATCCTTTCCATCTTGTCTTCCATGGGACGCATCCCCCCCCCCCCCCCCCCCACACACACACACACACGGTGCCCCAGAAACTCCAGCTCCCCAAAGCCAATGAAACACTTGGAAGGTCAGGCTGACAAGTTCACCTCATCCAGCCTTCCGAACAGGGCCTCAAGAGCTTCCACATGCTGCTGCCATGTTTTTGTGGCAATGATGATATCATTCATGAAATTTTATATGTCTTTCTGCTCCAATGGACTCAACAGCTGTCTCATCATTTGGCTGAAGACAGCCACTGCATTCTGAAGGCCAAAAGGCATCACGGTCCACTGCAACTGTCCAAGTGGGGAAGAGAACGCTGTCTCTGGTCTATCTTCCATCCTGATTGGCACTTGCCAGTACCCCTTCAAAAAGTCTATTTTGGATGAGAACTTTGCCTTGCTGAGGCGACTGAACAAATATTCAGTATCGGGCAAAGGCTCTGCATCTAACTCTGTCACCTGGTTCAACTTCCGATAATCAACACAAAAACGGACTGACCCATCCTTTCTGGCCACCAACACGATCGGCGAGTTGTAAGGCGAGCTTGCTGGTTCGACTACGCCCAACCTAAGCATGTCATCCACCTCTTTCTGTACCACAGCTTGCTTGGCATGAGGGAGAGGATATTGTTTGACCCTTACTGGTGTAGCCTCATGCAGTGGCAACTCACATTCCGCCAGCTCTGTACGCAAGGGAAGATAAGTCACCACTCTGGATTTGCTTTTCAGAATCTGCAAAGCCTGTTCACGTTGTTCCTGCCACAGAGCAGGTCCAAAATACACATCAGCCACAGATTCTTCACTGTGCAGTGGACACAACGGAATCCCTCGGCCTTCCCTGCAAGAACCTTCCCCCATCACTGCTGCAACATGGGCAGCAGAACAAGAACCGTCATCTCTTCTCTCATGGTACTGTTTCAATAGGTTGGCATGGTAGAGTCTCACCTTGCCACCCACATTCACTCTGTAATCAGCTTCACCAACCTTTTCGACCACTTCGAACGGCCCTTGCCAGCTCACTTGAAGCTTGTTGTGGTTGGCCGACAACAACAACAAAACCTTGCTTCCTGGTTGGAATGAGCGTGACTGTGCCTTGCGATTGAAAAACTTGGCATAACGGCCTGATGCCTTTTCCAGATTCTGTTGCGCCACCACACAAGTCTCTTCCAGCCGTTTTCTAAGATCAACCACGTACTGTGCCGTGGTCCTCACTTCTTCTGATGCCTCCTCATCAGTCCATGCCCGTTTCAAAACAGCAAGGGGACCCTGAACTGTCCGCCCACACAGAATTTCAAAGGGCGAAAACCCCAGACTCTCTTGTGGTGCTTCTCGATAAGCAAACATGAATGCAGGTAAGAATCTGTCCCAGAGTCTGGGTTGTTCCTGACACAGCTTCTTCAGCATGGACTTGAGAGTGCCATTGAAGCGCTCTACCAACCCGTTGCGCTGGGCATGGTGGTTAGGCACTTGATCGACAGTAGTCTGTTTACCTGGGCCATGACTTCACTGGTGAATTGAGTTCCTCTATCAGTCAACACCTCGGAAGGAATACCTACGTGTGACCAGACCTCAAACAAAGCTTCTGCAACCCTCTCAGTTTCAATGTTCGTCAGTGGTACTGCTTCAGGGTATCGAGTGGCATAGTCAAGCACTGTCAGCACGTAGCAATTTCCGCTTTCCGACGCTTTCAGACCCACCAAATCAATAGCAACCCGATGAAGTGGAGAGTCAGTGAGTGGCATTTTCACCAAGGGAACCTTCTGGTTCGTCCTCTAGGCGAGTTTCAGTGCCCGGACCAACCGACTGAGGAACTCCTTCCTGCCATCTGCCGTACGTCCTCTTCAATGAGAGAGTCAATGAGAGAAGGGAGTATGCGTGTCTTATTTTTTCGGTTTAAATACTGACCCCTGTGGCGCGCTTGCGTGTGTGTGTGTGTGTGTGTGTGTGTGTGTGTGTGTGTGTGTGTGTGTGTGTGTGTGTGTGTGTGTGCGCGTGCGTGC
>CM065743.1:43032083-43057265 GCA_033310375.1 Conus canariensis
TACTACTTCTACGGTTTTTCAGGCCAGGAAGGCAGAATACCTCTCTCTCTCTCTCTCTCTCCTCTCTCTCTCTCTCCTCTCTCTCTCTCTCGCTCTCTCTCGCTCTCTCTCTCTCTGTCTCTCTGAAGGGTCATCATTTCATTGTTTTGTGGATGTAAACAATGGCTTTTGTCTTTTGAAAGAATGCTTCTCAGATTGTTCAGCTGCATTTCATGATGTTTAAAAACACGCAGTTCAATCAACAAAAATAGGAAGTCTCAAGACAAAGACTTGAATAGCTATTGTAAACTCCTGTTGAATGTTTGTACCACATTTAATTTACGTATTCTGAATGGTGCAAGTAATGGCGACCGCTATGGTTGCTGCACATACATCTCAGATTCACTCAGTATTGTTAACGATTATTTTTTAATGTCGAGTGACATGTTTGCCATGTTTGAATCGTTCTGTGAACTTGATATTCATAACATGTTTCATTCGCATCATATGCCACTTGACGTACATTTAACTTTTTTTCCAGGAGAACATGGCAGCATGAAATCTGAAGAAGAGAAACAAGCATTAAAACAGGATGGTTTCGAACAATAATGCAGGACTGGTGTCTATTGAATCAATGCAATCTGAGTGATATTGTAGAATGTCAGAGCTAGCTGTAAGTTTAATTGATTATGATATTGACGAGGTTTTGTCAACTTTTAACAACTGCAATAAACGAAGTGTTGAATGCATAAACAGGCAGGTCAGAATTGGTGATAATAATAAATCAGAAGACTGGTACGATCATGAATGTAAGAGGGCAGAGAAAATATTAAGAAAGCTTTACAGAATAACCTATCGAACAGGATGTTCTAAAGACGGAAACGCTTTGTGTATTACACGTTGAGAGTATAAACATTGTGTTAAAGCACAAAGACAAGGATTTACACAAATCGTTTTAAGATAAATTGTTATCTTCTGTGAATAATCAAAAGCAATGCTGGGAACATGTGTAGATACACTTTCATGTAAACGAAAACACATTACCAATAATATCACTCTGGACAACTAGTTTGAACACTTCAAAGCTTTAGTCGAAAAAGAAAGTTATCCAGACGAGGATGAATTGAATATTGATGATAATGATTATATCAACCGACCGATATCAAAGGAAGAAGTTCTTTTAGCAATTAGAAAGATCAAGATTAGAAAAGCTGCTGGGCCGTATGGAATAACTGGAGAGTTGTTGGAAATGCAGATTTCTTTGGCACATTTTTTATGCTTTGTTTCAGAAGGGTATATTTCCTGACACTTGGACAGACAGTATTGTGCTTCCTCTGCACAAAAAGAAGATGTCAACAACCCTAACAATTAAAGGGGCATTTCGTTATGCAGTATTGGTGGTAAAATTCATAGTACAGTTGTTAATCATCCTTTATAAGAGCGGGATGAAGAAAACAACATTACTGAAGAATATCAATCAGGGTTCAAAAAGAACTATTCGACTATTGATCACATGTTTATTTTGCTAGATTTCATATAACAACAACAACAACAACAACAACAACAACAGAGTTTGCTGTAGACAGAAAATGATATGTTGCATTTATTGATTTTGAGAAGGTTTCTGATTCCATAAATAGGATAACATTTTGACCAATTTTAGTTTAAAATGGCAAAAATAGTCATTCACACCATTGCATCAAAAGTATGTATAATAATGTTAAAGTTAAGATACGGTGTGGATAAAAACTAACTGATTTCATCATGTGCACTAATGGAGTTAAGCAAGGTGATGTCTGCAGTCCTGTTTATTTGTTGTTGTTGTTGTTGTTGTTTTGTTTATTGATGAACTCGCGATAGAAATAATTGAAAATGGTAAGCATGGTGTGATGTTTTCGATTGATTATTTTGATTATTTTATTATTAGCAGATGATATATTATTTTCAGAAACAATCATTGGTTTGCAAACACAGTTCAATAATCGGCAACGCGCAGCTTTTTCTCTTGATCTAAAAGTGAATTTAAGCAAAAGCAACACAACTGTGTTTAGAAAGGTGGCTACTTAGCAGCAAGAGAAAATTGGACATATAATCAGACTGTGATGCCTGTCGTAAATGCTTATAAATACTTAGGCATACCGTTTTCAACAAAACTCAGTTTAGCGTCGCGGACTCCCGGCTGGGAGGTCGTGGGTTCGAATCCCATCAGAGTCATGTGGGTTTTTCTGCCCCGACCGGCTCCTACCCAGAGTTGAGTTTGCTGCGGACTCAGTTGAGAAGACTGGGACCACACAATCGAGTTTCATCCACTTCATGGATGCGTCTCTGAGATTGTTGCTCACATTTCTTGACCAACACTGCAGATGTCTGTATTTCTCGGGCCTGGTTGACGCCGGGATATATTATGATAGGAAGCGTAGAGTACAGCCATGTCATGTAGTCTCAGACTGAAGTGGAAATCCGTAGCATCATCTTAATCATCCTCATTCCCATTGATCAAGCATAAAAAAAAGTCTCAAATTCTGTGGCCCTTCATGTTCTGCTCTCATGGTGACCTCAGTTTTGATGTCCTCTCCACGTCTGTGGCCTTGGTTTGGTTCCGTCTGAGTCACCGGTATCGGCGAGTCCATGGGGGCTGTCGTTGGACGGACGTGGTGGCGTCCTCCGGAGCGAGCGCTCACTCACGCCGGCTCTGCGACTAAGATATGTTTGTCGTCAGTAGGGGGCTTAGTATGTGGTGTCCTGCGTATGTTAGATCAGAACAGGCGCCACTGAACACCACCGAAGTGACTCGGCGGCAGTGCAGTGTCTCCTCCGATGGTTTGCCTCTTGACGACTTGACATTGACTGCTCCCTGTGGATTCCTGGTGCCGGGGCTGCGGCGGGGCCGACCGGGCTGTGGCTGTGGACGGGGTGTCGGAATGAGCGGCTTGGTGGCAATGCCTCTGAGGTGGCGCAGAGGTTGGGACAGCAAAAACAAAAACAAAACCAAAACTCAGTTTCACATCGATGTGCAATGACCTGGTAAGTAAAGCAAAGAAAGCGCCGCACTGCATTATGAGAAAAGTGTATATTTTGAAGAACACTAGTTTAGATTTATTGTTGAAGTTATTTGAGTCACAGGTTCAACCCATTGCTTAGTATGGCGCAGAACTTTGTAGATGATGCAGCCCGGCATTGTGAAAAGGTGCATCTATTTGCCTTATCCATGAGTTTGTCTATGGGAGTCTAAGGGACATCCTATCTATTTAAATTCAGTATTAAGCTGTATTCCATACTGGTTGAAATTAATACCAAAAAAAAGAAAAAAAAAGAATGATCACAGACTACCTCGGAAGGCCTATATGATACTATACGACCTAGATGCAAGAGACAAAGGAAATTGGGCTTCAAAAGTCAGTTGTAAATTATATCAATTTGGATATGGTTGTATCTGGATAAACCAAGGCGTGCAAAATGATAAATCATTTCTATGTTTAATGTAAAGGCAGCTTAATTACATGCAACTGGCAGATATGGCACGCTCATGTCAAGAATAACAATAGACTTACCATGTATCGTACATTTTGTTCACTACACGACGTCAAACGTTAACTCCAAATGGGTTAAGGTAGACACTTGAAGTTGACAATACCAAATTTAGACTGGTAATTTCAGACATAGCAGAACACCGGTATCGTTATAGTAAATATACTGGGATGGATTTGACTTGTCCATTATGCACAAAATGGAAAAGAGGACGAACTTCATTTTGTTTTGTGCTGCTGTTAATTATCCAGTCTAAGAGCGCAACACATACCAACAAAGTTTTCCAGGGATCACTGTCAGTTTTGGTTAAGTCTTCTTATAGCATCTCAGAATGAAAGCGCAGTAAGAAATTTCTCAATTTACTACAGGCCACGGGGGGCTTAGAGCACACGGAGGCAGACTTCTGTCCCAATCTAAACCTGGATGGTGGGGGGTGGGGGAATGTCAGACCCATCAAAAGCATGCCTCCATGATCACAGGGAACTATCATCAGCACCATCATCTACAAACTCCATGATCATAGGGAACTATCATCAGCAACAACATCTACACACTATCATCAGCACCATCATCTACAAACTATCATCAGCACCATCATCTACAAACTCCATGATCATAGGGAACTATCATCAGCACCATCATCTACAAACTCCATGATCATAGGGAACTATCATCAGCACCATCATCTACAAACTATCATCAGCACCATCATCTACAAACTCCATGATCATAGGGAACTATCATCAGCACCATCATCTACAAACTCCATGATCATAGGGAACTATCATCAGCACCATCATCTACAAACTATCATCAGCACCACCATCTACAAACTATCATCAGCACCACCATCTACAAACTATCATCAGCACGACCATCTACAAACTATCATCAGCACCACCATCTACAAACTATCATCAGCACGACCATCTACAAACTATCGTCAGCACCACCATCTACAAACTATCATCAGCACCACCATCTACAAACTATCACCAGCACCACCATCTACAAACTATCACCAGCACCACCATCTACAAACTATCATCAGCACCATCATTTACAAACTATCATCAGCACCATCATCTAGAAACTATCACCAGCACCACCATCTACAAACTATCATCAGCACCATCATTTACAAACTATCATCAGCACCATCATCTAGAAACTATCATCAGCACCACCATCTACAAACTATCATCAGCAAACTCCTCGGCAAAGTTAGTTGCAAAGTGAGGTGATTGAAGGCGGAAATTGAAACAGATTTCAAACGTTTTTTTGGTAATAACTCCGCCAGCTAACAATTCTGGACAACCAAATTACAAGACAACACACGACGCGTTTTGACTTTAGGTCTTGTTCAGGCAAGATAAACAACACTCTGGACAACGAAAATATCTGTCTGTCTGTCTGTCTGCAAAGCAAGATAAACAACACTCAGGACAACGAAAATATCTATCTGTCCGTCTGTCTGGCAAGATAAACAACACTCGGGACAACGAAAATATCTATCTCTCTGCCTTCCAGGCAAGATAAACAACACTCAGGACAAAGTTGACAAAGATAAGTGACTGCTCGTTCTTCAGGTTCTTTGTCAGGAGCGTTGTTTCTCTTGCCTGAAGAAGACCTAAGAGGCCGAAACGCGTCGTGTTTTGTCTTGTAATTCGTTTGTTTATGGTAACTGGCGGAGTTATTTCAAATACCTTTTAATTTTTTTTCCCTCATGAGAGGTAAGTACAGCGCATTAGCACTCTGACTCCATTCCCCGTGAAGCCGACAATCCCCCGAGAGATTTTCTGCCCCCTGATCATATCTGAATTCATTTGTTGATTATGTCCTGGCTAATGGAATCAACGTGACAAGTTTAAATGACATCGGGCTGAGAAAGAAGGGTGGTGGCCGTTATGGTGGTGATGGTGGTGGAGACCACCAGGTATTTGTGAAGAGTTTAAAGGTAAGCTGATACTGTCATTTATATTGAATTAAAAAAAGGAAAATAAAAAATGATTGTAAGGTCTTTATCACACACACACACACACACACACACACACACACACACACACACACACACACACACACACACAAAATCACTCCCTCACCCTCCCACCCATCCAACCACACGCACGCATGCACGCACGCACGCATGCACACGCATGCACGCACGCGCGCGCGCGCGCGCGCGCGCACACACACACACACCCGTCCTTTCGCCCCCAAAGAGGTAATGGTATATCAGACCAGTGAAATATCCTTATAATGTTACTGGCTCCTTAATCATGTGAAATGCCAACAGTTGATGGCGAGGTCACTGTCTGTCGACCTTGTGGAGTACACCTGGGCAATGATGGGGTCAGTGCAGCAGCACAACTTAGTTGGCGTCCATTGCATTTGTGGATATAGCTGTTATCATCATGTCTGGTCCAGTGTTGAAAAGTGACGACAACATGTACACATGTGGACAAAGTTCACGAGGTCATGGTCTATAATTGACAGAGAAAAACGTAAAACAATCAAAGAAAGAAAGAAACAAACAAGAGGTAATTCCCTATAATTATGATAGGTCTCCCAGTCATGTGAGAAACAGTCTATTTTTCAAGCGGTCAGTTATCTGTAAATTACAAACAGCTGATGTCGATGTCTTGGTACGTAAGTCAAATGAAATACAGATAATTGATGATGACGTCATAGTCTCTCGCTTGAGTCAAACTCCCCTGATGATATCAATGACGTCATGGTCTATCAGCTGTAGGCGCTACACACAGCTGATGCCATGGTCTACCGGTCATGTGAAATATGCACAGCTGGTGATGGGTACATAGCCTGTGATTCAAATCAAATACAAATGGATAGTGATGATGATGCTCATTATAATGTTGATAATCCAGATCTCCTTGGCAATGGCGACTACGACAACTAAGCCTATGATGTCGATAATAATAATGATGATGATAATGATGATGATGATGATGATGATGACGGTCAAAGTACGGAAATAATCCTATGTCATGATCTGAATTCTACGCTCCACCCCCACCCCCATCTGAAACACACACACACACCTATGTCATGATCTGAATTCTACGCCTCCCCCACCCACATCCATGACAGGATCTGAATTCTACGCTATACCCCCCCCCTCCCCCCCTTCCCAAACACACACCTATGTCATGATCTGAATTCTACGCTATACCCCCCCCCCCCTTCCCAAACACACACATATGTCATCATCTGAATTCTACGCTATACCCCCCCCCCCCCCAAACACACACTCATGTCATGATCTGAATTCTACCCCCCCCTCCCCCGCACCCCCCCCCCCACACACACACCTATGTCATAATCTTAGTTCTACGCCTCTCCTCCCCCACACCTATGTCATAATCTCAATTCTACGCCTCTCCCCCCACCCCCACCCCCAATTCATGATCTGAATTCTACGTTCCAGCCCCCCACCCCCCCCCTCCACACACACAAACCCTACGTCATGATCTGAATTCTACGCCTCCCCCCCCCCCCACCCCCCACCCACCCCCACATGTCATGATCTGAATTCTACGCCTCCCCAAGCCCCCCCCCCCCCCCCCCCCCCCACACACACACCTACCTAATGATCTGAATTCTAAGCCTCTCCCCCAACACATACACCTATGTCATGATCTGAATTCTACGCCTCTCAGCCTCCACACCTATGTCATGATCTGAATTCTACGCCTCTCCTCTGCTACACCTATGTCATGATCTCAATTCTACGCCTCTCCTCTGCTACACCTATGTCATGATCTCAATTCTTTTTTTTTTTTTTTTTTCTTCTCACGTTTTTAATCAAACAATATAGAGATTACAAATACGTCATATGTACATTGGCATCATTTCTGTAAGTTCTATAAACAGTTTTTTTTTAACTCCCCTGATATATATCATACACATTTGACATACATTTTTTACATTACAGCAAGAGCATACGGATAATATATCAATACATTAAAAAAAAGTATGTTGCTTCAAATGTACATTCAAAAACATGTCAATTCAAATATCATGAGAATTTCAAAAAAAACAAAAAAACAAAAAACAAACAAAAAAAAAAAAAACAACAACAACAAACAAACAAAAAAACTTGAGAAATGGATACTGGATTACGGAGATGCGTGTTAGATTGAGATTTTGTTGTTGTTATCGATTTTTTAAAAAGTATTTGTGTAAAAAAATCATCGGCATGTAATTGTACCATTCAGCATCAAACCTGTTTTGATCATTGTTGACTTTAGCATTATAGAGTTCGATTTTGAATCTGCTGCTCAGCTGGCTCTGAAAAACTGAAGCATTTGGCCTACGTCTTTCGATCTTACACTTGTAAATATAAGATTTAGCAACCATAATAATAAAGTCAAAAATTGTCTCTGTTTGCATATGTTTGTCGACTCCAAAGATAACAACATCGCGTGTTATTTTAATGGTAAACGAGTTTCGGCATTTTTCGTTGAATAAATTTTCAACCTCTTTCCAAAAAGTTTGAACGTAATTGCACATCCATAAAAAGTGTTGGATTGAATCTCTCTCTTCATTGCAGAATGTGCAGTTCGTCGTGTTTGTCAGGCCCATGGCGTTTAAAACAATATTTGTGCCAATAATTCTATGAATAATTCTAATTTGAAGCCATTTCAATTTTACATCTTTAATTTTGTGGACGTGGGTAAATACCTTATTCCAAGAAACTTCAGAATTAAGTTTTTGTAGCCATTGAGAGCAACAGTTTGGCTTACGCTCATCTTGAGTAAAAATTTCATAGTATCGTTTAGCTCCTTTTGCTTCTTTCATAATAATATTAAAAGCCCTCGGCATGTTCTGAATTGTGTTTGCATTGTTATTATCAGGTTTTATTCCAGTTTTCTTTATGAACTCTTTCATTGAGGAAATCCATCCACAGTATGAGACAAAATTTATAGTATAATCATCATTGGTCATGAATTCTTCAAAGTTCATGAATTGTCCATTTTCCTTCAGAAAATGTTTTATTGCATACTTTCCTTTCTCAATTAATTTCTTTTGTTTAATTATCTCATTTCCTGTTTTTACCTTGTCGTTATAAAAAACAGGTTCAGCTAGAAGTTCATTTAATGTTTGTGGTGTCACGCAAAGACAAAATTCCCTATAGGCTATAAAGGTGTGTCTCCAAAACAAATTAGAGCTCATGTATCCTGTACCAAATGCTGGTCCATAATTTTCAATTTTTTCGCTCAAGATATATTTTCATAACAATGCTCTTCCATTTGTGATTTGTGATTTTAAGTTTTTTTATCCATAAAAGTTTCAAAGCATTAATATATTTTTTGATGTCAGGTATATTTAAGCCACCTTGTTTTATAGTTTTAATTGTTGTTTTCCTGCTTATTCTATCTTGTTTACTATTCCACACAAAGTTAAAACACATCTTTTGAAGTTTTTGAATTAAGTGGTCAGGTGGGTTGGGTAACAAAATCCAGAGGTGTATGAGCTTAGACAGAATGAGTGACTTGAGAACAGCAACTCTTCCGACTGGTGTTATACTTCTTTGAGACCAAATTTTGAATAATATTTTAACTTCCGAAAATTTATCTTCATAATTCATGTTATCACATTCTTTCAAGTCTTGAGTAAACCAAACACCGAGTATTTTGAATTGAGAAGGGTTCCATATGATTTTTAGATGAGGACAATATTTTTTCTTGGAGTTTTTATGACATCCTAGCCATATTGCTTGCGTTTTTTCGCTGTTCATGAGGAGTCCTGAAACTCTTCCAAACGTGGTAAGGATATCAATAGACTGTTCAAAAGAACTTTTGTCACCACTGTTTACTAATTGAGTGTCATCAGCAAACTGGGATATTTTGTGTTCTACATCGTTTATTTTTATACCTTTTATCTTCTTTTCTTCCTTTATCATTATGGCTAAAATTTCTGCGCATATAATGAATAAGTAAGGAGATATAGGGTCTCCCTGTCTGCATCCTCTTTCTACTTTAAACCACTGAGCAGCCTGGCCATTTACAATAACAGCTGATTTGATATCCTTATAGAATGTTTCTATCCAGTGACATATACTTTCACCAAACCCGAAAGCCCTTAGAACGTTCAACATAAAATCCTAATCGAGTGAGTCGAAGGCTTTTTCAAAGTCTATACAGAGCAACAGTCCAGGAAGGTTTTTCGCATTTAAATAATTAATCAAATCATAAATTAATCTAATGTTGTCGCCCATAAATCTATTAGCCATGAAACCTGTTTGATCCTCACTGATGAGAGATGGTAAAACATTTCTTATTCTTTTTGAAATACATGAGGAAGCTATTTTGTATATTACATTTAGGAGGGAAATAGGACGCCAATTTTTTATATATTCTTTGGGTTTATCACCTTTTGGTATGCAAATAATTAGTCCCTGCTTCTGTGTTGTTGAAAATTCTCCGTCTTTGTATGATTCATTTACAGATCTTACAACCAGTGGGCCCAGTGTTTTCCAAAAGAATTTAAAGAATTCGGCGCCGAAGCCGTCTGTACCTGGGCTTTTACCATGCTTCATATTTTTTAAAGCTTCGCTTGCTTCCTCTATAGTGATTTCTCCTTCCAATATTTTTTTCTCATCTTCAGATAACTGTGGGATATTTTTAACAAGTTTTCTTATTTCACACTTTTCAGTTATCTTTTTCTTGTATAAATTTTCGTAAAATGTTTTAACCTCCTTCAAAATATCTTTTTGTTCGTTTATTATTTCATCATCTTTAGTCACTAGTTTAGTCATTTGTTTACTAATATAGTTTCTCTTTTCAAGGTTGCAAAAGTATTTTGATATTTTTTCACCATCTGCAATCCATCTCGCTTTTGATCTTAATAATACACCTTCAATTTTTTGTTCCCTGATTGCTCTTAGTTCTTGGTTTTTTTCTTCAATTATTCTTATTTCAATTTCTGTTTTATTCTCAAGATTTTCAAGACTTTCAATGCGTTTTAAAATCTTGTTCTCTTTTTCTGTTGCTGTTTTCTTTTTCATTGTGGAGTAAGCTATTGATTTCCCTCGAATTTTCATCAACAGAAAATCCAAAAAAATTTTTATCTGAAATCTTGAATCTGAGTCCAGATTTTATTAACTCAGACAATACTGACTGATCTTGTATCGCTGATTGATCAACTGCGTATTCTTTTATAACATCCAGAATTAACTTATTAATTTCGTCTACATATTGCTTATCCTTTAATAGAGATACATTAAATTTCCAGAATCCTTTGAATTTTTCACTTTTACCAAATTTCAAGCATAATGTAACCATCGAATGGTCAGATCGATAACCTGGTTCAATGTCAGATTTTTCATGATAAATATAAAGATAATCAGACAATAGAAAGAAGTCTAGTCGGCTTTGTTTCAGTGGAGTTCGTTTTCGCCAGGTATATCTCCTACAGTCCGGATTGTCTTCCCTCCATATATCTGCCAATCCTATTTCCTCCATCATGTTTATGAGTTCTTCTCTTGCCTTTGGATTATTATCTTGTACATAATTATAGCAGTCTAGATGTGGATCCATTGTGATGTTCCAATCACCCACAGCAATAATATTATTAGTACTGTAGCTCTTTATAGTTTCTTTAAGTGAATTATAAAAAATGAGATTATCTTTATTAGGCCCGTACACATTAACCAGGAGAAACTGTTTTTCAAATGAGCTAAATGCTACAATTATGAAGTTTCCGTTTTCATCTCGTTGTACATCTGTAATTTTGAATTCAAAATTATTCGAAAACAATACAGCTACACCTCTGGAATTTGAACGAAACGAGGCAAATAAGCATTTATATCCCCATTCTGCAGTTACATACTTCTCTAGTTTATTAGTAAAATGGGTATCCTGTAAACAGTATATTGAGTATTTTTTCTGTTTTAAATAGTGAAATACATCCCTACGTTTATGTAAATCACCGAGCCCTTGACAATTTAATGAAGCAATTGTTATGCTATCCATGACGATTCAGTGAATAATTGTTTCATACATACAGAACTTAAAGCAAAGTAGGCCAAAATGATCAGAAATAAGAATGGAACCCAGCTCTTCCAAAAAGCACAGCTTATATAACAATGATTCTCATACAATACATTAATGTACCGCATCCCCTGGTGTGATACGCAAAAACAAACAATGACAAACATAAAGATTGAAAAATATATACGAGTTGTATGGATTATACACATCAGAAGTATGATAAATATATAAAAGAAAATCAAAAGCTCCTTGACCATTGCAAGCGGATAATGACGCAACAGCATCTTTGAGGGACTACAAAGATAATTTTTCACACAATCAGATTCGTTTTAACGATTAATATAGCTTAACTTAAAAACAAACAAACAAACTTGGATCCAAAGAGTCACAAAGCATTATCAAATTTTTAACATCGGCAAAAACTATGACACACCGATCAAACTAATGGTTTTTAAATCATGTGAAATACTACCCCCCCCGCCCCCCTCCCCCACACACACACAGCCCCCCCCCCCCCCCCCCCCCACCACCACCACTAAACGGCTGGCTTGGTTTCCCATCTGATTGGTTTTGTTTTTGAACACCTCCCACCCCCTCCACCCACCCACCCCAACGATTCCATCCACCATCACAAAATTCCACTACGATGACGGGTGTCCACGTGCATCACTGACCGAGAGGTGAGCGATGGTGTCAACACTCATACATGATTTATGGGGGGGGGGAGGGAGGGGGAGGGGGAGGGGGGGGGGGGGCGCAGTTCAGCGTGAGCCGCATTTGGATGTCTGAGTTTGTTTTTGTTCAATGATAGGTTCCGAATACTTGTGTCACGCACAACAAGCCCCCACAACGCATCAACTTCAACAACAAAAGGTGCCTGCCCACACGCCCGCGCGCGCGTGTGTGTGTATGTGTGTGTGTGTGTGTGCGTGCGTGTGTGTGTGTGTGTGTGTGTGCGTGTGTGTGTGTGTGCGTGTGTGTGTGTGTGTGTGTGTGTGTGTGTGTGTGTGTGTGTGCACTCGCACGTTTAGGTGAACGTGCGTGTGTGTACTTGAGCGCGCGTGCGCCCATCGTCTGCATATCTATGTGTCTGTGTGCGCGTAAGAGAGAGAGAGAGAGAGAGAGAGAGAGAGAGAGAGAGAGAGAGAGAGAGACAGCAACATCGACATCTCAGAAACAGTGTCTAACAATGTAGACTACATTTTTGCTTTGTTTCAGATTCTTCCTTCCCCCCCCCAACCCCCCCCCCCCCCTCCCTCACACAGGTCCGCATGCCCCCCAGGGCCATCCCCGAAATGAAAGGTCAAAAAAAGGATTCAAGAATGACACAAGTAGCGGACGAAAAAAAAAAAAAAAAAAAAAAAAAACCACCTGGTTGCATTTTGTCTCATGAAATGACCCATTCCCCCAATAACACCATCCTCACAGCGAAAGAAGCCCACAAGGAAAGCCCGAGGAAAGTTCAGAGGGGAGACAACAAGCAGTAGTAGCAGTGGCGGAAGTAGCACCGCGGAGGATGAAGGGCGCGCGGGGGGGGGGGGGGGGGGGGGGGGGGGGGGGGGGGGGCAGGGGGGGGGGGGCGCCCCGCGCGCGCGCGCACAAGCGCACGCGGGCGATCTCAATTCTACGCCTCTCCTCCCCCACACCTGTGTCATGATCTGAATTCTACTTCCCCCCCTCACCCCCCCCCCCCCCCCACACACACACACACGCACACCTATGTCATGATTTGAATTCTAGCCCCCACCCCCGCCCCGCCAGCTACGTCATGATCTGAATTCTACCCCCCCCCCCCCCCACACACACACACACACACCCATGTCGTGGTCTGAATTCTACGCCCCCCCCCCTCCCACACACACATACACCTATATCATGATCTGAGTTCTACGCCTCCCCTCACACTTATGTCATGATCTGAATTTAACCCCCCCCCCCCCCCACACACACACCTATGTCATGTTCTGAATTCTATGCCTCACCCAACCTATGTCATGATCTGAATTATACCCCCCCCCCCCCCCCCACACACACACACACCTATGTCAGGATCTGAATTCTACGCCCCCCCCCCCCCCCACCTATGTCATGATCTCAATTCTACCCCCTTCCACCACCTATGCCAGGATCTGAATTCTACGCCCCCCCCCCCCCCCCCCCACCTATGTCATGATCTTAATTTTACCCCCTTCCACCACCTATGTCAGGATTCGAATTCTACCCCCAACATCATGACATAGGGTGTGTGTGTGTGTGGGGGGGGGACGTGTAATTCAGATTATGACATAGGCGTGTGTGTGCGTGTGTGTGTGTGTGGGGGGGGGGGGGGGGGGGTGAACGTATAATTCATAGATCATGACACCTCCGTCCATTATACCCGCTACCATGTTGTACGCTGCATTCCCGTCCTTTATACCTGCTACCATGTTGTACGCTGCATTCCCGTCCTTTATACCTGCTACCATGTTGTACGCTGCATCCCCGTCCTTTATACCTGCTACCATGTTGTACGCTGCATTCCCGTCCTTTATACCTGCTACCATGTTGTACGCTGCATTCCCGTCCTTTATACCTGCTACCATGTTGTACGCTGCATTCCCGTCCTTTATACCCACTACCATGTTGTACGCTGCATTCCCGTCCTTCATACCTGCTACCATGTTGTACGCTGCATTCCCGTCCTTTATACCCGCTACCATGTTGTACGCTGCATCCGCCACCCCGTACCCTTAGCATACCCTGCTTCCACGTCCCACATGCCATACCCTGCTTCCACGTCCCACATGCCATACCCTGCTTCCACGTCCCACATGCCATACCCTGCTTCCACGTCCCACATGTCATACCCTGCTCCCACGTCCCACATGTCAAACCCTGCTTCCACGTCCCACATGCCATACCCTGCTTCCACGTCCCACATGTCATACCCTGCTTCCACGTCCCACATGTCAAACCCTGCTTCCACGTCCCACATGTCATACCCTGCTTCCACGTCCCACATGTCAAACCCTGCTCCCACGTCCCACATGTCAAACCCTGCTTCCACGTCCCACATGCCATACCCTGCTTCCACGTCCCACATGTCATACCCTGCTTCCACGTCCCACATGTCAAACCCTGCTTCCACGTCCCACATGTCATACCCTGCTTCCACGTCCCACATGTCAAACCCTGCTTCCACGTCCCACATGTCAAACCCTGCTTCCACGTCCCACATGTCATACCCTGTATTTGCTTCTCCCCACCCCCACCCCCATCCTTGTCACCACCAGCGTCCGAGCCCCTTGTCCCCCCACCCACGTCACGCCCGCCGATTGAACGAATGAATGACTGAACGACCGACTGACCGAAAGAATGACTGAACGACCGACTGACCGAGTGAATGACTGAAAGACCGACTTACCGAATGAATGACTGAATGACCGACTGACCGAAAGAATGACTGAACGACCAACTGACCGAATGAATGACTGAAGGACCGACGGACCAATTGAATGACCGAAAGAATGACTGAATAACCGGTTGACCGAATGAATGACTGAACGACCGACTGAATGACCTAAAGAAAGACTGAACGACCGACTGACCGGAAGAATGACTGAACGACCGACTGACCAAAAGAATGACTGAACGACCGACTGACCGACTGAATGACCGAAAGAATGACTGAATGACCGTCTGACCAAATGAATGACTGAACAACCGACTAAATGACCGAACGACCGACTGACTGAAAGAATGACTGAACGACCGACTGAATGACCGAAAGAATGACTGAACGACCGACTGACCGAATGAATGACTGAACTACTGACTGACCGAAAGAATGACTGAACGACCGACTGATCGAATGAACGAAAGAATGACTGAACGACCGACAGACCGAATGAATGACTGAACGACCGACTGACCGAATGAATGATTGAACGACCAACTGACCGACTAAATGATTGAAAGACCGACTGACCGAATGAATGACTGAACGACCAACTGACCGATTGAATGACTGAGCAACTGACTGAACAAGCCGATCGACCAAACCAATGTACCAACGAATGACTGAATGACCGACTGAACGAATGAATGACTGAACGACCGACCGAACAAATTTACTAACGAATGACTGAACGACCAACTGAACGGATGAACAAATGAGCTTGCGACCGATCGATCGAACAAACGCACGGGAAAACAAAACAAACAAACAAACAAACAAACAAACAAACAAACAAACAAACAAAACCAATTAAAAACAGCAACAAACCAACGAACAATGAAATGAATGTAGGAAAGAAAGGAAGGAATGAAGACAGAAACCAAAACCCAAAAGAGTGACCAGTAGTGCAGTAAACAATGGACAGAACATAAACGATTGTAGGGGGGGGAAACGAAGGCTGGGCACTGTCTGAAAAGGACACGTGACAAAGAGGGCTTCACAAACAATGACACAAAGAGGGGAAAGGAAGTTAGGCGGGAGAGGGGGGGGGGGTGAGGAGTAAGGAAAACTGGGGTGGGGGAAGAAAGAGAAAGAGAGAGGGAAAGAAGGCGTGCATGTATGCGCGCGCGCGCGTGCGTGTGTACACGTGTGCCTGCGCGAACGAGCGCAGGTATGTGTTTGTTTTCGTACGTGTGTGTGTGTGTGTGTGTGTGTGTGTGTGTGTGTGTGTGTGTGTGTGCGCGCGCGCGCGCGCGCAAATACATGCCCAATCCCATTATGTAATAGTCTAATTTTGACTCTAAATGCGTATCTGACATAAGTGTTAATGTAATCTTTTCCGTAATAATATTGATCTCTCTTTCTCTGTTTTAAATCGACAGTATCAAATTGTTTGAAAAATCAATGTCGAAGCCTCCACCGGTTCGAAGTATGGTCAAGATAATAGATCCAATACGCATACGCGTGTGTGTGTGTGTGTGTGTGTGTGTGTGTGTGTGTGCGTGTGTGTGTGTGTGTGTGTGTGTGCGCGCGCGCACGCGCGCGCGCGCGCGCTCGCGCGCGTTCGTGCCTGCGTCCATGTGTTTGTGTGTCTGTGCGTCCGTTTTAGTTGTCCGTGTGTATATGTGCGATTGGTTTTGTACGCGCGCGCCTGTGTGTGTGTGTGTGTGTGTGTGTGTGTGTGTGTGTGTGTGTGTGTGTGTGTGTGTGTGTGTAGCCTTGCATGTGAAAGTAGTCGTCTATGTACATTATGTCTGTGCGTGTGCGTGTATCCATGTCGCTATTTGAATGAAATGGCTGATCAGATAATATCAGTCATAACTAATCGCACGACAATAATTAAGTCTGAATGGAATTAACTATAACAAGGCATAAAAGTCATAGGAAGAAAACAGGATCGGATGAAGAAAAAAAGTATTACTACATGTGAAAAAAGAATAAAGATGATTTCAAGCATGTGTTGAAAGCATTTCCCCAATACGTGGAATAAGTATAAAGATGATATTAAGTATGTTTTGGAAACACTTCTCCAATACGTGAAATCAGTTTAAAAATAATTTTCAGTATGTGTTGAAAACACTTCCCCAATACGTGAAATAAGTTTTAAGATGATTTTAAGTATGTGTTGAAAACATTTCCCCAATACGTAAAATAAGTACAAAAATGATTTTAAGTATGTGTTCAAAACATTTCCGCAATACGTGAAATACGTACAAGAATGATTTTAAGTGTGTCTTCTAAACACTTCCCCAATATATAAAAAAAAAGTAGAAAAATGATTTTAAGTATGCATTGAAAACACTTCCCCACACCTATGTCATGATCTGAATTCTAAGCCCCCACCCCCACCACACACCACTGTCATGATCTGAATTCTACGCTAACTCCCCCCTCCCCCCCCCCCCACACGCACACCACTTACGTCATGATCTGAATTCTACGACTCCCCAACCCCCCCCCCCCCCCCCGCAACCGCCCCCCCCCCCCCCCCCACACACACCCCCGACGTAATGATCTGAATTCTACGCCTCTGCCCCCAACACATACACCTATGTCATCATCTCAATTCTTCCCCTATCCTCCTCCACCCCTACGTAATGATCTGAATTCTACCCCCTTTTCCCCACCTATGTCATGATCTGAATTCTCCCCCCCCCCCTCCCCCCCCCCATGACATGATCTGAATTCTACGCCCCGTTCCACACTTGTCATGATCTCAATTCTACATTCACCTCCCCCCCCTCCCCTCCCACACACACACACCTATGTCATAATCCGAATTCTACGCCACTCCCCCCACCTACGTCATGATCTGAATTCTACGTTCATCCCAACCCCCACCCCCCCCCCCCCCCACACACACACACACCTATGTCATAATCTGAATTCCTACGCCTCTACCACCCCCCCCCCCCCGCCCCCACTTCCACACAGACACCTACGCCATGATCTGAATTTTATCCCTCTCCCTCCCACACACCTACGTCATGATCTGAATTCTATCGCTCTCCCCCCCACACACCTATGTCATGATCTGAATTATATGCCTCTACCCCCGCCCCCAAACACACCTAAGTCATGATCTGAATTATATGCCTCTACCCCCGCCCCCACACACCTACGTCATGATCTGAATTATATGCCTCTACCCCCGCCCCCACGTCATGATCTGAATTATATGCCTCTACCCCCTCCCCCACGCACCAACGTCATGATCTGAATTATATGCCTCTACCACCGCCCCCCCACGCACCTACGTCATGATCTGAATTATATGCCTCTACCCCCGCCTCCACACACCTACGTCATGATCTGAATTATATGCCTCTACACCCGCCCCCACGCACCTACGTCATGATCTGAATATGCCTCTACCCCCGCCCACACACCTACGTCATGATCTGAATTATATGCCTCTCACCCCCGCCCCCTCACACCTATGTCATGATCTGAATTCCACGCCTCCCCCCCGCCCCCTCCCAAGGTACGTCATGATCTAAACTCTAGGCACCCTCCCTCCCCCCCACCACACACCTATGTCAGATCATATTTCTACGCCCCCAAACCCCCGCCTACGTGATTTATCTGAATTCTACGCCACCCCCCACACACCTGTGTCATGACCTGAAATCTGCACTCCCTGTAGTGCCACCCGTGTTAATTCTTGCATCTTCAACCCCCCCCCTCCCCCCCCTCCCCCCCCCCCCCCCCCTCCCCCCCCTCCCCCCCCCCCCCCCCCCACACACACACACTATCCATGTCAAACAATGGAATCCACGTTCCCTGTACCCCCACCCATGTCACGTCCAGCAAACGCGACCGCCGTCTCTCCACCCACGTCATACGCTGCATCCCCGTCCTCTATATCTGCTACCATGTCATACGCTGCATTCCCGTCCATTATACCCGCTACCATTTGATACACCGCATTCCCGTTCTTTATACCCGCTACCATGTTGTACGCTGCATCCCCGTCCTTTATACCTGCTACCATGTCATACGCTGCATCCCCGTCCTTTATACATGCTACCATGTCATACGCTGCATCCCCGTCCTTTATACCTGCTACCATGTTGTACGCTGCATCCCCGTCCTTTATACCCGCTACCACGTTGTACGCTGCATCCCCGTCCTTTATACCTGCTACCATGTTGTACGCTGCATTCTCGTCCTTTATACCCGCTACCATGTTGAACGCTGTATCCCCGTCCTTTATACTCGCTACCATGTTGTACGTTGCATCCCCGTCCTTTATACCTGCTACCATGTCATACGCTGCATCCCCGTCCTTTATACCTGCTACCATGTTGAACGCTGCATCCCCGTCCTTTATACCCGCTACCATGTTGTACGCTGCATCCCTGACCTTTATACCCGCTACCATGTTGTACGCTGCATCCCCGTCCTTTATACCTGCTACCATGTTGTACGCTGCATCCCCGTCCTTTATACCTGCTACCATGTTGTACGCTGCATTCCCGTCCTTTATACCTGCTACCATGTTGTACGCTGCATCCCCGTCCTTTATACCCGCTACCATGTTGTACGCTGCATCCCCGTCCTTTATACCCGCTACCATGTTGTACGCTGTATCCCCGTCCTTTATACCCGCTACCATGGTGTACGCTGCATCCCCGTCCTTTATACCTCCTACCATGTTGTATGCTGCATTCCCGTCCTTTATACCTGCTACCATGTTGTACGCTGCATCCGCCACCCCGTACCCTTGGCATACCCTGCTTCCACGTCCAATGTCATACCTGCTTCACGTCCCACATTCATACCCTGCTTCCACGTCCCACATGTCATACCCTGCTTCCACGTCCCACATGTCATACCCTGCTTCCACGTCCCACATGTCATACCCTGCTTCCACGTCCACATGTCATACCCTGCTTCCACGTCCCACATGTCATACCCTGCTTCCACGTCCCACATGCCATACCCTGCTTCCACGTCCCACATCTACCCTGCTTCCACGTCCACATTATACCCTGCTTCCACGTCCCACATGTATACCCTGCTTCCACGTCCCACATGTCATACCCTGCTTCCACGTCCCACATGTCAATACCCTGCTTCCACGTCCCACATGTCAAAACCCTGCTTCCACGTCCCACATTACCCACATGCTACGTACAGTATACCGCTTCATACCTGACCGCTCCACCCCCACCCCCACCCTCTTGCCACCACCAGCGTCCGAGCCCCTTGTCCCCCTACCCACGTCACGCCCTGCATCTTTGTTTCACGGTACGCCCGCCGATTGAACGAATGAATGACTGAACGACCGACTGACCGAATGAATGACTGAACGACCGACTGAATGACCGAAAGAATGACTGAACGACCAACTGACCGAATTAATGACTGAACGACCGACTGACCGAATGAAGGAAAGAATGACTGAACGACCGACTGATCGAATGAACGAAAGAATGACTGAACGACCGACTGACCGAATGAATGATTGAACGACCAACTGACCGACTAAATGATTGAAAGACCGACTGACCGAATGAATGACTGAACGAATAAATAAATGAATGACTGAGCGACTGACTGAACGAGCGATCGACCAAACAAAAGTACCAACGAATGACTGAATGACCGACTGAACGAATGAATGACTGAACGACCGACTGACCGAATGAAGGAAAGAATGAATGAACGACCGACTGATCGAATGAACGAAAGAATGACTGAACGACCGACTGACCGAATGAATGACTGAACGACCGACTGACCGAATGAATGATTGAACGACCAACTGACCGACTAAATGATTGAAAGACCGACTGACCGAATGAATGACTGAACGAATAAATAAATGAATGACTGAGCGACTGACTGAACGAGCGATCGACCAAACAAAAGTACCAACGAATGACTGAATGACCGACTGAACGAATGAATGACTGAACGACCGACCGAACAAATTTACTAACGAATGACTGAACGACCAACTGAACGGATGAACAAATGAGCTTGCGACCGATCGACCGAACAAACGCACGGGAAAACAAAACAAAAACAAACAAACAAACAAACAAACAAACAAACAAAACCCACTTAAAAACAGCAACAAACCAACGAACAATGAAATGAATGTAGGAAAGAAAGGAATGAATGAAGACAGAAACCAAAACCCAAAAGAGTGACCAGTAGTGCAGTAAACAATGGACAGAACATAAACGATTGTAGGGGGGGGAAACGAAGGCTGGGCACTGTCTGAAAAGGAAACGTGACAAAGAGGGTTTCACAAACAATGACACAAAGAGGGGAAAGGAAGTTAGGCGGGAGGGGGGGTGGGGTGGGGTGGAGGAGTAAGGAAAACTGGGGTGGGGAAGAAAGAGAAAGAGAGAGGGAAAGAAGGCATGCATGTGCGCGCGCGCGCGGGCGTGCGTGTATATGTGTGCCTGCGCGAACGAGCGCAGGTATGTGTTTGTATTCTGTTGTGTGTGTGTGTGTGTGTGTGTGTGTGTGTGTGTGTGTGTGTGTGTGCGCGCGCGCGCACGCGCGCTAATACATGTCCAATCCCATTATGTAATAGACTAATTTTGACTCTAAATGCGTATCTGACATAAGTGTTAATGTAATCTTTTCCGTAATAATATTGATCTCTCTTTCTCTGTTTTAAATCGACAGCATCAAATTGTTTGAAAAATCAATGTCGAAGTCTCGACCGGTTCGAAGTATGGTCCAGATAATAGAACCAATACGCATACGCGCGCGCGCGTGTGTGTGTGTGTGTGTGTGTGTGTGTGCGCGCGCGTGCGTTCGTGCGTGCGTGCCTGCGTCCATGTGTTTGTGTGTCTGTGCGTGCGCTTTAGTTGTCCGTATGTATGTATGTAGTATGTATGTATGTATGTATGTATGTATGTGTGTGTGTGTGTGTGTGTGTGTGTGTGTGTGTGTGTGTGTGTGTGTGTGTGTGTGTGTGTGTGTCCTTCATTTAACGTCTATCCACTATTCGTGATATTAGACCAAGTATGTATGTGTGTGCTTGGTTTTGTGCGCACGTGTACTTACATACTGCGTGCACGCGCGCGCGCGCGCGGTGTGTGTGTGTTGTCAGTACAACCTTGAGTTAATCTGACAATAAATTGGTTTCAGTCAGTCAGTCAGTGTGTTGTGTGTGTGTGTGTGTGTGTGTCTGTGTGTGTGTGTGTGTGTGTGTGTGTGTGTGTGTGTGTGTGTGTGTGTGTGTGTGTGTGTGTGTTTGTGGCCTTGCATGTGAAAGTAGTCGTCTATGTACATGTATGTCTGTGCGTGTGCGTGTATCCATGTCGCTATTTGAATGAAATGGCTGATCAGATAATATCAGTCATAACTAATCGCACGACAATAATTAAGTCCGAATGGAATTAACTATAACAAGGCATAAAAGTCACAGGATCGGATGAAGAAAAAAAAAGTATTATTATACGTGAAATAAGAATAAAACTGATTTCAAGCATGTGTTGAAAGCATTTCCCCAATACGTGGAATAAGTATAAAGATGATTTTAAGTATGTGTTGAAAACACTTCTCCATTACATGAAATCAGTTTAAAAATGATTTTCAGTATGTGTTGAAAACACTTCCCCAGTACGTAAAACAAGTACAAAAAATGATTTTAAGTATGTATTCAAAACACTTCCGCAATACGTGAAATAAGTACAAGAATGATTTTAAGTGTGTCTTCTAAACACTTCCCCAATATGTAAAAAAAAAAGAAGGTAGAACAATGATTTTTAGTATGTGTTGAAAACACTTCCGCAATACGTGAAATCAGTATAAAAATGATTTTAAGAATGTGTTGAAAACATTTCCCCAATACGTGAAATCAGTATAAAGATGATTTTAAGAGTGTGTTGAAAACATTTCCCCAATACGTGAAATCAGTATAAAGATGATTTTAAGAGTGTGTTGAAAACACTTCCCCAATACGTGAAATAAGTGTAAAAATGATTTTCAGTCTGTGTTGAAAACTCTTCCCCAGTACGTGAAATCAGTATGAAAATGATTTTAAGTATGTGTTGAAAGCATTTCCCCATTATATTCTCTCTCTCTCTCTCTCTCTCTCTCTCTCCTCTCTCTCTCTCTCTCCTCTCTCTCTCTCTCCTCTCTCTCTCATTTTTGTAATCTCTTTTAGCTATGTGTATCTCTGTCTTAGTCCGGTTCGCTTCTCTCTGTCAGTCTGCCTGTCTGTCTGTCTCTGTCTCTCTCTTTCTCTCTCTCTCGATGAAGAAGATGATGATGATGATGGTAATGAGGAGGAGGAAAAGAGGGAGGAGGAGGAGGAGGAGGAGGAGGAGGAGGAGAATAAACGAGAGGAAGACACCTCTATAGTGATGAATAACAGACCAGATGCTATGAGGAGAATGTGAGAAGGATGAATGGCAGACAGGAACGGATGTGCAAATCGTAAAACCGATGAACGGTCGACTGGAGAAAAAGAGGAGGACGTGGTCATGAACAATGACGGTCGAGAGGAGACGACGACAACGACTAGAGAAGAATCAATGATGGACTGGAGGGGAAGAAGAGAGAGCCACAGCGATGAATGAATAATGGGAGAAAAGAAAAGATCGTGAGACTGATGACTGATGGAGATCTTGAGAACGATGAATGGTTAGCGGCAGAACTTTAAGCATGAGAAATGACAGGCGGAACGTGGTGATTGTGAATGGCAGACAGGACAGAAAAGGAGAACGCAAGTGTGATGAACGATGACGAGGAATGAAGAGTGGAAATGTGATGAATGATGACGAGGAATGAAGAGTGGAAATGTGATGAACGATGACGAGGAATGAAGAGTGGAAATGTGATGAATGATGACGAGGAATGAAGAGTGGAAAAATGTGATAAATGATGACGGGGAATGAAGAGTGGAAATGTGTTTGAATGATGACGAGGAATGAAAAAGTGGAAATGTAAATGAAAATGAATGATGGAGGGAATGAGAAGAGAAGGGAAAATGCAAATTTGGTGAATTTTAAACAAGAGATGAAAATGAGAGTGTGAACACTTTGAGAAAGACCTGGATAAAATGACACACCAAAAAGCCTTTACATCGTAAAAAAATTGGGCCGGGACGAAAATTAAAGTCAGCACCACTCGGACAAAGACGTTCACTGTCACATGCCAAAGCAAATCATCAAAAGAAGATAAAGGAATTTTTGCTTTGAGCTCTAAAAAACAAACAGAGCAAAGGAGATCCACGCATCCTAATTTTTTCCAGATTCATCAAATGGAAAAGACTTTCCGACACCTGTCGAAGAATTGTAGTAGCAGTGGGAAGGGCGCCGAAAAAATGGCAAGGCTGCAGTCAAAATTTACAACATCCCCGCAGGATACCATATAGCGGGAAAAGGGAGTACTGATAAATTAAAATGCCCCTCTGCCAAAGAGACTCGATCCCATTCCCTCCCCCTTTCCCAAAACAGAAATCCTCAACAGTGCCAAAACAACCGCAAGATCAGTTAGATCAGCAATGTAAGCTACTAAAAGTTCAAAATCCCTTATGGATAGATTTTCAGCTGCAAAAAAGACACCGCTGTATCTGAAAGGGTGAATATTATCGAACAGATCTTTAACCCTTCGCCAAAACCCCTGCAACACCAGGAGTTTTATCAGTCCCTCACGGACTTCAAAGAGGTGTTTGATAGAGTCCCGTCCAAAGGTGCTACAGGCCGTTAAAGAAAAAGTCCCGATATCTGGGCCAAGTTTAAACAACAACAACCGCCAAGTATAACACCAAAAGGGGACCAGTGCAGTGCTCACCCAAGGGGGGACTGGAAAGTGGTCCACATGTCAGTTAGGATCAGTAAGACCCCGTTACACAAAACTACTTTTCAACGTAGTCCTGGAATCATCGTAAATGATCCACTTGAAGATCAGTCAAAAACAATCACCCCCTGCAAGAAAAAAATATCTCGAACCTTCACTTTGCAGATTTAAATTCGATGGCCAGGGGGGCACTTTATCAAGGGAAATCACTAAAGCCCTTTTTAAAACACTGGATTTTAAAGATCCCAGGAGACATAGTATAGAAAATAACACCGAGAAAAACCCAAACTCATGGCCAGCCAAAACCACCCCCTCCAGAACCATGGGGTAGAAGCTAGGAACGTTTTAAAAAGTTCATAATTTTTTTTAAACGTTCGTGATTCAAGGGCTGAGGGCCAAATTTAAAATCAATAATAAAGAAAAAAATTGGATACACGGTTTTTAAAATAT
>CM065743.1:43057365-43182365 GCA_033310375.1 Conus canariensis
GTGTGGTGTTTTGGTTTGTGTCGCGCGCGCGCGCGTGCGTATAATTGCGCGTGCGCACGTGTGTGTGTATGTGTGTGTGTGTGTGTGGGGGAGAGAGAGAGAGAGAGAGAGAGAGAGAGAGAGAGAGAGACAGACAGACAGACAGACAGACAGACAGACAGACAGGCAGAGACATAGAGACAGAGAGAGAGAGAGATATAAGGACAGATAGACATAGAGACGGTTAGACTGGTAGATGGATAGATAAACGTGTTTGTGTGTGTGTGTGTGTGTGTGTGTGTGTGTGTGTGTGTGTGTGTGTGTGTGTGTGTTTGTGTGTGTGTGGGAGAGAGAGAGATATATATAAGAGAGATAGAGAGTGTGTGTGTTTGTGTGTGTGTGTGTGTGTGTGTGTGTGTGTGTGTTGTGTGTATGTGTGTGTGTGTGTGTGTGTGTGTGTGGTGTGTGTGTGTGAGAGAGAGAGAGGGGGGGGGGAGAGAGAGAGGAGAGAGAGAGAGAGAGAGAGAGAGAGAGAGAGAGAGGAAAATGAAATGAAATGAAATTTATTCAGATAGGCCACAGCCCCTTCTGATGGGGGATTACATTCAAAACTCAGCAATGATAAGTGTGACAACAACATCAACACAAAGTTTTACTAGAATGTATGGGGAAAAAAAAACAGCAATAAAATGATACTCAAATGGATGAATTACAATCTACTATGCATGTGCATGAAGTCTACTCTACTGACACATACATTAATACCATACTAGGATATCCATATCCATGTAATATTGGCGTGTCAATACATTTGTTAGCTAACCATAACAGCTCGCCTCTTAAAGGCTTTATATAAATACATGCATAAATTCCTCACAATAATTTTATTTTCATTCGTCATTAATAGAGTCACACAGAACTGACATGGATTTGCATAATATTTACATGGAATATATTCCGGACGTAGGTCACTGAAAGCAGAGCAGACTAACAGAAAGTGTATTTCATTATCATTTGCCTTTCCACATAGCGGGCATGTCAGATTGCTGTCAGAAACTACATTATACCGTTGACGATGCATTGCTATATCTGAGACACCAAATCTGAACTTCGTCATATCATTTTTTTATATGTCTGTCAATATCAAGTGAAAGATATGTTTCGCAATTATTAAATGATTTAAACGATCTGTACCATGTAAATCTATCACTTTCCAGAACATGTTCATGCCAGTTTTGCCATCTGTTATCAATAAGTCTTTGACGAAACAATTGCAAAAAACATTTCACATTTTCCACACCCTGGTTTAGCCATACAAATCCAAAACCATTTAGAAATAGGGTCTTATGAACATTTGACGCCCATGTGGTTTTGCCTCGTGAATCCAACCAGAGTAACATGTTATAAGCTTTTAAAGGTAATCTGTTATCATTCATCCGTGATATCTTTAGCCAGTATCTGATGCACTGTACACTTGAATTTATGTAAATAGGGTGACGTCCAGTATCTCCATACACAAGATCATTAGGTGTTTTAATGTGGACTCCTAAAAATTTCTTTAGAGCATACAAATGAACCTTTTCAACATGAACGGCGGCAGTATCCAGTCCCCACAGTTCAGCACCATACAGAGCAATTGGCTGCACCCGAGTATCAAAAATTTTTAACAATACTTTCAGCGAATTATTATTAAGTACGAACAATCGTTGCAGAATTGATAACAAAGCATTTCTCGCTCTGCTTGCGAGATCTGTGCATGCAGCCACAAAACTAAGTCGGGTGGAAAAATGAATACCAAGATATTTATAACAGTTAACGACAGCCATTTGCTCACCATTAAGAAACCATCTCTCTCGTGCTGCAAGGTGCCCTCCTTTTCTAAATACCACGACATTGCTCTTTTTCATATTTACTTTAAGTTGGAGTCTAGAAGGTGCATTACATAAATTGTTCAACTGGGTCTGAAGGCCAACTGGTGTTTCTGACAACAAAGCTATATCATCTGCCAGTAACAAAATAAACAATTCAACTGTATCTGGAGACAGTGTTGCACCATGTCTTCCCTTCTCTATGATTTCTTGTGCTAATTCGTTGATAAACAAAGAAAATAAAACAGGACTACATGCATCTCCTTGCTTTACACCTTTTGTACAAACTATGTAATCTGTAAATTCACCACCACACCTGACCCTTGCTTTTACACAATTGTACATGCTCTTGATACATCGGTACATTTTACCCTTTATTCCATTCTTTTGAAGCACTGGCCAAAGTAATTTTCTAGATATGGAATCAAATGCCTTTTCGAAGTCAATGAAGGCCACATATAATTTGCGATTCCATGAAAACTGTTTTTGTACAATAGCCAAAAGGGTAAACATCTGATCGATAGTTGAATAACCCTTCTTAAAACCCACTTGCCACTCACTCGTGCTATTATTAAATTCCACCCACTTTTGCAGTCTACAGTTAATTATAGAGCTAAATAATTTACTACTTATATCACTAAGTGATATGCCCCTGTAATTACTTGGATCATTGACTTAACCTTTCTTAAATAATGGCAATATAATCGATTCAGTCCAGTTATCAGGGAATATCCCTTTGTCAAAAAGTACATTGAAAAATCTGACGAAGAAATCCATTACGATATTTCCGGCATTTTTGAATAATTCTCCAACAATGCCATCAGGGCCTGCAGCTTTTTTGTTCTTGAGTTTTTTAATTGCAGAGATCACTTCTGTTCTAGTAATTATACTGTCAAGGAACCCTGCATCGCTATCAGAATCGAGAAAAGGTATCTCATCTTCTATTTCTTCTGCGTCTTCTTCAGCATCTTGTTCGAAAAGATCTCTGAAATGCCTATCCCAACCGCTGAAAGAGATATTGTTATGCGTACTACTTTTCTTAACTGATATTCTGTGCATGTGTTTCCAAAACTCTTGCTGATCTTCAACTGAGGTACTAAATTGCATAACAAAGAAGAATTATACTCGTTCTCCTTCCTCTTTAAAAGATTCTTATACTCCCTTCGAGCTTTACAATAAACGTCTCTGTCTTTATCGTCCAATGTATTTCTAGATATACTTAGAAGTTGTTTCACGTCTCTCTTGGTTTTATAACATTCATGATCAAACCAATCATCATTCTTCAGAGTGTCATTTATTCTTATTTGTTTCCCCATGCACTCCGCTTGATCTTTTATACAAGCATTAAATATATTCAAAGCGGCGTTAATGTCATCATCGATCAGAGTAACTGCATTCTCCAGCATTGATAAAGCATGTTGACTATTCATTAGATCACAGAAAGTATCAGCATATTCATCTTGCCATTTATACCTCTCTATAACTTGTATGTTTTTCTTGATACCTTTTCCATTTCTTACTTCAAAAAGTGAGTTTATATGGAATACTAGAGGCAGATGGTCAGACTCAATTCGTTCATTCACACAAAGACTGCACGATATATTAATAGCATTAAACATGTCATAGGAAGTTATAAAATAATCATTCACACTGTTCCCTGACTCTGAAATGTATGTGAAACGACCTTGACGGTCGCCGTCGCACACACCATTTAAAACGCACAGATCCAACACAGTACACATGTTTAACAAGAGCTTACCATACCTATTTAATATCTCGTCTTCTGAACATCTGTTTATAAGGGTTTCGTTATGCAAACTAAAAGGACAATTTTGGGTTGGAAATTCCTGACAAATGTTAGAAATTCTGCTGTTTAAGTCTCCAGCCAGAAGTACATACGTATCAGGCATACTGAGCATAACATCAGAGAGACAGTTTTCCAAATCACTTATGCCATTATCAATACCATAAAAAGCATAGTATGGTGAATTTTCTGGAGGTACATATGTGCATACATAAAGAACATTCTTTGTAAGACCAAAGACATCTTTAGAAATATTGAACATAATGGTATTGTTTAGATCAATCGGTAATGCCTGTACAAAAGGTACAAATTCCATTTTGATAAGACATACGACTCCTCCCGATCTTCGTCCGTGTTTCATAAACTGAACGGCTGTTTTACAGAAGACTTTATAATTGCTGAATACATTTGAATGTAAATTTTCAACAAAAGTTTCTACTAAACAAACAAAATCAAAAGACGTTATATACGAAATAAACATTTTATCAGATAGCTTAGAAAGCAAGCCATTTACATTCCAATGCAAAAATGAGACATGGTTTCCGTTCGTACCAGCCAAACTCGCACCACAGATGCTTTCTGTAAAATTATCTTGATCATTCAAAATTGCTCTTTCTCTTCTATTATCAGACACTACATTAACCTCTTCATTTGATGAAGACAATGGGATAAAGCTTGGTATGTGAAAATCAATACAAGCAGAAGAACGATTGTTCCCCATGAGACATAAATCATTTCCGTCGTTTCTTAAACCATGTTCACAAATTTCGAAAGAAGCACTTTCATTCAGTGTTGGAGATAACAAATTCTCACTTTCGTTCCGATTATGTACAAACATTTTAGAGGAAAAACCCCCATTTGATGATGAAACAAAACCATTTTCATTCACATTTTCATTCTCTGCATTATTTTGTGTTCTAAGTTTAGAGGGAAATGATTCAACAGATGAGAAAGGTAAAGCATCTCTATGCATTCTTTCATTCATTCTTCCATTGCCTGTACCAGCATCTGAAGAATAATGATCATTTGTCAAAGAAGATAAAACATTTTCAACCAATCCATTTTGTGCGGGACCTTGACAAGATAAACATGTATTCAATGAACAGGATAGATTGTTTCCATCTGCTCTTTCATTATGCACACACAATTCAGAAGAAAAACATTTATCAAACACAGAAGGAAACACACTTTCATCCATTCTTTCATCATGTGCATAAATAACATTTGGTGTGTCATCAGGTACACGTTTATCACCCCCAGTAGAAACATCCGAATGTGTCCGGTTCAACGGCACATTGCACGAGCGATTTCTGTCGTGAGCTTTACAGTTGACGGGGAGCGTTGACACAGCCGTGTCACTGCTCCAAACCGAAGCTGCACGTGATGTGCCATCCATACCTTCTCTTTTAAACGGTGACACAGTTTTTCCCTCCCCTCTACGTTTAGATTTATGTAAATATTTGACGATTCATATTGTTTTGATGTTATTTTTTTGCATCTTTCAGGTGAGGGACAAGTTTCTTGCCTATTTCTCTCACTCGCAAGAGAAACAAAAAAGTAGTGAATTACCTAGACATAACATTAGACCTCAATGACCTTGTGTACAAACCATATAAAAAACCCAATGACATACCAATCTACGTAAACATCAAAAGCAACCACCCACCATCTATACTAAAAACAATACCCAATGGTATAAACAAGAGACTATCCAACCTGTCATGCAATGAAAACGCATTCAATGATGCAGCAACAGAATATCAAGAAGCATTACAAAAAAGTGGTTACAATTACAAACTACAATACAGTCCAGACAACAACACGAACAGAATTAAGAAAAATAGGAAAAGAAAGATCATATGGTACAACCCACCATACGATGGACAAGTAAAAACAAGTGTAGGAAAAGAATTCTTTAAAATCTTGGAAACATCATTCCCAAAAGAACACAAACTGTCCAAAATATTCAACAAAAACACCATCAAACTGTCATACTCATGTATGCCCAACCTCAAAAGCATGATTGATTCATCTAACAAAATGAAAAGCAACATAAAAGAGAAGGGTGCCGAAAGGACATCTTGCAACTGCACTAAAAAAGAACAGTGCCGCCTGAGCAATAAATGTCTTCACAGCAATATTGTATACCAAGCTACGGTAACATCAGAAAATGAAAAAGAAACATATATAGGGATTACTGAAAACACTTTCAAAACCAGATACGCAAACCACAAACAGTCATTCAAAAATGAAAAATACAAAAATCAAACAGAGCTGAATAAATACATTTGGAGACTCAAAGATAAAAAATAGACTACAACATATCATGGAAAATCATAAAAAGAGCAACACCATACAACACTATTTCAAAAAGATACAATCTATGCTCCACAGAAAAATGGTTAATATTATGCAAACCACACTTAGCAACTCTGAACACAAAAGTAGAAATTGTAAACAATTGCAGGCACAAGTGGAAATCTTTGCTAGCACATTCCACCTGAACAGGCCCCAATAAGAACCACAGGCCGCACGTGCAGCAAATGAGATCCGCCTGCACACACAGAGTTGAAATCAAGTCCCGCACGCCATAAAAGATCGTTGGCGTGCCGCAAAAGACATCCTGATGATAGCAAGGCTTGAAACAAGCTTGTAGATTTTACTACTTCATTTTTAAAAATATTTTTTAACAGATGTTGCTCCCCAAGGATTTGAGCACCTTCAGATTTTTTAAGGACTTCTTTATATTGTTCATAATATATATATATATATATATATATATATATATATATATATATATATATATATATATAAGGGGTAAATAAGTACATGAACAGAAGAAACTTAAAAAAAAAAAAGTTTAGGTGAATAAAATAAATGATTTCGCTGGGTGATGAAAGAGGTGGTGGTAGTTATGCGTGGGTAGTTGTGAAAGGTGTGTGGGTAATGTTAATGAGGGAGGGAAGGGGATGGAAGATAAATGGGTGATAAGGTATGATTGGGAGGGGGGGAGGGGGGTTGAGGAAAAAAAAGGAGGGTAATGTATGTGTGTGTGTGTGTGTGGAGGGGGGGAGGGGGGGAAGGAAGGGGGGCAAGAGAAGGAGAGCTCATATCTCTTCATCCACTATGGGGTGGGGGGTGGGGGTGGGGGTGGGAGGTTGGGAGGTTCATATTAATAGTGTTGTTTAAAAAAAAAGTAAACAATGCTGTGGGATGATGTTCATTGTAACAGGTAAAATAATGTGTTGGCATCAATATGCTGCTGTTTGTTGAGAGAAGATAGCAGTGATCAATGAAAAACAGGGTATCATGTGTTGCACACACACACACACACACACACACACACACACACACACACACACACACACACACACAAAAGGGGGGGGGGGGGGGACCACATGTAAACAATGTTCTAGGTGAGTTAAGATCGTGTGATCATAATGAGACTAACTGTGGAAAATTTTCACACACATATTCATACACACACACACACACACACACACACACACACACACACACACACACACACACAAAGAGGGGTAAAAATTATTATCATTAATCAGTCACTGATGGGTGATGATCATATGAGATCAACGGTAGTGTAGGAAGAGATTCTTCTCCGTTCCCTTAGGCAGGAATGGTGGAGGTACTGGCAAGGGCTTCTGTATGGTGAAGGCCCTCCAGTGGTCAATAAGGTTTTGCATTCATCAGTGTGTTGGCAGGCCAGGATTCTTCTTTTGGTGTTGTTGGGACTGTTCCACCGTCATTGGGGCTGCATGGATGAATTGCAGACCCACCAGGGTGGAGTATTGCAGAGATGTTATGTCATAACTGCCAACGCATTGTTTACTTGTTTTTAAACAACACTATTAATATGAACCTCCCAACCTCCCACCCCCACCCCCCACCCCATAGTGAATGAAGAGATATGAGCTCTCCTTCTCTTGCCCCCCTTCCTTCCCCCCCCCTCCACACACACACACACACACACACACACACACACACACACACACACACATTACCCTCCTCCTCCTTTTTTTTTTCTCAACCCCCCTCCCCCCCCCCCTCCCAATCATACCTTATCACCCATTTATCTTCCATCCCCTTCCCTCCCTCATTAACATTACCCACACACATTTCACAACTACCCATGCATAACTAACACCACCTCTTTCATCACCCAGCGAAATCATTTATTTTATTCACCTAAACTTTTTTTCTTTTTTTTTTAAAGTTTCTTCTGTTCATGTACTTATTTACCCCTTCTATATATTTTTTTTTTCCAGTTTGCCTCCCCCCCCCCCACCCCCTCCTTACCATTATTATCAATCCACCATTATCACAACCGTCACAAAGATATCACACCACCCCACTAAACTAGACACACAACCCTATCGTATCACACAACCCCCCCCCCCACTCCCCCCACGAACCCCCCCCCCCCCCTCCTTTTCCTCTCCCATAATCCCCCTTGTCATTTCCGCCTAGCGGCTATTCTCCCCACCACATGGACTAGCAACAGATGAGTCATTTTCGTTCTTTGTTTGTACTGTCTTAAATGTTAAATGTGATTTATTTTTTCGCCTGAAGAAGACCCAAGTGGTTGAAATGCATCGTGTCTTGTCATGTGCTTTGTTTGTCAATGTCATTGGCGGTAACTAACACCCTCTCTTTCTAGATTTTGCTTCGTTCGCCGTCAGTCACTCCATTTTGAAAGTTCGGAATTTGTTTTTCTTCTTACAGTGCAGCATGATATTATCTCTCTATCAATCACCATGTATATAAACACAGATTACTGCTTGTACAGTTTAATAAATGTACCGGTTTATATCTGATTAAGCCTCTCTTCTCTTTCCCGCATTTTGAGTAAGATGGACATGTTCAATCTGCCTGCAAGGTGCATGAATATTCGTTTAGGTGTCAGATGCATTCAGTGTGTGCTAGGGCACATCGTTGTGTGTAAGGAGTGTCGATCGAGTTTCTTTGAGGGTGCACGGGCCTAAGTGACTGGGAGCTGGGGCTGGTCGGCTGGTTGTTGCAACCAGTGCCAATTGTTCTAAGAACTGGAATGCACAGAAAATAAAATAATTAAAAAAAACCCCAAAAAACAAACAACAACAACAACAACAACAACAACAACAACAACAAAAACGGTTGAATGTTGTAGGACCAATAGAATTATATACAGTGATACACGAATCTCTATCTCTTTCTGTTTCTGTTTCTGTCTCTGTCTCTTTCTCTGTCTGTCTGTATGTCTGTCTGTCTGTCTGTCTTCTCTCTCTCTCTCTCTGACTCTCTCTCTCTCTCTCTCTCTCTCTCTCTCTCTGTGTGTGTGTGTGTGTGTGTGTGTGTGTGTGTGTGCACGCACACACACATATGTATATATATATATATATATATATATATATATATATGATGATGATGATGATGATGATGATGACGATGACGATGGTGGCGATGTTGGTGTTTAAAATTTCATTTTCCTTTACTATAAAAACTCCTTTGCGTGTGTATGTGTGATTGTTATTATTATTACCATCATTATTATCATTTTTATGATCATTTAAGGATCAATCGGTAGACATGACACTCATTCTTGGTTAGGGCCCTTTACAACAACAACCTCCCAACCCAACCCACCCATCCTCCTAACCCCAACCCCCTCCCCACTCCCTTCTCCTTTTCTCTTCCTCATCGCCCCATGATTTCTGATCTTTGCCTCATCATGCCCCATCTTCTTACCATTGCCTTCCCCTTCCCCCTTGCCCCCCCCCCCCCCTCCTCCTCCACCCTCACCTTCACCTCAAAACCTTTGTCTGGTGTTGATAACCTTTGGCTTTCATATTTTTCAAATTGAATCTCGATTTCACCCTTGTCTTTCCAATTCGCCTTGTCCAGTAAGTGACACTATATATATGTGTGTGTGTGTGTGTGTGTGTGTGTGTGTGTGTGTGTGTGTGTGTGTGTGTGTGCGCGCGAATGTGTGTGTGTGTGTATGTACGTGCGCGCGCACAGGTGCGCGCGTGCAAGTTCATGTAGGAGGGGTATATGCATGCAGGCCTATATGTGGGATAGCATGGGTGTGTGTGTGTGTGTCGGGGAGAGAACTGTTGTCAAGTGTCACTGCACTAGTATTTCTCTCCCCCCCCCACCCCCCACCCCCACATTTTTCCCCCCCAATTTAAGTGAGTAATGTTTCTTGTTTATCCCGTAGCTGTGGTCGGGTATTGTGATCTGTGTTTTGATCAGTGAATAAAGTTTCTCTGAGGAAGGCAAGATTGCTGAAACGTAAGAGGAGAATGTACAACTTGTTGTTTTGTCTTTCTTTACTGTGATCGATATATATATATATATTTATATATATATATATATATATATATATATATATATATATATATATATATATATGAATTGCCAAATTCTACGTTTGGGAGACATTTAGCGTTTGACAACAGACATTAGAGATAGAAAAAAATTTATGGAGACAATCCGGTGTCTCCTTTACGTTTCACAAGCGTCTAGTTCCCGCTTTAACCGTTTTAACCGCCAGATGGCGCTGCAATAGCCTTGAAAAGATCATGCCACCTACCCAAGACTGATCCATTTTGCGTTTGGGGGGAAAGGTAAAATAAAATCAAAAGTAAAATTTGGTGGTGTATACTTCACGGCAGTTGAAAAGTGACCTTTGGGAGTCACTTAGTTTTTCTTCAATTACTAATTAAAAAAGGGATATTTTTTTTAATAAAATTACTGCAGGGAAAATATTTTATGAAAGAATCCCAAGTTCTGATGACTTTAGCATCAGTAGTTTTTCACGATAAATCCCTACCCTAAGGAGACATTTTCATGCCCTATATATATCTATATCTGAAAGGCTTTTTCAAAGACCATGTTTTGCTGCATGTGTGAAGTGGAAATGGTCCAGAAGGAAATAATCAGTAGTTTGATTTAGTTTTGATAAAACATTTTTGGAGTTATCAAGTTTATACTGTTTGTCTCCCAAATGGACCACCACATTACCTGTCTCCCAGACGTAGAATTTATCATTATATATATATATATATATATATATATATATATATATATATATGTATATCTATGTATAGGTATATACGTACAAACATATACATATATATACACACATATACATATACATCTCTCTCTCTCTCTCTCTCTCTCTCTCTCTCTCTCTCTCTCTACACACACACACACACACACACACACACACACACACACACACACACACACACACACACACATATATATATATATATATATAAGAGAGAGAGAGAGAGAGAGAGAGAGAGAGAGAGAGAGAGATAATGGTAGTAAGTACCAACAAAGATTTAAAAATGCTCAACCGTACTGGGAGCAACATTTGTTAAAAGGTAAGGTTTAAAATTCTATCTACAGCGCTGTTTCATGCGATTGCTGCCCAACCTCAAAAACCTAATTGATGCATCCAACAAAACGAAAATCAACACAGCAAAAAAGGGTGAAGAAAGGAAATCTTGCAATTGCATCAAAAAAGAGCAGTGCCCCCTAAGCAACAAATGCCTTTATAAGAATATCGTATACCAAGCCACTATGACATCAGAAAATGAAAAAGAAACATACATAGGGATTACTAAAAAACCACTTCAAAACCAGATATGCAAACCACAAACAGTCATTTAATAAAGAAAAATACAAAAACCAAACAGAATTGAGCAAACACATTTGGAAACTTAAAGACGCAAAAATAAACTACAAATATCCTGGAAAATCATAAAAAGGGCATCACCATACAGCAACATTTCAAAAGATGCAACCTATGTTTAACTGAAAATGGCTGATACTATGTAAACCACACTTAGCAACTTTAAACACTAAAACAGAAATAGTAAACAACGCAGCACAAATGGAAATCGTTGTTAGTGAACACACCCCAAACAACAACCTGAAAACCTTTTAAAAAAAAACAAAAAAAAAACGTGCAACCAACCCACACGTGAAAATAGCTGCAATCGGGCCCCACACGCTATATAACACCGGCGGTGGCAACCCAAATATCATCCTGAAGATAGCCACCCAGCTTGAAACAATTTGTAGGTATTTTAATATCCTTTTAACACGTATTTAAAACATTATATATATATAATATATATATATATATAAATATATATATATATTATATATTGAACAGCAGAGCTGCCCACTCAGACTGTTCCACATCTTTTGATCTCCCTTGCATCCTTGATGGATCCTCAAGCATAGGCTCAAAGATTGTCCCTACATCTTATACTGTTTGTATAATGCTTTTAGTGTTTCAGCAACTTTTTTCCTCTCCACACTTTCATTTTGTTCCATTTTACTACCCTTCGCTGCTGCTTCAGGGGCGCTGTTGGATTCTTTTTGAACCCTTGGTGGTGAGAACACACCAGAATTATGGACTGTGGTGTGTCTCAATTTGACACCAAGAGCACAGACGCAATCAGCCGTGTCTCCCTGATGAGTCCGATCCAGCGGACGAAAGGCCTAGGAGCAGGCAATACAAATAGATGTGCCTTCGAGAGAGATTACGATGGTTCCCTCATGCAGCTAGTGAAGGGTTTCTCATATTTATAATATATTCCCCCATTTTCTTCTTCAATTTTTTTTTCTAAAAGTTCAAATCTGTGCCAAGTCATTACTATAATGACTGAAGAATTGTTAGCCTGCACTTGTTTTCCCCACTACTTAATTGTTCAGCATTATATTGTTGGTCAATCACTGGGAGATTGCATCTCTTAGGAGATCCAAGTAAAGGTTGTTCTGTAAAATTCTTAGCCACTTACAATGCTTGGGTTATTGAACAGCAGAGCTGACCACTCAGACTGTTCCACATCTTTTGATCTCCCTTGCATCCTTGAATGGATCCTCAAGCATAGGCTCAAAGATTGTCCCCTACATCTTATACTGTTTGCATAATGCTTTTAGTGTTTCAGCAACTTTTTTTCCTCTCCACACTTTCATTTTGTTCCATTTTACTACCCTTCGCTGGCTGCTTCAGGGGCGCTGTTGGATTCTTTTTTGAACCCTTGGTGGTGAGAACACACCAGAATTATGGACTGTGGTGTGTCTCAATTTGACACCAAGAGCACAGACGCAATCAGCCGTGTCTCCCTGATGAGTCCGATCCAGCGGACGAAAGGCCTAGGAGCAGGCAATACAAATAGATGTGCCTTCGAGAGAGATTACGATGGTTCCCTCATGCAGCTAGTGAAGGGTTTCTCATATTTATAATATATTCCCCCCATTTTCTTCTTCAATTTTTTTTTCTAAAAGTTCAAATCTGTGCCAAGTCATTACTATAATGACTGAAGAATTGTTAGCCTGCACTTGTTTTCCCCCACTACTTAATTGTTCAGCATTATATTGTTTGGTCAATCACTGGGAGATTGCATCTCTTAGGAGATCCAAGTAAAGGTTGTTCTGTACAATTCTTAGCCACTTACAATGCTTGGGTTATTGAACAGCAGAGTGACCACTCAGACTGTTCCACATCTTTTGATCTCCCTTGCATCCTTGAATGGATCCTCAAGCATAGGCTCAAAGATTGTCCCCTACATCTTATACTGTTTGCATAATGCTTTTAGTGTTTCAGCAACTTTTTTTCCTCTCCACACTTTCATTTTGTTCCATTTTACTACCCTTCGCTGGCTGCTTCAGGGGCGCTGTTGGATTCTTTTTTGAACCCTTGGTGGTGAGAACACACCAGAATTATGGACTGTGGTGTGTCTCAATTTGACACCAAGAGCACAGACGCAATCAGCCGTGTCTCCCTGATGAGTCCGATCCAGCGGACGAAAGGCCTAGGAGCAGGCAATACAAATAGATGTGCCTTCGAGAGAGATTACGATGGTTCCCTCATGCAGCTAGTGAAGGGTTTCTCATATTTATAATATATTCCCCCCATTTTCTTCTTCAATTTTTTTTTTTCTAAAAGTTCAAATCTTTGCCAAGTCATTACTATAATGACTGAAGAATTGTTAGCCTGCTCTTGTTTTCCCCCACTGCTTAATTGTTCAGCATTATATATATATATATATACATATATATATATAGAGGGTAGTACTGAGGATCAGCGTTATATTAAAAGAAGTGCTCGACCAGAGTGGGAGCGGCATTTGCTGTATTAAAAGCAAGTTAAAATCAAGCTTAAAGGTTTTAAGCTTGATTTTAACTTGCTTTTAATACAGCAAATGCCGCTCCCACTCTGGTCGAGCACTCTTTTTAATATAAGGTTTTAAGCTTGATTTTAACTTGCTTTTAATACAGCAAATGCCGCTCCCACTCTGGTCGAGCACTCTTTTTAATATAAGGTTTTAAGCTTGATTTTAACTTGCTTTTAATACAGCAAGAGTATATATATATATATATATATTATTATATATATAGTTTATCCAATTCCTTTTGGTACAATTTCTGCACAAAGTTTATTGTTCTTTTATTGGAATGTTTCCTTAATGTACAGTTAATCCAAACAGCGATATCATGTGCATATCGTACTACATGCGTGGCTTTTGTCATAGATTTGGGAAGATCACGGATTAGGATTGTAAACAGCATGGGAGCAATAACTGATCCCTGAGGAATACCCATATCTACATTCCTAAAGGATGAATAAGTTCTTTTAATCCTTGTACATATGCTTCTTTCTGTTAGGAAGCTATTAATGTAATCAAACATTCTCCCAGAAATACCAACATCTTTTAATTTGAAAAGTAGCCTTGTGTGCCATATGCAGTCATAGGTTCTTTTTTGCATAAAAAAAGTAGCCAAAGTACTTTTCCTGCGGGAGAATTGTTTTTTAATGTGACTGGTCAGTTTTACTAAATGGTCTGTGGTACAACGGCCTTTTCGAAAGCCTGCTTGCTGAACAGGAATTACACCATTTTTTTTCACAGTAATACAAGAGTCGTTTTTGAATAATTTTTTTTCTTAAAGTTTACCAGCATGAGATGTTAGAGCTATGGGTCTGTAACTATGTAAAGATGTCCTCGGTTTACTTTCCTTGAGTACTGGGACTACTACCGAACTTTTCCAGATCCTTGGAATAGTGCCATTAATCCAACATTTTTGGAATAATGAATGCAGTAATACTTTCCACGGAGAAGGTAAATGTCTGATGAGTTGATGGGACACTCCATCAAGGCTAACAGCTGAATCATGTAAAGAGATAGAATCTAATGCTTCTGTTAATTCTGACAACAGTAAAGGTGAGTTTAGGAAGTGTTCGTTTTCTTGTGGAGGAGCCATGTAATCATCTTTTTGTTCCTCATTGTTTCTTTGACGACGGGCTTTCTGGCTGAAGATTTTTAGACTGACTACAAGCTGAAAATAAACCAGAAAAAGCTTCAGCTTTATCCAAAGCAGAAGGAAAATCATTTTGTAGCTTTATAGGGTATGACTGACTTTTATAGCAATTTTTCATTTCTTTGACTTTTTTTCCAAACTTTAAATAGATCTTTTGATTCCGATACTCTGGCTTTGCAAAACTCAATCCAGTACTTCTTTTTTGCTTGAGCAATAATTTTAGAACATTTATTCTTTTCTTGTTTCATGATTATAAACTTTTCTTCTGACTTATTTCTTATCCATGTTTTGTAGCTTTTTCACTTTGACTGTACGTTGCCTACATATTTTCCAATCTTTTTGTATTTATGTTTTGGGATAGTCTTTTCAGCTGCTAATAATACTACTTTTGAAAAATTAGCATAAAATATATCTAGATCGTCATCCTCAATTGGTGATGTATTTTGCGACAGAAGATAAGTTTGAACGGTTTCCCAGTCGGCCAGTTTATAGTTAAATTTTGGAATTTTGCATTCAGTGGTAGACGGTTCATCAAATGTATTTTCATTAAAAAGTATTTTAATGGGAAGATGATCACTCCCTAAACAATCTTCTACTGTGGACCAGTTATAGTTTACTGTTATGCTTGGGGAAACAAGCAATAGATCTATTGCACTAGACTTGTGACTAACTACACCAGGAATTCTTGTAATTCTACCGTCGTTTAATAAAATTAAATTCGAATCAACAATATTTTCAACAAATCTATTAGATGTCGCTTCATTACAACTTGCATCCCAAAAGGGCGCATGAGCATTAAAGTCACCCATAATAATCCACTTCCTGTGTGTAAAATCAGTATGTTTTAACCAATCTGTGTCATCCTCTTTAGGACCATTAGGATAGTACACAGACAGAACATTATAAACTGATTCCTTTATTTTGATGACAGCACCTGTAGCAAACACATCTTGTTTATCTATGGGCACTGGAAGTGGGCTAATATTTGTAAACTCAAGGTCAAGTCTAATATAGATAGCAGTTTGCACCTTTTTATTTACCTCACTGACACTGTAAAGAGGTGAATAGTAATAATTCTTAAGATTGGGAAGCTTTTTCTTTTTCACATTCAATGACTGGAGAGCTGAAACACTATAGCCTTTCTCCAGAACATGACTTTCAAAAGGTAATAGGTTAGTGGAAACAGACCTTGCATTCCACTGAAATACTGTGAAGCGGCTGTTTGGATCTAGCTCCATAGTAAACTGAATTTACGGGCATAACTGTAGTTATGCAGATTGTACTCGTTCCTGTCAATTTTCATACCATTACTGCCACAAACATATGACTTGTGCTTCCTATTACCTACTTTGTTCAGTATTACAGTTACGGTTGTTGTTTTTTTGTTGTTTTTTTCACTTCATCAGAAAATTTGGGACTTGTGAGTTTTAGCATTTCTTTTCAAAGCTAATTAGTTTTAACATTTGGTCAGTTATTACGAGTCATGGCATTTAAACCACCAGATGCCTTTGACTTCTCACAACCAGAACAGTGGCCCTCGTGGCGTCAAAGATTTCTTCAATATCGCACTTGTAGTGCACTGACTAAGAAGGACTTTGAAGTTCAAGTGTCTAGTCTGATTTACAGCATGGGGCCTGATGCTGAAAGGATATATTCCACTTTCACCATCACCACTGGTCACCAGGCAGACGAAGATCCACAAGATACAAATTTTGATGATGTCATTAAGATGTTTAATGAGCATTTCACTCCGAAGAAAAACATTATTCATGAGCGCACAAAATTTAACCAGTGCAACCAGGCACAAGGTGAAAACGTAGAGACCTCCATTCGTGCCCTGTATGAACTGGCCGAGAGTGCAGACTTGGGTTGCAAGGACACCGCCATTAGGGATCGACTGGTGGTAGGTCTGTGTGACAGGGACCTCTCAGAGAAACTTCAGCTCCAACCAAACCTGACTCTCAAAGATGCTATCCAGATAGCAAGGCAGCACGAACTTGTCAAGCAGCAGATGAGGGAACAACGTGACATGAGCGCCAGCCTTGATGCAGTGCACTCCAATAGTTTTTGAGGTGCACAACGGGGACTGCACCATGGTGGTGGCCATGGAGGGCATTCTTCCTCCCACTTCATTTCACCGCAGAGGGGTAACAGAGGTCAACACGCCAGAGGCCATCAACCCAGAGGTCAACACGCCAGAGGTCAATACATCAGAGGTCAACACGCCAGAGGACAACAGGGTGGTACGGACCATCATCGAGGAGGTGGAACGTGCAGCAACTGTGGTCGGGAACCACACTACAGCAGAAACGAGTGTCCTGCTCGCGGCAAAATTTGTCGCAAGTGCGGGAAATACGGACATTCTATCAATGTATGCAGACAGAACCGGCGGCCAGAGGTCAACGAGGTGGAGACATACTACCTGGGTTCCATCTCCACTCCAGCCAGTGAGCCACCATGGTTCACATATTTGGACATCTGCAACACCCCAGTCTGCTTCAAGATAGACATGGGCGCTGATGTGTCTATCATCGCTTCATCGCAATACAACCAATTCCCCTGCCCTCCTCCCTTACAGCAAACAAAGGTAGCACTCTGCAGCCCATCTGGTCCCTTACCCTGCAGAGGACAGTTCACTGCAACTGTCGAAACGGAAAATGGACCTCACCGTTTGCAGTTTTTCGTTGTTGACTCAACCACTACTGACAATCTTTTGGGACGAACAGCAGCGTGCCAACTTCACCTTATCCAGCGCGTTGACGAGCTTTCCTCTCATGTCTTCGGGGAGCTTGATGATAAGCCTGTCAACTGCACTCCCATGAAAATTCAACTCAAAGACGACGCTTAACCCTACAGCATCTCGACGGCAAGGAAGGTACTAATTCCACTGCATGAGAAGGTGAAAGCAATGTCATCGGGGCCATTACCGAACCGACAGATTGGTGCGCACCAATGGTCGCTGTTATGAAAAAATCTGGAGCAGTCCGGATCTGCACGGACTTCAAGAAGCTGAATTTAGCGGTGAAGAGAGAAAGGTATATGATATCAACGATCGATGACGTTCTTCACGAGCTGAAGGGGTCAACAGTGTTTACAAAACTAGATGCCACGTCAGGATTTTGGCAGATCCCTCTGGACTTACAGACAGCAAAGTTGACAACTTTTATGACACCCTTTGGAAGATTCTACTACGAAAGACTACCATTTGGCATTAGTTCAGCCTCAGAGATCTTCCAGAGGAAGATAGAAGAGATTCTCCACAGAGTCAGCAATGTCATCTGCTACTTTGATGACATTTTGATCCACAGCCAGAACGCACAAGAGCACGAGAGACACCTTTGAGGCAGTTATGCAGAGACTCACGGAGGTCGGTCTCAAACTCAACCAGGAGAAGTCAGAATTCCGGAAAAGCAGCATTGATTTCCTGGGTCATCGCATCAGTGGAGAAGGTATTCGTCCAAGCAACGAAAAAGTCGAAGCAATGATAAACATGCCAGAGCCACAGAACATCACTGACCTGAAAAGGATCCTGGGAATGGTCAACTTTCTTGGACGCTTCATTCCACATCTGTCCAGCACCCTACGTCCCATGACAGAGCTACTGGAAAAGGACAACGAGTGGACGTGGGGAAAGCCTCAGCAAGCGAGTCTTAGTGCTGTCAAAACCATGTTGTCAACGGCTCCGACTCTAGCCTTCTTTGACCTTGCCAAACCCACAACAGTGAGCAGTGACGCCAGCAGCTATGGACCTGGTGGCGTCCTTCTCCAAGAACATAATGGGGTCAAGAAACCTGTTGCATACTGTTCATGCACCCTCACACCTGCTGAGCACGCCTATGCTCAGATAGAAAAGGAATGCCTAGCAGCAGTGTGGTCCTGCGAAAAATTCTCCAGATACCTCGTGGGACTAGAAGACTTCAAACTGGAGACAGATCATAAGCCCCTCATACCACTTATCAACACTAAGGATCTTCAGGACACGCCCCTTCGCTGCCAGCGGCTCCTTATGCGCATGATGCGGTTCAACCCAATAGTTGTCTTCACTCCTGGCAAGAACCTCATCATCGCTGACACACTGTCAAGAAGCCCCCAAACAGAGCCAGAAAGCCCACAAGAACGCCAGTTGATGGATGACGTTGTGACTCATATCGACCTTGTCCGGTCAATCTGGCCAGTGTCAGACAAGCAGCTCCGAAGAATTGCAGAAGAAACAAAGAGCAACACCACCCTCAGTGCAGCGCTCGAGTACACAACTAAAGGATGGCCCATCTACAAGAGTGACGTCAGCCTTGAACTCCAGGAGCTCTATGCAGTCTGAAACGAGCTCAGTGTTCACGAAGGGCTACTCATCAAAGGAAATCGCATTGTCATCCCAGTCTCTATGCAAGAGGAAATCTTGGAATCCATCCATGCCTGACACCAAGGAATCACCAAGTGTCGCGAGCACGCCAACAATGCTGTTTGGTGGCCCAGAATCTCCAAAGAAATTGCCCAAAAGGTACGCTCTCGCGCCCTCTGTGATGAAAAGAAGCCATTGCAGAGATCAGAGCCTCTCAAGCCTACACCTCTACCCGAAGGGCCTTTTCAAATGGTTGGTGCTGACCTGTGCGAAGTCAAAGGTTCTCAGTACCTTGTCGTCATCGACTACTTCTCCAGATATTTGGAAATTGCTCATCTGCCAACCATGACATCTGCCTGTGTGATCGGAAAACTGAAGAACATTTTTGCCCATCATGGGATCCCGAATGTTGTAGTCACAGACAATGGACGACAGTTTTCCTCATCGGAATTCAAGACATTCTCTGACACTTGACATTTCACGCATGCTATCAGTAGTCCTTACTTCCCGCAGAGCAACGGAGAAGCAGAGAGAGGAGTGCAGATCGCCAAGCGGATCTTGCAACAGAAGGACCCTTTTCTTGCTCTACTCGCGTACAGAGCAACTCCCACGGCGTCTACAGGAGTGAGTCCAGCTGAACTCGCCATGGTAAGAAAATTGAGGACTACAGTTCCAACACTTCCTGTCAACTTGAAACCGCAGGAATATGACAGAGAGACCATAGCTCAAAGGGATGCTAAAGCCAAAGAGAACAACAAGAAATACTACGATAGGCATCATGGAGTTCAATGCCTTCCTGAGCTCCTCCCAGGAGACTATGTCCTGCAGAAACTGGATCATGATCCCCAGTGATCCAAACCTGCCAGAGTCCTCGACCAGATCGCGCCCAGATCTTTCCTGGTGGAGAACTCCCAAGGTATGCGGTATAGGCAACCGCAGACATCTCCGCCTATCCCATTCCATCCCTCAGGGTGCCTTTGCTCAGAGTGCCGCCTGCCCACAACTCCCAACTGAACCCAGGGTCCCCTGTTCTGACCCTCAGCAAAAAGTATATCCTTTGGCTGATCCCCAGTCACCAGGACCACCTCAGGCTGGTATCCAATGCCACCAGCCAAACCCTCCTGGGACACCAGCGCTCTGCCTTCCACAGCGGCCCATCCAGACCGGTCCATCTACAGCATCACCTGTTCCCGTTCAGACAACTCGCTGTGGACGAGCTGTTGTCGTTCCAGCACGATACAGGGTCTAATGCCATCCTCTACACCCTGTGGTCTACCGTACCAGCCTGGTTTTTTTAATTGTTTTGAAATTTGTCAAAGACTCATCTCTCCCTCAGTTATCCCAAACAGACTCTAAATTCATAAGTTTGTGTGCAACTCGGTGCACCTGTTTGTCCATTAAAAGGGTGGAGATGTGATATAATTCGGTTGTAAGACGCGCATGCGCAAGGAGACCGACGCTCGGCATGGCGGTTTACTTTGTTCCACTTCTAGTCAGATTATACTGGATCGCAAAACATTTAAGTGTGTTCGTCTGTCTTCCGTGTGCCTGCTGATCATGATACTCAGAAAGCATAGATTGACCAAAACGACGTACATTTTTCACCTTGGATATATGAGAAATCAAATATACTGATAATAGCATTTTCAATAAATCTTCACAACATATAACAGCTGTACCCTCTCTCTAATTCTTTAACACACACCCCCACACACACACGCGCGCGCGCGCGCACGCACACACACACCCCCTACAAACTCTCAACTTACACTAAATACACACAAATGCACACATGCTTCTTCATGTTCCACTGCATGCATGCATGCATGCGCGCGCCGCGCCACACACACACACACACACACACACACACACACACACACACACACACACACACTCATTGCACAGCTGTATGTTGCAAACACAGGGCATTTTATGGATAGTCCCAGCTGGTGTACCACACACCCCTCCAGTCATAAAAGCCACTGGGATACTGGTATCTGGGCCTTGCAGGTTGCCTGGGCTTTTCCCAAAACAGGTCCTGGAGATGCCTGCCCAAGTTTCCTGCCAGCACAGATGACCCTTCGCTGGTTTGGGTGTAGTTGGTCTCGAAGGGCTCTCTGTAGCAGGTTCTCGTGACTGACAAGGTAATGTTGTTCTCGTCGACAAGTTCAGAGAAGACCAAGGCGTTAAATAAGTGTCGTTTTGCTTCTAGAGAAGAGTCTTTCACTGAAGAAGCCTTGCTGATAACCAGCTTCACATTGGGATGGTCAGTCTGTATCTTGCGTAGTGCATCGATGAACATCTTGCTGGCAGCCTGGGCAGTGTTACGTTTTAATGTGTTGATGCCACAGTGGAGAACAAAAGCATCAGCATCATTACATGTTTCCACAGCCTTTCCAATGTCCTCGATTGATGGCGATTTTCGCTTTTGGACATGGAGGCCGTAAGATAAGCCCAGTCGTTCTGGGCTGCACGCCGTTGAGAATGGAATCGTGGATAATAGCGACAGTGGGTAGTTCTGGTTTCGTCTGGAAATCTCTTGTAGATCTAGGTCTAGATCTACGACTACCACTGGTACCAGGAGAAACTTCTTTCTTTTGTTGAGATGACATCATCCTTGCTGCGTCATCCGAACGAATAGCGTCAGAGGACTTTGCATTCTTTTTTGCTTCAGTAGGATGGGTTTTGCTTTCATTTTTAAGTAGACTTTTGTGTTGGCATATTGTACTTGTTTTTGGACCGCTTCAGGTGTAACAACTGGTGAGGCCGATACCGGCCTTTTAACGGCATCAGAGTAAGAAAAAGCTGGCTGAGAAGACGGCACTGCTTTTCCAATCGAATCCTCCTTATGATTCTTCTGCAAGCTTAAGATGATATTAGATAGATTTTCTTTGCTCTTCTCCAATGCCACGATGCGATCACATAAAAATTGTTATACCGGTACTCACACTGTCCTGTTCATCTAAAAGGCCTACTGTTGACACACTGGAGGTGAGGGCAGAAGGGTGTTGAAAAGCACTGTCAAAAATGCTACCGTTGGAAGCAAGTTCTTCTAATCCATCGGTGGCAGTGGCGACATTCTTCTTAGATTTCGTAGGCTCTGATTTCTTGTTCTCGGTGTTGACTGAACATTTTCTTGAAGAGTTCTTTGAAGAAGCATCTCGCACTGGTTGAATCCTGGTTTTAGTCATGACTATACATTATAAGAACACAACTATCAGCGACGTGGGTTAGTTCATTTACTCCTGCCGCCATCTTGCGCATGAATTTCTGCAGGACTGTCCCACACATGAAAAGCGAAGGGCAGAGACCTGGCCTGCCAACACACCGATGAAGGAAAAGCTTTATGGATCACTGGAGGGCATCCGCTGTACAGCAGCCCTCGTCAATGCCTCTGGGGCTCCTGTGTAAGTGAACAAAGAAGACGTTTCTGATCTATACGGTACGTCAGCCAAGTTTAACTCAAGATAATCTCCTTCTGACAGATTCAGATTTTATTCCAGCCAGCATTCACTGCAACTGAACTTTCTCAGTACAGAACCAAACCTAACCCCAGCCATTTTCATGGAAGCTGATGATCCTCATCACCTTCACATCATCATCAGACCTCACGTCATCACCAATCTACATCTGATGATCCTCCTCACATTCACATCATCATCAGACCTAACGTCATCACCAATCCACGTCTCATGATCCTCATCACCTTCACATCATCATCAGACCTGACGTCATCACCAATCCACATCTGATGATCTTCATCACATTCACATCATCATCAGACCTAACGTCATCACCAATCCACATCTGATGATCCTCCGCATTCACATCATCATCAGACCTGACGTCATCACCAATCCACATCGGATGATCTTCATCACATTCACATCATCATCAGACCTGACGTCATCACCAATCCACATCTGATGATCCTCCGCATTCACATCATCATCAGACCTAACGTCATCACCAATCCACATCTGATGATCTTCATCACATTCACATCATCATCAGACCTGACGTCATCACCAATCCACATCTGATGATCCTCCTCATTCACATCATCATCAGACCTCACGTCATCACCAATCCACATCTGATGATCCTCCTCATTCACATCATCATCAGACCTAACGTCATCACCAATCCACATCTGATGATCCTCCTCATTCACATCATCATCAGACCTAACGTCATCACCAATCCACATCTGATGATCCTCCTCATTCACATCATCATCAGACCTGACGTCATCACCAATCCACGTCTGATGATCCTCATCACATTCACATCATCATCAGACCTAACGTCATCACCAATCCACATCTGATGATCCTCATCACATTCACATCATCATCAGACCTGACGTCATCACCAATCCACATCTGATGATCCTCCTCATTCACATCATCATCAGACCTAACGTCATCACCAATCCACATCTGATGATCCTCATCACATTCACATCATCATCAGACCTAACGTCATCACCAATCCACATCTGATGATCCTCATCACATCCACATCATCATCAGACCTAACGTCATCACCAATCCACATCTGATGATCCTCATCACATTCACATCATCATCAGACCTGACGTCATCACCAATCCACATCTGATGATCCTCATCACCTTCACATCATCATCAGACCTGACGTCATCACCAATCCACATCTGATGATCCTCATCACATTCACATCATCATCAGACCTAACGTCATCACCAATGCACATCTTTTCCCAGTCGCCTTTCAGGGCAGTTGATGGTCCTCATGGGACTCAGACTCACTTCAACAGTCAGAGTTCACTGCTGATGATCTTTACCATCACAGGTTCCCACTCTGCCTTAACCAACTTTGATCAACGTAACACTCCCTGCTGCAGACATAAAGACATTTGCTGATTGACTCTCTCTCTCTCTCTCTCTCTCTCTCTCTCTCTCTCTCTCTCTCTCTCTCTCTCTCTCTCTCTCTCTCTCCAGCAGCTGACGTGTCTCATTATGGATCTACACTTCAACCGACATGACCCAAAAGCTGACATATCTCCTAACAGACCCAAACTTTATCTCAGCCAGCTTCCGGCCAAAGAACGTTGTCATGTGAGTTCTGTACCTTTCTTCAGCACACAGGCACAACAGGTGAGGTGTGGTAAGATAATGTTGCTTATAGCCCAGCCGACCGCAAAGGACCATATATAGGCAGTCACCACGCTGAAGTCAAATCACAAGTCACTCATTCACACAACCCTTTCAAACATCTTCCAAAAACACATCGGAAAATTTGTTTACAATCTTTCCATTGTAAGGTCCCAGATCAGTGGACAAATGTTTTTTTTGTTTGTTTTTTTTTCTCAGAAATTCAGAGATCACATAAGGGGATGGGGGTGGGGGTGGGTGGGGAGCATCTCTGAACATGGCCTTCATGGTGTCTGCTGTAATATGATTATGTCTCACATCTTGCAAATAACACTCTGAAAGAATATGTTTTATTGTAAGTGGCACATGACATGGATTGCACCACAGAGCTTCTTCACTCTTTAAAAGTCACAACAGTCACGGTCCTCATGAATAATTGCACTCTGTTGCAGCAGCTAACAATCCTAACCACAGGCTAAACCCTGGCCTCTTCCAAGTAAATGAAGGTTTCTATTACATCTGCTTGATCACTTCACAGATAGAACTGCCGGCTTTCTGCTTGGAGGCTGCAATGGACTACAGGTCCTCCAAGATGTCAGTCATCCTCCTGCCACCGATTCGCCCCCAACCCGGCATCACCTCCACCTCCCCAGGCCAGAACTGCCACCATAGATCACCATTCCAGGGGCATGCATGCAGAAGGCGTTCTGTTGTTGTTATCCTGACGGTTTAAAAGAGGGGCACCCGTCAGACTGATCAATTCCGAATTTGGCATGGAGGTGATGATTCACGTGTTTGTTGATATACAATTTTCAAGATCCGAAACTTAACATTGACCGTTAAAAACCGTTATTTTCTGAATTTCTGAATTTTCACCCTTCTTGATAACATTGCGTATGCACGTACAGTTTTAAGCGCTGAACAATGTTATGCAAATTTTACGAACCAAAACTTAACATTGACCGTTAAAAACCGTTAAAAAAAACTGTTATAACGGTTCCAAAGACATCCTTTTTCCTCTGCTTTTCTACAAATAGCCGTTGTGACTTTGCACAGGTACAGGACTACTTCTCTAAAATTAGAACCGTTATTTGACAGTTAAAAAACGTTATTTATAACAGTTAAAAACCGTTAAAAACACCAAACCCTATAAAAGAAACTGTTTAAAACCCGATCTTCTTGAAATTTAGCAGGTACGTCTGTTGTGACCCGAGGATGGTTTTGGGCTAATCTCTAAAAAAATAAAACCGTTAAAAACCGTTAAAAAAACTGTTATATCGGTTTCAAAGACATCTTTTTCTCTGCTTTTCCTCAAATGGCCGTTGTGACATTGCACAGGTACGGGCTACTTCTCAAAAATTAGAACCGTTATTTGGCAGTTAAGAAACGTTATTTATAACAGTTAAAAACCGTTAAAAACACCAAACCCTATAAAAACTGTTTAAAACCCGATCTTCTGAGGTTGGCGGCCATGAGAGTCATCGGATCACCACCAAACTTGACATAAGCCTACAGGAATATCCAGCGGCAACATAGGTCATTAGATAGTCATTATGACCATTAAATTTGACCGTTAAAAACCGTTATTTTCAAAATTTAGGCTGTTCTTGATGAAATTCGGTATACATGTGCAGTTTTAAATGCCGAAAAATGATATACAACTTTTACGAACCAAAATTTACAATTGACCGTTAAAAACCGTTATTTTATAAATTTAGAGTATTCTTGAAGAAATTCGATATAGATGTGCAGTTTTGAACGTTAAACAATGATATACAATTTTCAAGATCCAAAACTTAACATTGACCGTTAAAACCGTTATTTTCTGAATTTCTAAATTTTCACCATTATTGATAACATTCCTATGAACGTACAGTTTTAAGCGCTGAACAAAGTTATGCAAATTTTATTGACCACTAAAAACCGTTATTTTTAAATTTACACCGCTATTGATAAAATTCAGTATGCGTATGTCCAGTAACGGTAAGTAATTTTGCAACATGGATGGGACAGGGTAGGGGATGAAAAGGGAGGAATGAGAGGGGCCAGAAAAATGATTGTACAGTGCAAAGCCTGATACACTATGTTTACATTAGACACAGACCCGTTGAAATAAACTACTTCTGCACAAAGTCTATTCCTACAAAGTTAAGGGCAATCAGAAGAATGGAATGGAAACAGTGAGTGCAGGCGGAAAATCGAGCGAGAAAAAGCATCTCGACATGCTAGGGAAGATCCAGAGGAAAGGGGCCAAGGCAGGCTGAAAACAATAGAATGTATAAGAGAGAGAGAGAGAGAGAGAGAGAGAGAGAGAGAGAGAGAGACAGACAGACAGACAGACAGACAGACAGACAGACAGACAGACAACTAACAGAATGTGTATTTGTAGTGTGGTGGGGAGGGGGGGAGATTGTAAAATCAAAACAATTAATACATGTTTGCTGTCACGTGAGTATCGCAAAGAATGTTCATATCCCAGGCAACGCCGGGTGCCCTGCTAGTATATATATAAATGGCAAATTCGTGTGTGTGTGTGTGTGTGTGTGTGTGTGTGGTGTGTGTGTGTGTGTGTGTGTCTGTGTACGCTATAGACTCAAAAACGGTTCAACCGATTGTAATGAAATTTGCCAGGTACGTCCTTTGTGATCGAGGATGGTTTTGGGCTAATCTCTAAAAAAAAAAACCGTTAAAAACCGTAAAAAAGCTGTTATAACGTTTTCAAAGTCATCTTTTTCCTCTGCTTTTCTTCAAATAGCCGTTGTGACATTGCACAGGTACAGGACTACTTCTCTAAAATTAGAACCGTTATTTGGTAGTTAAAAAACGTTATTTATAACAGTTAAAAACCTTTAAAAACACCAAACCCTACAAAAGAAACTGTTTAAAACCCGATCTTCTGAGGTTGGCGGCCATGAGAGTCATCGGATCGCCACCAAACTTGACATAAGCCTACAGGAATATCCAGCGGGCAACATAAGGTCATTAGATAGTCATTATGACCATTAAATTTGACCGTTTAAAAACCGTTATTTTCAAAATTTAGGCTGTTCTTGATGAAATTCGGTATACATGTGCAGTTTTAAATGCCGAAAAATAATATACAACTTTTACGAACCAAAATTTACAATTGACCGTTAAAAACCGTTATTTTATAAATTTAGAGTATTCTTGAAGAAATTCGATATAGATGTGCAGTTTTGAACGTTAAACAATGATATACAATTTTCAAGATCCAAAACTTAACATTGACCGTTAAAAACCGTTATTTTCTGAATTTCTAAATTTTCACCATTATTGATAACATTCCATATGAACGTACAGTTTTAAGCGCTGAACAAAGTTATGCAAATTTTATTGACCACTAAAAACCGTTATTTTCTAAATTTACACCGCTATTGATAAAATTCAGTATGCGTATGTCCAGTAACGGTAAGTAATTTTGCAACATGGATGGGACAGGGTAGGGGGATGAAAAGGGAGGAATGAGAGGGGCCAGAAAAATGATTGTACAGTGCAAAGCCTGATACACTATGTTTACATTAGACACAGACCCGTTGAAATAAACTACTTCTGCACAAAGTCTATTCCTACAAAGTTAAGGGCAATCAGAAGAATGGGAATGGAAACAGTGAGTGCAGGCGGAAAATCGAGCGAGAAAAGCATCTCGACATGCTAGGGAAGATCCAGAGGAAAGGGGCCAGAGGCAGGCTGAAAACAATAGAATGTATAAGAGAGAGAGAGAGAGAGAGAGAGAGAGAGACAGACAGACAGACAGACAGACAGACAGACAGACTAACAGAATGTGTATTTGTGTGGGGGGAGGGGGTGGGAAGATGTTGGGTGGGGAGGGTGGGGATTGATTGTAAATCAAAACAATTAATACATGTTTGCTGTCACGTGAGTATCGCAAAGAATGTTCATATCCCAGGCAACGCCGGGTGCCCCTGCTAGTATATATATAAATGGCAAATTCTGTGTGTGTGTGTGTGTGTGTGTGTGTGTGTGTGTGTGTGTGTGTGTGTGTGTGTCTGTGTGTGTTGTGTGTGTACGCTATAGACTCAAAAACGGTTCAACCGATTGTAATGAAATTTGGCAGGTACGTCCGTTGTGATCCGAGGATGGTTTTGGGCTAATCTCTAAAAAAATAAAACCGTTAAAAACCGTAAAAAAGCTGTTATAACGTTTTCAAAGTCATCTTTTTCCTCTGCTTTTCTTCAAATAGCCGTTGTGACATTGCACAGGTACAGGACTACTTCTCTAAAATTAGAATCGTTATTTGGTAGTTAAAAAACGTTATTTATAACAGTTAAAAACCGTTAAAAACACCAAACCCTACAAAAGAAACTGTTTAAAACCCGATCTTCTTGAAATTTAGCAGGTACGTCTGTTGTGACCCGAGGATGGTTTTGGGCTAATCTCTAAAAAAATGAAACCGTTAAAAACCGTTAAAAAAACTGTTATAACGGTTTCAAAGACATCTTTTTCCTCTGCTTTTCATCAAATGGCCGTTGTAACATTGCACAGGTACGGGGCTACCTCTCGAAAACTAGAACCGTTATTTGGCAGTTAAGAAACGTTATTATAACAGTTAAAAACCGTTAAAAACACCAAACCCTATAAAAACTGTTTAAAACCCGATCTTCTGAGGTTGCCAGCCACGACAGTCATCGGATCGCCACCAAACTTGACATAAGCCTACAGCAACATCCAGCGGGTAACATAGGGTCATTAGATAGTCATTATGACCATTAAATTTGACCACTAAAAACCGCTATTTTCAAAATTTAGGCTGTTCTTGATGAAATTCGGTATACATGTGCAGTTTTAAATGCCGAAAAATGATATACAACTTTTACGAACCGAAATTTAAAATTGACTGTTAAAAAACGTTATTTTATAAATTTAGAGTATTCTTGAAGAAATTCGATATAGATGTGCAGTTTTGAACGTTAAACAATGATATACAATTTTCAAGATCCGAAACTTAACATTGACCGTTAAAAACCGTTATTTTCTGATTTTCTAAATTTTCACCCTTCTTGATAACATTCCGTATGCACGTACAGTTTTAAGCGCTGAACAATGTTATGCAAATTTTACGAACCAAAACCTAACATTGACCGTTAAAAACCGTTATTTTCTAAATTTACACCGCTATTGATAAAATTTGGTATGCGTATGTCCAGTAACGGTAAGTAATTTTGCAACTTGGATGGGACAGGGTAGGGGGATGAAAAGGGAGGAATGAGAGGGGCCAGAAAAATGATTGTACAGTGCAAAGCCTGATACACTATGTTTACATTAGACACAGACCTGTTGAAATAAACTACATCTGCACAAAGTCTATTCCTACAAAATTAAGGGCAATCAGAAGAATGGGAATGGGAACAGTGAGTGCAGGCGGAAAATCCAGCGAGAAAAGCATCTCGACGTACTAGGGAAGATCCAGAGGAAAGGGCCCAGAGGCAGGCGGAAAACAATAGAATGTATGAGAGAGAGAGAGAGAGAGAGAGAGAGAGAGAGAGAGAGAGAGAGAGAGAGAGAGAGAGATAGCGAGAGAGAGAGAGAATGTGTATTTGTGGGGGTGGGGGGTGGGGGGTGGGGCTGGGAAGATGTGGGGGGGGATTGATTGTAATTGAAAACAATTAATACATGTTTGCCGTCACGTGAGTATCGCAAAGAATGTTCATATCTGGGCAAGGCCGGGTGCCCCTACTAGTGTGTGTGTTATATATATATATATATATATATATATATATATATATATAATATAAACAAGTGTTAAGAGGAATATTAAAATTATCTACAAATTTGTTTGTAGTGCTTTGCTATCGTCAGGATGGAGTTTGGGTTATCCACCGCCGGTGTTATATAACGTGTGGGGCCCGGTTGCAGCTGTTTTTACGTGTGTGTTGGTTGCACGTGTTTTTTTTGGGTTTTCAGGTTGTTGTACGGGGTGTGTTCACTAGCAATGATTTCCATTTGTGCCTGCAGTTGTTTACTATTTCTGTTTTAGTATTACGAGTTGCTAAGTGTGGTTTACATAGTATTAGCCATTTTTCAGTTAGGCATAGGTTGCATCTTTTTGAAATATTGCTGTATGGTGATGCTCTTTTTATGATTTTCCAGGATATGTTATAGTTTATTTTTGCGTCTTTAAGTTTCCAAATGTATTTGCTCAATTCAGTTTGGTTTTTGTATTTTTCTTTGTTGAATGACAGTTTGTGGTTTGCATATCTGGTTTTGAAGTGGTTTTCAGTGATCCCTATGTATGTTTCTTTTTTATTTTCTGATGTCACGGTAGCCTGGTATACAAGTAGAAAGAAACTCGTGGAGAGCGTGGCAGCAGAGAGTCCTCAGAAGAGAAGCCCCCTTCAAGCAAGTGTTTCGGCCCTTATCTCCTGACACTCTAGGGGGGTTGGGCCACACCCGGTTCATGACTCCGGATGTCCCTCTGCTGCCCCCTTTTTTTTTTCCCATCTTGGGACGAGCCATGGCTGGGATTCGAACCCATGACCCTCTGGACATGCTCATTTTCCACTTAATGACTCGCGCTTTAACCACTGAGCCACAGGGACACCTGATATTTGTAGGGAAATTAAGCCTTATGAAGTTCACTTTTGTTCCTCCTTGACCAGATCCAGCTTGAACACCCCTCTGCCGCTTCTGCCATTGCTTTCAGGGCTCTGGTTTTTTCCTTCCTGCAACTGAGAGCTGTTTCATGAGGCTGTGGACACTGCTCTTTTTTGGTGCAATTGCAAGATTTCCTTTCTTCACCCTTCTTTGCTGTGTTGGATTTCATTTTGTTGGATGCATCAATTAGGTTTTTGAGGTTGGGCATACATGAGTACGATAGTTTGACAGTGTTTTTGTTAAATATTTTGGACAGTTTGTGTTCTTTTGGAAATGAAGTTGTTAAGATTTTGAAGAATTCTTTCCCTATGTTTGTTTTGAGTTTCCCGTCGTATGGGGGGTTGTACCATATGATTTTTCTTTGTCTGTTTTTCTTGTTTCACTTTCTCTCACTTAAGAAGAAAGTGCGGGATTGAGAGAAAGTGTGGTCCTTCCCCTTTCGCACTTTCTCCCATGTGAGAGAAAGTATGAGGGCGCCCCCCACACTTTCTCCAATTGTGAGAGAAAGTGTGGGAAGTGCCCTATATTTTTTATTTGTTTCTTTATTTTCAATTTAGTTATTAGTTTCTTGTCTTTCCTTAACATCAAACTAAGAGCCAAATGATAATAAAATCTAATAAAAAGTGATAGAATGAGACAGGAATTTATTATTGTTTTTTCTATTGAATCGTCACATTGAGAAATCTTCAGAGTGCATAATCAATCAGAAAAATCAAACATCCAAGTGTCAAGTAGTTAAATCAACTAGTTATCAAATCTAAATAATACAATTCACGCTATAAAGTAGGCAAACACACACAAAATGTTGCTTATGTTATTTTGGTAAGTTTATATGGACATGGTATTATACATTGGCCATAAACGTTACCTGTGCAATACTCTCCCTATCGAATGGGGTGACCACAAAGTAGTTCAGTTTATTGTAAAATCCAAATGTCCACTACTTAGGCTGCATATGCTCTAATGTTAATTTTATAATATTCACAACCTAGATAACTACCGGTCAGTGCCAAAACCAGTGGTCAGCTTCATGAAAATTTCACGTTTTCACTATTTCACTGCATATTGGTGTGTTATAAACGCTTCTGTACAGTTTACAATATAAATAGTCCGGTGGTCAACAAGATTGACTGGTGGTCAGTTTCATGTAAATTTAATAATGTTTTCCTGAGTTCACTCCATACTGATACGTTTAATGTTTTCTTTTTTAATGTAGAAGGCCAGTGGTCTGCAAGAAAGACTAGTGGTCAGTTTTATGTCAATTTTATATTTTCACTATCTCATTCTGTATTGACGTGTTATAGGGTGTATATGCTTCTTAAAACGTAGTATGACTAGTGGTTAGCAACAATGACCAGTGACCAGTTTGGAAAACGTAATTGCTTACTGTTTATTATATGAATGTTTCTGTGCTTCTTGCAATTTAGATGACCAGTGGTCAGTGACAATGACCAGTGATCAGTTTGATGCTGATTCCATATTAAAAAAAAATGTTTGACAGACAGAATATTGTTGTGGCATGGGCGTTTCTCTGCTACTTACAACGCAGATGACCGGTAATCAGCAAGAATGACCAGTTTTCATTGTGATGTAAATTCCATGTTTTCTCTATTTGATTGCATAATATTGTGTGATGAGCATTTTTCCCTACCTTTCATGACGTAGATGACCTGTGGTCACTTTGATGCAGTATCTATCTACATATATTTTTTAATATGTACGTCTCCTCTTAATATGAGATAGGTCAAAATAGGTTGTATAGATTCTGTATAAAAGAGGTCATGAACACTACTGAACTGACCATGTACAGTAAAACCCGGTTAATTGAAAGAGCCTTTGAACCACCTATGGACTTTTAAATATCCGAATTTAAAATTATTCGCGTGTTGAGTTAATCTAAATTTTTGCCCAATCTAAAACAAACTCAAAATAAACCTAGCAAACTGGAATTAACTGAGCAAGTCAAGGAGTAGTCCCAAGGAATTTCAATTAACTGGACTTTGTTGTAGCATTAGCATTACTAGGGACCGAAAAGGACGAGAGAGAGAGAGAGAGAGAGAGAGAAGAGAGAGAGAGAGAGAGAGAGAGACAAGACAAGACAAGACAAGACAAAGTTTTATTTGAGCTAGGCCATCTGCCCATGTCAAGGGGAGGGGGGGGGTAACAAAGGGAAATCATATCATAATATTGTACATAAGATGAATAAAGTTAATTGGTACCGTCTTTAATCGCGAAAAGAGGGGGAAGGGATAGGACAGGTCGAGGGGTTGGGTAGGGATCGGGTGGGATGGGGTGGGGGTTGAAGCATGACAAAAACTAGCATGTTCATAAGTCTGCAAAAATTGATCATTAAACATCATATATACATTGATTTCTGAAAGTAAATGCTTTAGACAGATACAGGGCAAGAGGCATACACATTCTTGTATCAGAAAGCAAAAGGCTTAATTTAAACGCATTTGGGTGGGAACAATATTTGGGTGGGATATACATTTCTCGGATAGCTTTATAGTAAGTACAAACCAATATAAAATGTAATTCTGATTCTTCAGAATTAGGACAAAAAGGACAGCTAGTGTTTTCTTTCCTTTTAGAATATCTATATCGGTGGGGTTTCAACTGTGAGACACCGAGTCTGACTCTTGACAAATGTTTTCTGAGAGCAGGGTTTTTAACCGTGAATAGATATGTCGGGACATCACATAATTGCCTGAATGAAGAATAGAATCTGAATCTTTCTTTTGCCATAATTTTAGAATCAATATCCTGTAAATGGCAATCAAATAGTCTTTGCTTAAAGATGGACACAAAATATTTAACATTTTCAACTCCTTGGTTCTCCCAAACGAAACCAAAGCCGTATCTAAACAAAGTAAAGCATACGTTGGCTACCCAGTTCTTCTTACCGTTGCAAAACAGAGCATAAAGCATTTTGTAAGATTTCTTTGGAATACGGCTTTCGTCCATACGGGTTAGTTTTAACCAATACTTGATACATTTTATAGATGTCTGAATATAAAGTGGGTATCTCCCAGATTCACAGTACACAAGTGCGCTTGGTGTTTTTATACTCACATTCAACAGACGTTTAATGGCTAGTAGATGAATTCTTTCAATAACTGTATGATCTGCTGTCAGGCCCCACACCTCAGATCCATATGTTAAGATAGGCTGAATTTGGCAATCAAAAATTTTAAAGAAAGGTTTGGGATTATTTTCTCCAAGTGACCATAGAAATTTCAAAACACTAAAAACACACCTCTTCGCTTTCAGAGCCATATCCTCCAGTGAGTATGAAAACGTTAAACCTGTAGATACTATCACTCCGAGGTATTTATATTCATTTACAACTTCTAACTGGACACCTTTATAGAACCATTTTTCTCGACAAGCGATATGACCCCCTTTTCTAAATATTACTATTTTAGATTTTTCTTCATTGACAGTTAGCTGGAGTCTGTCAACAGTGCTACTTAATACGTTCAGCTGGTGCTGAAGACCCACTATGGTGTGGGAAAGAAGAACGACGTCATCGGCAAATAACATGATAAGAATCTGTAACAAGTCAGGTGATAAGCTTATTCCGTGTTTACCATGTGTCACAATGTCATTAGCAAGTTCATTAATGAATAGAGAAAAAAGAATAGGGCTGCAGTTGTCCCCCTGTTTTAACCCACGGGGGCACATAAAAGTTTCAGTAAGATCATTATTTGCTCGGACTCTAGCTTTCACAACTTGATATATACTCCTAATAGCTCGATACATTTTGCCATGAATACCATTTTTACGAAGAATTAACCACAAATGATTTCGATTTACTAAGTCAAAGGCTTTTTTAAAATCAATAAACGCAGCATAAAGTTTCTTTCCAGAAGACAACTGTTTTTGCACCAGACTTATTAAAGTAAATATGTGATCAACTGTACTATAGCCCTTTCTGAATCCGCCTTGTGATTCGTTTAACATATTATTTTCTTCCACCCATTGTGTCAAGCGTTTATTTATGATATAAGTATACAGTTTGCCGCAAATGTTTAGCAATGAAATACCTCTGTAGTTGTCAGGCGAATTAATATCGCCTTTTTTGTGTATTGGGTGTATAACTGATTCGGACCAGACAAGTGGAAAAGTCCCAGAATCATACAATTTGTTGAAAAATTTGGTGATGAATGAAATAATTAAAGGAGGAGCGTGTTTATAAAACTCGCCACTAAATCCATCTGGTCCGGCCGCTTTTCCATTCTTTAAAGCTCTGATTGCGTCTTTAATCTCTGATACTGTTATTTCTGAATTTAAAGTGGTGTTCTCTATAATTCTATTATTAGCAAACCACTGACTCTCGAAACACGCATTGTGTGGCTGCAGATCTAACCAATCGCCAGAACCAGATCGTCAGAGAAGAGAGAAATGCCGGCAGACATGCCTACTTCTGGAGAGGTCGCCTGTTTTACAGCAAGAATAAACGAAACGACTCTCGTAAAAGAGACCTTGAAAGTCACTCTGGCGCTCCAAGCTATGGCACAGCTGCTCCACAGATGCACAGCAAGTCAAGTCACTCAGACCATTCTCGTGAAATGCATGAACCAGTCAATCAGCACGATGTGGTTCAAAATGATGAGGTACAATGTGACGTTGTTAAACATCTTACCCTCGCAGACATCCCTTATCCACAGAATTCCACTGATGACCTCCCCTGGACTGCCGACATGACTACATTCCCGCCACTTCCAGATCGTCGCGCAGAGGACATGAAGAATTGTCCCCAGACCTCAGACTGGATAGATGACTCACATCATAGAAAAGTTAATCAGCAACGCCGTACTCCACGCTCAGCGCACCATCCAACGACGCTGAAGGAATCTACAGTCTCGGGAAAGAGACCTAAAACATCAGCTGCAGCACTGCCATCCAACCCTTCAAGACCTCAGCGCACTCCTCGTGCCAAAGACAGACTAACCTCCAATCAGTGGGGCGCACGACTCTTGTCTTCACCGGAACGCATGCAGGCAAGTCAACCTCCTAGCTCCTATGCTGGGAGTGGTGCGGCAAGTTCACCCACAGCACCCGAATCTCTGCTGGAACCTATACAGGATTCATGGACATTACATAAGTCAGTTTCTGATGCCATGGCTGTGTCCAACAAACACAGGTCATTGCCAGAAGACAAACCTGAACCAACATTACACGGTGTGCCATTCAGCAGTACCCCTTTCCACACCAGACAGACAACCTCTAGTGATCCTGATGCAGACCCTCCAGCCCACATGTCAGAGCCAGCAGTGCGTGGTGTACCATTCAGCAACACCCATCCCCACACCGGACAGGCAATGTCTGGCGATCCTGGTGCAAACTCGGTGTCCCATCTTTCCCCACCTTCATCACCGGACACCTCGACCCTTCCAGAAACCACGGCAACCAGCAGCCAGACTCTGGTCAAACAGCTGAAAGATCCCTGGACTGATGCTGATATGATGGAAAGCCAGTCCCCTGTGAACATTATAGCTGAATCTGAAGATCAAGAAGGCAATAGCCCAGCTCACCATGTAACCTTTCGGCCAGATGAACAGAAATACTCCATGACTACTGAAACCCCCAAATCCCATATCAGACTGACACGCAGCAAAACGAAATGCAGGCAACAGCATGTCACTGAGTGTTTCCCCCGTACTGGGACTGGCTCATCCAGGCCTGACGTAAATGACCAATTGCAGAATACCTAGGGACTCGGCCCTGCCTGTGTCATGAGTACTGGTGCTAGCATGCGTTCCAGCAGTGTTAAAAATGTAAATAACCGGAATATATCCTTGCTAACGTATAACATCGAAGGCTTAAGGACTGTGTACAAGCCTGATATTAAATCTCTTTTGTCTAATTATGATGTTGTTTTTCTTGCAGAAACTTTTGCCACTGATTTTCCAGCTCACCTCTTTCCTTCTTTTGATGTTTTTGTATTGTGTAGCGTCTCGCTTGTCTGGCGGGGTTGCATTGATGGTCAGAAAAGTATTTTCTAATTTTGTTGAACATATCCCAATTGAATATGATAACTGTATTGTCCTGAAACTTTCAAAAGAACTAACAGGCTTACGTATTGATTGCATTCTCATAAGCATGTACATTCCTCCGTATAACAGCCCTTATTATAATGAAACAGAAATTGATAATGGAATTTATTTGCTGGAACATTGTATGATTGATATTTATGAACAGTATGGAGATCTTCCTTTCGTGGTGATGGGTGATTTTAATGCAAGAACTGGCAGTGCTAACGCCAAAGAGTTCTCCCTCCCAGACACCGTTATATGGAAGGATGACAGTGCAGAACTGGAGGAACAATTCAGGAGAAAATCTAAAGATAATACTACAAATGATTTTGGCCGATACTTGCTTAAATTATGTGAACAATTTTCATTAGTGATATTAAATGGTCTTCTACCAGGAGATAAGAATGGTGAATTTACATATATTGCACATAACGGATCAAGTGTTATTGATTATTTTCTTATGTCTAGATGTATTTTTGAATACACCTTAAACTTGCGAGTTCTACATACTGTTGAATGTAAACATTTACCTGTAGAACTTATATTAAGTCCTGCAACGTCTTTAGCTAATGTCCCTAAGAAACCAGTGAAAACTATGATAGAAAAGTTTGTCTGGAACCCGGAAAAGATTGATGAATATCATCAAGCATTTATGTCACATATATTTACAGACATTTTTAATCAGGCTACAGAACTGATCGATAATGATGTAAACTCAGCGTTGAGGAAATTCTATGAAGGCCTGGCTCTCGCTGGGCATTGCATGAAGAAACAAATAGTATTAACAAAAACACAAAACAGTCCTTGGTTTGATACCGAATGCAGGAAAATGAAATCAGAGTTACAACACGCTCTGAGAAACTTTACAAACTGTAGTAATGAAAAACGAGCAGAAGAACTCAGACACATATACGTTGATAAGCGAAGAGATTATAAATGGCTTTTAAATGAGAAAAAAGCCGAAGATAAAACGCGCACGCTAGATTCACTAGGCGCAAATATAAACGATTCCAAGACATTTTGGAGAACTATAAAATCAAGAGTTTTCACTAAAATTCCAGACACTTATATCACAATAGATGAATGGTATGATCACTTCTATAAGGTTTTCAATGATAATTTTATCCAAGATGAAATATTACAGAGAAATAACATTCAGGAAGAGAGAGAGGAGAGAGAGAGAGAGAGAGAGAGAGAGAGAGAGAGAGAGAGAGAGAGAGAGAGAGAGAGAGGGAAGAGAGAGAGAGAGAGAGAGAGAGAGAATTTGTCCCAATACCCTGGAGTTACAGGGGCCGTGATTCTTTATTACAGCGCCACAGAAGTAGAAACACATCAACTTCAAATTAGTTCGCTGTGACGCTGTGCTTTTCTATCCGCCCAAATATTTCCTCTTCAATCATGATGTCTTCCCTATAAGGTCTATCCCATCAAAATAGGCAACACCCAGGCCCAATCTGTCGCCGGGCGACAGATTGGTCCTGGTTTGAAGACCAATCTGTCGCCGGGCGACAAATTGGGCAGGGGCGACAGATTGGTCGTTAACACTGGTGTTTTAGTAACGTCCTTGTTATGACTGGTTATTCTTCGATGTTTCATAGTTAGTTATCCATTTTTTGCTGTTGCTGTTAATGTTATTCTTATAGATTAGGTTCATCTAATATCACATAATGTGTATAGACATTAAATTGAAGACCTAACACACGTTACTTGACCCCTACCCCTCCAATCCGTATCAACTGATTTAATACATTATTGTATGCTGGGTTTACAATGTACGTCCATATGTCAAGTACTTCATACACCTTTAAATTCCATCTCTCCCCATACCGTCCTTCCGGCCTCCCCCTTTCTTTTTCTGTGTATATTCACCCTCTTCTCGACCCTTCCTTGCCCTGGTCACCAGTTATATTCACACTACGGCCACAGTGCAAGCCCTCTCGTCCCCAGTTATATTCCCACCATGCCCAAAGTGCAACCTCTCTCGTCCCCAGTTATATTCCCAGTACGCCCAAAGTGCAACCTCTCTCGTCCCCAAGTATATTCCCACTACGCCCACAGTGCAATCTCTCTCGTCACCAGTTATATTCCCACTACGCCCACAGTGCAACCTCTCTCGTCCCAGTTATATTCCCACTACGCCCACAGTGCAACCTCTCTCGTCCCATTATATATCCCACTACGCCCACAGTGCAACCTCTCTCGTCCCAGTTATATTCCCACTACGCCCACAGTGCAACCTCTCTCGTCCCCAAGTATTCCACTACAGCCCACAGTGCAACCTCTCTCGTCCCAGTTATATTCCCACTACGCCCACAGTGCAACTCTCTCGTCCCAGTTATATTCCCACTACGCCCACAGTGCAACCTCTCTCGTCACGGTGATATTCCACTACGCCCACAGTGCAACCTCCCTCGTCCCACGTGAAATCTCCACTACAGCCCACAGTGCAATAACTCTCTCGTCCACAGTATATGTCCCACTACGCCCACAGTGCAACTCTCTTCGCCCAAGTTATATTCCCACTACGCCCACAGTGCAACCTCTCTCGTCCCAGTTATATTCCCACTACGCCCACAGTGCAACCTCTCTCGTCCCCAGTTTATATTCCCACTACGCCCACAGTGAAACCTCTTTCGTCCCCAGTTATATTCCCACTACGCCCACAGTGAAAACCTCTCTCGTCCCCAGTTATATTCCCACTACGCCCACAGTGCAACCTCTCTCGTCCCCAGTTATATTCCCACTACGCCCACAGTGCAACCTCTCTCGTCCCCAGTTATATTCCCACTACGCCCACAGTGAAAACCTCTCTCGTCCCCAGTTATATTCCACTACGCCACAGTGCAACCTCTTCGTCCCCAGTTATATTCCCACTACGCCCATGCAACCTCTTCGTCCACGGTATATTCCCACTACGCCACAGTGCAGCCTCTCTCGTCCACGGTGATATTCCCACTACGCCCACAGTGCAACCTCTCTCGTCCCAGTTATATTCCCACTACGCCCACAGTGCAGCCTCTCTCGTCCCAGTTATATTCCCACTACGCCCACAGTGCAATCTCTCTCCGTCCCAGTTATATTCCCACTACGCCCACAGTGCAACCTCTCTCGTCCCAGTTATATTCCCACTACGCCCACAGTGAAACCCTCTCTCGTCCCCAGTTATATTCCCACTACGCCCACAGTGCAACCTCTCTCGTCCCCAGTTATATTCCCACTACACCCACAGTGCAGCCTCTCTCGTCCCCAGTTATATTCCCACTACGCCCACAGTGCAACCTCTCTCGTCCCCAGTTATATTCCCACTACGCCCACAGTGCACTCTCTCGTCCCCAGTTATATTCCCACTACGCCCACAGTGCAACCTCTCTCGTCCCCAGTGTATATTCCCACTACGCCCACATGGGCAACCTCCTACGTCACCCTTATGATTCCCACTACGCCCACAGTGCAACCTCTCTCGTCCCAGTTATATTCCCACTACGCCACAGTGCAACCTCTCTCGTCCCAGTTATATTCCCACTACGCCCACAGTGCAACCTCTCTCGTCCACAGTTATATTCCCACTACGCCCACAGTGCAAGCCTCTCTCGTCCCCAGTTATATTCCCACTACGCCCACAGTGCAACCTCTCTCGTCCCAGTTATATTCCCACTACGCCCACAGTGCAACCTCTCTCGTCCCCAGTTATATTCCCACTACGCCACAGTGCAGCCTCTCTCGTCCCAGTTATATTCCCACTACGCCCACAGTGCAACCTCTCTCGTCCCCAGTTATGTTCCCACTACGCCCACAGTGCAACCTCTCTCGTCCCCAGTTATGTTCCCACTACGCCCACAGTGCAACCTCTCTCGTCCCAGTTATATTCCCACTACGCCCACAGTGCAGCCTCTCTCGTCCCCAGTTATATTCCCACTACGCCCACAGGCAACTCTTCGTCACGTGATATTCCCACTACGCCCACAGTGAACTCTTGCCAGTTATATCCACTAGCCACGTGCAGCTCTCTCCAGTTATATTCCACTACGCCCACAGTGCAAACCTCTCTTCGTCCCAGTTATATTCCCACTACGCCCACAGTGCAACCTCTCTCGTCCCAGTTATATTCCCACTACGCCCACAGTGCAACTCTCTCGTCCCCAGTTATATTCCACTACGCCCACAGTGCAAACCTCTCTCGTCCCCAGTTATATTCCCACTACGCCCAAGTGCACCTCTTCGTCCCAGTATATTCCCACTACGCCACAGTGCAACCTCTCTCGTCCCAGTTATTTCCCATGCCCACAGTGAAACCTTTCGTCCCAGTTATATTCCCACTACGCCCACAGTGCACCTCTCTCGTCCCCAGTTATATTCCCACTACGCCCACAGTGCAATCTCTCTCGTCCAGTTATATTCCACTACGCCCACAGTGCAACCTCTCTCGTCCCCAGTTATATTCCCACTACGTATTCCACTACCCCACAGTGAAACCTCTTCGTCCCAGTTTATTCCACTACGCCACAGTGAACTCTTTCGCCCCAGTTAATTCCCACTAGCCATAGGCAACCTCTGTCGTCCACGTGATTTCCCACTACACCCAAGTGCAGCCTCTCTCGTCCCCAGTTATATTCCCACTACGCCCACAGTGAAACCTCTTTCGTCCCCAGTTATATTCCCACTACGCCCACAGTGCAGCCTCTTCGTCCCCGTTATTCCACTACGCCCACAGTGCAATCTCTCTCGTCCCCAGTTATTTCCACTACCCCACAGTGCAACCTCTCTCGTCCCCAGTTATATCCCACTACGCCCACAGTGAACCTCTTCGTCCCTAGTTATATTCCCACTACGCCACAGTGCACCTCTCTCGTCCCGTGATATTCCACTACGCCCACAGTGCAACTCTCTCGTCCACGTTATATTCCCACTACGCCCACAGTGCACTCTCGTCCAGTGATATTCCCACTACGCCCACAGTGCAACTCTCTCGTCCCGTTATATTCCCACTACGCCCACAGTGCACCTCTCTTGTCCGGTGATATTCCCACTACGCCCACAGTGCAACCTCTCTCGTCCACGGTTATTTCCCACTACGCCACAGTGCAATCTCTCTCGTCCCAGTTATATTCCACTACGCCACAGTGCAACCTCTCTCGTCCCAGTTATATTCCACTACGCCCACAGTGCAGCCTCTCTGTCCAGTTATATTCCCACTACGCCCACAGTGCACCTCTCTCGTCCCAGTATATTCCCACTACGCCACATGCAACCTCTCTCGTCCCAGTTATATTCCCACTACGCCCACAGTGCACTCTCTCGTCCCCAGTTATATTCCCACTACGCCCACAGTGCAACCTCTTCGTCCCCAGTTATTTCCCACTACGCCCACAGTGCAACCTTCTCGTCCCAGTTATGTTCCCACTACGCCACAGTGCAACCTCTCTCGTCCCCAGTTATATTCCCACTACGCCCACAGTGCAGCCTCTCTCGTCCCAGTTATATTCCCACTACGCACGAATCCCCAGTTTCCCACTACGCCACGTGAACCCTCTCCATATTTCCCATCGCCCACAGTGCTCTCTCCCAGTTATCACAGCCGGCATCTTGTCCGTATTCCAACGCACAGCATCTCTTCCCATCCAAGCCACATGACTTCGTCATAAACCCAGGCAACTTCTGCAGTATCCACACGCCAGTGCACCTCTCGTCCCGTTATTCATCGCACGTGAACTCTTCTCCCGTTATCAACCAAGTGAACTTGTCCATTATTCCACTCGCCACACAGCTCTCTCTCCAGTTATCCCATACGCCACAGTGCATTCGTCCATTATTCCTCGCCCATGAACTTGCCGTTATTCCACTACGCCAGTGACTTGTACCTTATCCCATAGCAAGTGCAACTCTTGTCCGATTCATAGCAAGTGACTCGTCCGTTTTCCACCCACAGTGCAGCCTCTCTCGTCACGGGATATCCACTACGCCACAGTGCAACCTCTCTGTCCACGTGATATTCCCACTACGCCCACAGTGCAACTCTCTCGTCACGTTATATTCCCACTACGCCCCAGTGCAGCCTCTCTTGTCCCGGGATATTCCCACTACGCCCACAGTGCAACCTCTCTCGTCCACGGTGATATTCCCACACGCCCACAGTGCAATCTCTCTCGTCCCAAGTTATATTCCACTACGCCACAGTGCAACCTCTCGTCCCCAGTTATATTCCACTACGCCACAGTGCAGCCTCTCTCGTCCCAGTTATATTCCCACTACGCCCACAGTGCACCTCTTGTCCCCAGTTATATTCCACTACGCCACAGTGCAACCTCTCTCGTCCCAGTTATATTCCACTCGCCACAGTGACCTCTCGTCCCAGTTATATTCCACTACGCCACAGTGAGCCTCTTCGCCCCAGTTGTTCCCACTACGCCAACAGTGCAACTCTCTCGTCCCCGTTATGTTCCACTACGCCCACAGTGCAACCTCTCTCGTCCCGTTATATTCCACTACGCCCACAGTGCAGCCTCTCTCGTCCCGTTATATTCCCACTACGCCCACAGCGCAATCTCTTCGTCCCGGTGAGATTCCCACTACGCCACAGTGCAACCTCTCTCGTCCCAGTTATATTCCACTACGCCCACGTGCAGTTCTCTCGTCACCAGTTATATTCCACTACGCCCACGTGCAATCTCTCTCGTCCAGTTATATTCCACTACGCCACAGTGAACCTTTTCGTCCCAGTTTATTCCACTACGCCCACAGTGAAACTCTTTCGCCCCGTTACATTCCACTACGCCATAGTGCAACCTCTGTCGTCCCTGATATTCCCACTAACCCAGTGCAGCCTCTCTGTCCCCAGTTATATTCCCACTCGCCCACAGTGAAACTTTTCGTCCCCAGTTATATCCCACTCGCCCACAGTGCGCCTCTCCCCCGGTCCTCCCCATTTCTTCCCTAATTCCATACGCCCACAGTGCAACCTCTCTCGTCCCCAGTATATTCCACTACGCCCACAGTGCACCTCTCTCGTCCCAGTTATATTCCCACTACGCCACAGTGCAACCTCTCTCGTCCACGGTGTTTCCCACTACGCCCACAGTGCAACCTCTCTCGTCCACGGTTATATTCCCACTTCGCCCACAGTGCAGCCTCTCTCGTCCACGGTGATATTCCACTACGCCCACAGTGCAACCTCTCTCGTCCACGGTTATATTCCCACTACGCCCACAGTGCAGCCTCTCTCGTCCACGGTGATATTCCCACTACGCCCACAGTGCAACCTCTCTCGTCCACGGTGATATTCCCACTACGCCCACAGTGCAACCTCTCTCGTCCACGGTTATATTCCCACTACGCCCACAGTGCAGCCTCTCTGTCCACGGTGATATTCCCACTACGCCCACAGTGCAACCTCTCTCGTCCACGGTGATATTCCCACTACGCCCACAGTGCATCTCTCTCGTCCCAAGTTATATTCTCACTACGCCCACAGTGCAACCTCTCTCGTCCCCAGTTATATTCCCACTACGCCCACAGTGCAGCTTCTCTCGTCCCACTTATATTCCCACTACGCCCACAGTGCAACCTCTCTCGTCCCCAGTTATATTCCCACTACGCCACAGTGCAGCCTCTCTCGTCCCCAGTTATATTCCCACTACGCCCACAGTGCAACTCTCTCGTCCCCAGTTATGTTCCCACTACGCCCACAGTGCAACCTCTCTCGTCCCCAGTTATGTTCCCACTACGCCCACATGCAACCTCTCTCGTCCCCAGTTATATTCCCACTACGCCCACAGTGCAGCCTCTCTCGTCCCCAGTTATATTCCCACTACGCCCACAGCCAATCTCTGTCGTCCACAGTGATATTCCCACTATGCCCACAGTGCAACCTCTCTCGTCCCCAGTTATATTCCCACTACGCCCACAGTGCAGCCTCTCTCGTCACCAGTTATATTCCCACTACGCCCACAGTGCAACCTCTCTCGTCCCCAGTTATAATCCCACTACGCCCCAGTGCAACCTCTCTCGTCCCCAGTTATATTCCCACTACGCCCACAGTGCAACCTCTCTCGTCCCCAGTTATATTCCCACCACGCGCACAGTGCAACCTCTCTCGTCCCCAGTTATGTTCCCACCACGCCCACAGTGCAACCTCTCTCGTCCCCACTATATTCCCACTACGCCCATAGTGCAACCTCTCTCGTCCCCAGTTATATTCCCACTACGTCCACAGTGCAACCTCTCTCGTCCCGAGTTATATTCCCACTACGCCCACAGTGCAACCTCTCTCGTCCCCAGTTATATTCCCACTACGTCCACAGTGCAACCTCTCTCGTCCCCAGTTATATTCCCACTACGTCCACAGTGCAACCTCTCTCGTCCCCAGTTATATTCCCACTACGTCCACAGTGCAACCTCTCTCGTCCCCAGTTATATTCCCACTACGCCCACAGTGCAACCCTCTCGTCCCCAGTTATATTCCCACTACGTCCACAGTGCAACCTCTCTCGTCCCCAGTTATATTCCCACTACGTCAACAGTGCAACCTCTCTCGTCCCCTCTTTCCACCCTATCTGTGCCGTCTTCTTTTGCCCCTTCCCCACTTTTTGTGAACTTTTTATTTTCGTGGTAAAGATTACTTGTGTTAGGTGACTGCTCAACAATAATTGAGTACTGGTGATATGCGCATCTCTCTCTCTCTCTCTCTCTCTCTCTCTCTCTCTCTCTCTCTCTCTCTGTGAGTGTGTGTGTGTGTGTGTGTGTGTGCGTGCGTGCGTGTGTGCGTGCGTGCGTGCGTGCGTGCGTGCGTGCGTGCGTGTGTGTGTGTGTGTGTGTGTGTGTGTGTGTGTGTGTGTGTGTGTGTGGTGTGTGTGTGTGTGTGTGTGTGTGTGAGAAAGATAGTTGCTTGAAACTGGTGAAGAAAAATCGTGTTCAAAACATTGGAATGTCTTATTGTGAAGTATTTTACTCTTGAAGAAGCCCTGTGACGAAAGCTTGTTGCGTTGTTATTAAATTTGCCCCTGTGGGAAAAGATTGTCAGCTTGTTTTTCTGTACACTTTATTCTGCTGCACCTGCTGAGACCGTTTTATTGTGATGTGGTGCGGGCTCTACTTGAGAATTTTATCTGTGAAATTATTTCATTTGTCACAAAAATGAGTGAAATTATTTCATTTGTAACAACAACGAGTGACATTCTCAAGCTGGCCCCCATAACAAATTTCCTTCAAAAAGGACATAGGAACTCTTCAGGGACAGTTTAGTGGTTTTCTCCTCCAACAGGCACGTGCATAACTTAGAAAGAACTTTTTTTCCATGAAACATGGATCAAACAAAGTGTTCCCCTATGTGATGCAACTTCATTTTAATTTATCTTGTTGTTGTTCGTCCTTCGATTTCGAAGATGACCATGACTTCAATCTCAGATGGAAGATTGCTGAGTGTGGGTGCGCAGGTGGCTGGTGAGGCCGATCTGGGCCTGGAAGGAACGCCCACATGTGGGACACATGTGGGTGGGTGCTACAGTGGAGGTGGAGGTATCTCTGGCCTTGTGCACAGCTCACTTTCTCTCAGCTTCTGCTGTGCGTCTCTTGTCTGATGTACACGCACCCTTTGTGATGCTGCTTCGCCAGGCTAGGCGGTCCAGGGCAAGCGACTTCTAGGTGTTCAGGTTGATGTCCAGGCCTTTGAGGGACACTTTGAGGCAGTCCTTGAAACGCTTCTTCCACTCCCCAACTTTGCGCTTGCCCTGACTCAGTTCTCCGTACAGCAGTTGTTTCGGCAGTCGACTATCTGGCATTCTGACAATGTGGCCAGCCCATCTACCTCGGGATTTCTGAAGGAGAGTGTAGATGCTAGGAATGCTGGATCTTTCTAAGCGCTCTATGTCTGGGACTTTGTCCTGTCACTTGATGTGTAGGAGTCTGCGGAGACTGCTGAGGTGAAAATGGTTGAGCTGTTTGGCGTGTCTGCTGTAGACAGTCCAGGTCTCACTGGCATAGAGGAGAGTGGTTAGTACCACTGCATGGTAGACCTTCAGCTTGGTGGTAAGGCTTAGTCCTCTCTGCTCCCAGACATTTTCATGAAGTCTCCCAAACACAGAGCTGGTTTTGGCAATCCTGTTCCTGACCTCTGCGTCAATGTTCATAGCTCGTGAGGGTGTGCTGCCAGATAGGTGAAGTTGTCAACTGCCTGTAAGTTCTGCCCCTTTACCATGATGTGTGGTTCCTGGTATGGGTTACCTGGCGCAGGCTGATACATCACTTCGGTCTTTTTGGTGCTGATGTTGAGACCGAAGTTGTCGCAGGCTCGAGAGATGCAGTCCATTTCGTGCTGCATCATCTGCATGTGCTGGCATTGAGGGCGCAGTCATCAGCAAACAAGAAGTCCCTGATGACGGTCTCTTTCATCTTTGTAACAGCCTGCAGTTGCCTGAGGTTGAACAGCCCACCGACGGTTCTGAATCTGACGTGTATACCTCCCTGGCAGTCACGGAAGGCATCAGTCAGCAAGGCAGAGAAGACCATGCTGAAGAGTGTAGGGGCGAGAACGCAGCCTTGCTTTACGCCGTTGGTCACTGGAAAGGCTTCTGACTCGTCTCCATCATCCAGTACTTTCACCATCATGCCGTCTTGGAACTGTCGGACGATCGTAATGAACCTGCTGGGACAGCCAAATTTCTCCATGATCTTCCACAAGCCATCTCTGCTGATCGTATCAAAGGCCTTCGTCAGATCGCTCTGCTGTTTTTGGCATTTTTCCTGGAGCTGTCGTGCAGCAAATATCATGTCTGCAGTTCCACGTTCTGCACGAAAGCCACACTGGCTTTCTTGGAGGAGACCCTACTCAAGGTGTAGTAGAAGGCGGTTGAGCAGGACACGAGCCAAGATCTTCCCAGCTATGGACAGGACAGAGATGCCTCGGTAAATGCCACAGGACCGGCGGTTGCCTTTTCGCTTGTAGATGTGGAGAATGTTGGCATCTTTCAACTGTTGTGGGACCCTCTCTTCATTCCACATGGACTGGAAGAGCTGCGTCAGGTTCTGTGTCAAGGCTGGGCCTCCTGATTTGTAAACTTCGGCAGGGATTGCATCAGATCATGGCGCTTTGCCACAGGAAAGTTGTTTGATTGTCTTTCTGACTTCTTCTTCGGGGAGGGGGGGGGGGGGGTAAGGTCTTGCCTGATCTCCACTTGAGGTAGGCGTGCAATGGCCTTATCTTGATTGAAGCAGGGCGGTTGAGAACCTGGTTAAAGTGTTAAGCCCATCTGTCCAGAATCTGCTTCTTTTCTGTCAACAACTGGGTCCCATCTGCATCGAGGAGGGGAGAGGAGCCAGAGGACTGGGGTCCATGTACAGCCTTCAGAGCATCATAGAAACGGTTGGTGTCATGACTGTCTGCGTAGCCCTGGATTTCATCGGCCTTTTTGCTGAACCAGGCATCCTGCATTATGCAAAGCCTCTTCTGCACTTTTTGCTTTGCGCTGGTGAAGGCATCTTCCTTAGCTTGTGATGTTGGGTCATTCTGGTGCGCTCTGAACAGCCGGTGTTTTTCCAACAGCAGTGTCTGCACTTCTGCGTCATTCTCATCAAACCAGTCTAGGTTTCTACGGGTTGCTGGTCCGAGGTGTTCGAGGGCAGTAGAGTGGACTACATCTCTGAAGGCCTCCCACTGCTCTTCAATGCTGATGTGGTCATCCTCTTGTGTCTTGGGCAGCCTGCCATCTAGGTCATTGGAGAAATCTGCAACTTTACTATCCTTGAGCTTGGAGACGTTGAGCCTCTTTGTAGTCTTCTGACCTTGGGGTCTTCGCATGGGCAGGATGCAGAGTTTAAACTTTGACACGATGAGGCTATGATCAGTCCAGCAGTCGGCACCACACATGGTCTTCGTCACTCTCACGTCTCGCGCATCTCTCTTCCTGGTGATGACATAATCAATCAGATGCCAGTGCTTGGAGCATGGATGCATCCATGATGTCTTGTTGCGGGTAGAGAGGCGGAACAGAGTGTTGGTGATGACAAGGTCATGAGTAGCGCACATCTTGAGAAGCAGGAGGCCATTGCTGTTGCAGTTGCCAGTACCGTGTCTCCCAATGATCCCTTCCCAGGTCTGGTGATCGGTCCCCACTCTGGCGTTGAAGTCCCCGAGTACGATTAGCTTCTCAGACGGTGGGACTGCCGCGATGAGAGTGTCTAGTTCTTCATAGAACTTGTCCTTGATGTCATCTGGGTTGGTCATTGTTGGAGCGTACGTGCTGATTAGTGTTGCACTCTTCTTGTTTCCAAGTGGAAGCTGGAGTGTCATCAGGCGATCGTTAATGCCCTCCGGGAGCTTGATTACTTTCCGGGTGAGATAGGATCTGATGGTAAATCCCATGCCTGCCTCTCACCGTTCAGTGCTGCTGTGAATTGGCCTTTGGCCGCTAGGCATGTTTCGCTAAGTGCTGCTATGTCAACGTGGCAGCGAGCAAGTTGTTTGGCGACCAGTGCAGTTCTTAGCTCTGGTCTGTTTGCCGTGGCATTGTCCAGTAGAGTTCGCACGTGTCTCGTGCCGAGGTTGAGCACCTTTGTTTTTGTTTTCTTCGTAGTTCGACCGCTGGGAGGGACACCCCGCCAGCCGCGGTTTGCTGGCCAGAGTAAGGTGAAGCAGGCAATGTTAAGGGCACCTTTTCTAGCCCCTTCCTCTCACTATGGAGGTGAGCAGTGCGGTCCTAAAAAGGCCTGCTCAGACACCCAGGGGGCTGCCGAACTCCACTTCTGCTTCGTCCAGTAGAGAGCGACCACATGCCCTGGGCCACCTGTGTGCAGGCTCGTGACTGACAGCTCCCAGTGTGTCCACACCTGCTGCCTTCGCCACTTGCCCATCGCTACAAGACTTGAGGTTGCGCTGTTGGGTTCGAAGTCATGACTTGCGCTTGACTTGGATTATAGTGAGGGGGAGTTGCGCGTCATCAGCCTCACTCTCTCGCCTCAGTCCATCTGTGTCCAGTGGCAAGACGAAGTCGAGATGGCTGGAGACAGATTGGGGTGCAGTGGATGACCGCGACGTCTTTTGTGTCTTGACACGCCCTGTGTGCTCCAGAACGCGTTGATGGAAATCGGCTTTCTGCCCGTTGAACCACAGTGGTTTCTTCCACGCAGTCCGCCGAATTCAGCTTCGCATACAAGGTAGACAAGCCCTAGAGTTGATGAGATAAATGAAAATGAGTGACTGATATTTGAATGGTACGGGAAACGACTGAATGAGCGGCAGTAGGCTGCTCTTCAGCCGGCTCTACCTGGGTAGGCAGCCCGTTGAGTGAGTGAGGTAGTGTGTTTATTGTAAAGCACTTAGAGCTTGGTCTGTGACCGAGGATAGGCGCTATATAAATACCCAATATAATAAATAATAATAATAATAATAGTTGAGGGTCGGTGACCCATCAACGTATCAGCTATGCTTGCGGTATGCTCGCAAGATAGTGGAGACTGTGGGGGCGGGAACGTCCAGCTGGATCCAGATAATTTATCTTAAGCCACCAGTGGCAAATGAAATCAGCCCCAAAAGGAGACCTGCCCTAGAGGCCTTTATTACTGCATGTACACAGCAGTTTCTGGATCCATCAAGAAGATGCAGACTCAGGGACAATTCATCTCCAGGTGAACAGAATGCTCTTAAAAAGTGGAAGCGACTTCCTGTCACTCAGAACGCTGTTTTGAGGTTTGTTGATAAGGGCAGTGTAACTGTGATTACATCCTTGAAAGATGATAAGGAAGTAAGTATGAACGAATTGTACAGATAGGATTTTTATGGCGTCAACATCCTCCCAATTGACCCCACAATAAGCACCACATTTGTAATAAATGGCTAGATTGAAACAAAAAGAATGTGAAAAGCTGATCAGTGAAGACATGGCAACTTTAGTTTGCCCAAAGTCTGACATTGTGTACACATTAAGCCACTGGAGAAAATTCAAAAACAACACCATTCCCTTACAGATACTCGTTTTCAGGTTCACGCACACCAGCTGTGATATTACTGTGTTAGGCGTTGAAGAACTATATGAACAGGCCGGAACCTAAATATGAGAGCGCTGGCATCGTTCATGTTTATCGTTGCTTGGCAGTTGACAAGGGAGGTCAATCTGGCAAGGGCATTCACTCTGACGTGTTACTACATGGCGAATAGATTTAACACTAAGGACGATGCCATTACATCCCTCCTTTCATGATAGAAAATGCTGCTCTTGTCACTTGAATATCTGGTGCTGAACCATAGTAACTAGTTGCACTGTCAATCCTATTTGCTCAATGTCAATGATACACAAAGAGTTTATTCTGAACACAGAACTTAAGAAAAAAAATTGAAACTGTCTCAATTAAATTGTCTCTATCAATCTTTTTGGTTTGTGTGTTAGTCATCCTTGTTAGCCTGGGGTGCATCAGTATCTGTTTCACTGGATTTGAGGGTAGGCCAGCGTTTGCTGGCTTCAGTGGTATGCGAACTGGTTGACTGGTAGATCCTGTCATCTGATTTGGTCTTTTCAGATGTATTGGGTATTTTCTTGGAGCCTGTACTACCGGCTGTGCTTGGTCTTTCAGGGTAATGTGACATGCTCCATCAAACTCACCAATACCTTGAAGTCTGTCTTGATACAGCCATTTGAGGTCTTCATCAACACTGATTGGAGGTGGATATGGCTGGTCAGGCAGTGTGCTGATTGGGCAATTGACTGTGATAAGCTTGAGTTTCTGGCTGTCACTCAGTCCAAGAATAGCTGGTCCAGATGCATCTGCAATGTATCAATTTTTTTTTTCATGCTGACACGGATATTTGATGTATCCATACTGTGGAGCGATTGTCCCATTGTATGCTGTAAGGGTGGTGTGGCTTACAGTGGTAGTACCTGCTTGTGGATAGCCTTCTGCATCCAGATTTTCAGGAAACATTTGTCCGTATATGCGTAAAGGAAGTGTGTTTCCTTGTGTTCCAGTATCAACTTTTACTTTCAAAGTTGCTGTGTATTCTTCCAAAGCATAATCTTCAGATCCACAAAAATGTCTGTTCTGTTGCTAGCTGTTTTGTCATCTACAGAGGAAAAGTACATGTTGTCCATTTCATCAGCCATGTCGTCTTCATCGTTGTCAGTCTGTTTTGTGTTGATTTCATATTGTCGACGTGCTTTCAATGCACATTGCTACACGCCTTGGTTGTTCATCTTCATTTCGCTTCTATGTAAAGTATGGTATTTGTTTCTTTCATGGATTGAACGACACATTGTCTGCCAGTGATTCAGTTTGCCGCACACAAAGCATGTAGATCCATATGCTGGACAATTTGTTTGGTGCATGGTCTGTACCAGTTTCCACATCTGATTTTTTTCTTGTAGATAATGTCAACGCTGGAAGGAAGATTTTACGTTGAATGAAGATGGGTCATTTTTTTCCCACATGAATGATACTACCTTCAAGTGTGCAACATATATCAGTGGCATTTATGATTGTCAGAGTGTTATCCTTTGCTAGGAGTGTTCGTTGCACTTCTGGATACTTCATACCAGCAAGGATTTGATCTCTGACGCATTCGTCCTGGGCTTCTTGGCCCAAATTCTTATAGCAGACTATCTGTTATCTGGCACAACATCTTAAACACCAAGTAATTGATTCAAAATAGTTCTCACAAAAAGAAGGAATCAACCAGAAATTTGCTGCCTCGCCAAAGCCCGTCATGTTCGTGATACGAAATGTAGTCTCACTCTTCCCTAATGTTGACAACACACATAAAATTCCAGAATTAGAAAATGCTCTTATAGTAACCCCGGAAATTAAAAATATTCCACTTAAATGCTTTCTGGTGGCACTTCACATTGTGCTAGATAACAAATGTTCTTAATTTTTACATGTAACGAGAAGCAATATCTTTGACAGACCTACCCAAAGGACTGCTGTGGACCTATTTCAAAATAGTGACTATGTGGACAATTCTATGGCAGATTCAGATGAATCCCTGATTAAAAAATGTCCTGTACCCCTTCTGTCCACATTAAAGCTTGATGGAGAAAATAGTGACCAGAGTCTAGACTGGACTAGGTACAGGGACGATGATATTGCTATCCTTTTGGGCAAAAAACATACACACTTTTGAGAAACATCTCTGAAATATCAATCCACACGATGTCAAATAGACTGTCAAAGAAGGAAAAGCAGCCCAATACCCCGATCTCAAACTCACATTAGAAAATGGTTACATCCAACATTGACCTTAACACTAAATGCTGTCACAGCTATTGTCCAAGAACAAGCTGCCACCCACAGTCAGTTATCAGGGGTATATTACTGGGTATTGGTATTAGGCTTAGGATGCTTTGTAGAAAAGTTGAAGTCTGTAGCCTGAGGCTGGATAAATATACCAGATGGTTTAGTTTAACATGAAGGACTCTTAATAAGACAGGCAAACAACTGGAAGAGGTAACAAGGAGAAAAAAGACATGATATAGTTTTTCCAAGCCTGAAAAAAAGAAAAAAGAAAAGAAAAAAAAAGGATTGCTTGAGTCACACAGTATTACCCAAGACTTTCTTCTAGAAGTAGCGTCATCAACAATAACCTCCACTTCCTGTAGGCACATCCTCTAGAAAAAAATACTCTCTCCAAGAAAACCATCATTGCAGCAGGCAGGAAAACGAATTTTGGGGAAACATTTAAACCCACTGTCACAAAACATTTCTGTGTGCACGGCCCACACCGCAAATCTGCTTTTTTTCTCTGCAGTGTAAAAAAGAAGATATGCCACTGTGCAACGTCTTCTACTCTCTCTTTTCATTTAAAAGCCCATGGTATGGGAGATCCTGGCGTATCCGATAACATATACATGTACCTCTACTCGTGTTATTTATATCATACTGTGCAAGATATATTCAAATGCCTCGTACATAGGTTCTACAAGAGAAAACCCTCACAACAAGCTCAGATGGGCAAATCATACAGGTGATTCGACAATTGAAAAAGATAATAACGCATGTAGAGTGGCACAACACGCGGCTGAAAAGATCAGCCAATACAGTTCTGCCCATACAAGCAATAGAATTGGTGAAAAAGGATGAACAGTTGTTGGGCGGAAAGACTTTTTGACAAGCAAACCTTGGTACGACTTTCAAAGAACTCAATAACAGAACAGACCTGTGTCATCCATTGCAGATAAATAAAAAGCAGATAACACATGTTACGGCAATCCATATATCTGTTTTCGTTAAATTGAAGAAAAGAATCAAAATGACTGCTTTTGCTACATAGATGATTTTAAAGTGATTTTTGTTTATGTTCATGTGTGACACAGGTGACACTTGCTCTAAATATATGAGTTTTATGTACCCTGTATACAGCACATAGTATTCCCCTCTTCCAGATTTCCCTTCTACCCCCATCCTCGATGTCATGTGATGTAGCCTCACATGGCGACATGTGACGTTCCGTCGCGTACGCCCTTATTTGTTATAAAGCATTTCCCTAGGTAGAGAAGAGGAAAGGTAAAAGAAAGGTTAATTTGTATGGCCTGACCAGTGTGATCGGTGTCTCTGGTGGCTATGAAAACAGTTCAGTAAAATAGATGTAGGGTGATTATTGGTTGAATGGACGGACCTTGTCCATTGGTCAAGTAACCAAGGGCTGGTAATGCGTAGAGTTAGATGAGTAATCACTCAGGAAGAGTGCAAGAAGGAAAAATAAGGTTTAGGAAGGAGATGGCTTGGGGACACTGACCAGACAGATTGTTTAGAACGAGTTTTCCCTGCAATCTACCATTACCAGGTGAGGTATAGACAGATGGGGAGAGAAAAAAGAGAGAGTTAAGAAAAAGGAAAAAGGGAAAAGAATTTATCATTATTCAGATTTTGAAATAGATTACTTACACGGACTTCATTCGTGTTTCAGCCCTTCCCGGTGCTGTGGCAGCACCAGTTAGGCGACTGAGGCAGTCGCACAAGTATTTGGGCGACAGTGCTGCGGCAGCACCTAATTGTCTCCAGAGTTGGGGAATCGAGCTGGAAAAGACGACGGCTGCGCCAGTCGTGAGAAAATTTAAAGCGTTTGTCATGTTGACCCACAATGATTTTTAATTGTCCCCCTGGGTCGGAATTCAGATACTAGCCATCTTTGATTCTTCGTCAGAAAATATATGAATTGTTTCTCCAGTGAGGAGGAGAAACCATTAAAAGATGTATTTGTGAATTATGTATAATGAGATGAAAAGATGTATTCGTGAATTATGTATAATGAGATGAAAAGATGTATTCATGAATTATGTATAATGAGATGAAAAGATGTATTCGTGAATTATTATGTATAATGAGATGAAGTTTGGTCCCAGCTAGTATATCTGTGGAATGTTTGTACCTCCACTGGAGAGGAGGAATGAAAAATAATTCTTAGAAAACAAACCAGTTGAAAGATTTGAAAAGTTGATTATTGTTTAGTAAACTATTCCCCGGAGAGGAGGGGGAGAAGAAGAGTTATTGTAGTGCGCCTTCTGGTTGTTTGGAGAGATTGCGTGTGCACGGAGTGAATGCTGAGCTGAGTGCGTGCATGCATTTATGCTCAGTGTGACACTCGCATACCATCCCCTAGCTTCTAGTTTTGTATCTCTGACACTTATTTTATTCCTCACCATCTTCTCTCTCTCTCTCTCTCTCTCTCTCTCTCTCTCTCTCTCTCCTCTCTCTCTCTCTCTCTCTCTCTCTCTCAGATATAGAGCCCATGCAAAGACAGAACTGCAGAAAGGAGCACAAAAAACAAACAAACAAACAAACAAAAAAAAAACAAACAAAAGAAAAGAAAACAAAACAAACAAAAAAAACCCAACTATAACACTTCTCAGTTAAAACAGAAAACGAAAGAACAAGAAGCAAGGTTGGGTTATAACATGTGATCCTAGTGTACCTAACAACTTAGTAAACATCAAAAGCAGCCTACACCTTATATATGCAAATCCTGAAAATCGAAAACTATTTCCCCAAAGATTTCTTATGGCAGCAGATGGAAGACGCAAAAATCGAAGAGAGATATATCAACCCACTGATCCCAAACGCTTTGTCCAGTATGGTCCTTGACACATGGATTGTACCCTTTGTCAGCCCTACGACGTCACACATGTGCACACTCTATGCAGGTTCAGGAAGTTGTGTCTCCCTGGGATGGACGGAAGTAAAAAAATCAGGCTACACATTGCATTCACAATACAAACACATGTTATTTATTTAACAAGACGTAAAATTCACACTGATGCAGTGTATGTGGAATCCGAAAAAAAAAAAAAAAAAAAAATGAAATAAAATTAAATTAAATTAAGAATTAAAAAAAAACTCAAGAAAAGATGGGCAAATCATAAGTCTTATACATTAAGCTGAAAAAAAAAAGTTTTAAAAAGGCACAATTTCATACCACAGCAATAACCTTCCATGCTTGCCGGTGGAGACTGAGCTTGTGTATGCATCCGAAAGAATTTTGGCCTTGAAAGTGATTTCAGGGGACAAGCAGTTGATTGTGGTAAATGTTTATGCCCCTAATATTTTACAAGAAAAACATGTTGTTTTTTTGATAAACTAGAGGATGTTATTAAAAATGCAAATGTCAGTAATATTGTCATGTGTGGTGATTTTAACGCTGTCTTAGATAATGAGTATGATGTAATAAGTGGTGAATATCATGATCAGCGTATTGTACAGAGATTCAGTAGGATGCTTAGTGAATGTGATTTACACGACACATGAGATTCTTTTATAATGAAGAGAAGGAATTTAGCTGATCAAGAAGAAACCCATTTATTGCTAGAAGAATAGACTACATGTTGACCAACTCATCCATCTTTGAAAAAGTAGTGCAAAGTACTATTCAGAGTGTGTCTTCTCCAATCACACAGGATGCTTCATGTCTGTTAAGTTTGTAGATAATGAACATGGTCCAGGGTACTGGAAATTCAATAGCTCGTTACTTTCTGATATAAACTATGTTCATTATTTGAACAGCTTTTTAGACGATTTTGAAAAGGACCCTGAAGAAGACGATCAGGTAACTTGGGAATTACTAAAAGTTAAAATCAAAGGATGTACCAGCAAGTTTTCAAAAGAGAAAGCATTGTCAACTAGAAATAAAATAGCACACCTTTACGCTTATTTGAACACATTAGATACTGCTCTCAGCTTTGACCCAGATTGCAGTGAAACACTGCGGAAAAGAGAGCACATGAAACTTCAGTTAGAATTAAAAGAAAGAAACAAAACCCGTGCGGCACAGGTACGTGCCCGTGTACAGTGGATAGAGCAGGGCGAAAAGAACACTATTTTTTTTTCTTTGTTTAGAGAAAGCCCGTGCTAACTCGAAAATTATGGAAAGTATTAAACAAAATGCAGATGGGGTTGAGGTTACGAAACAGAAAAACATTCTAGCTGCACAGAGGGATTATTTTAAGAATTTATATAAGAAAAAAGATAAATAGTGATAATATGTTACAAAGAATGCAAGCGTTCTTGCGTGGTGTGGTTGTGCCTTCTTTATCTAATAACGATAGAGAATATCGTGATAGTAATCTTTTAGAGCAAGAAATTCGAAGTGCTCTGAAAGAAATGAAAAATGGTACTAGTCCTGGCAGTGATGGACTAACAGCCGAGTTCTACAAAGTGTTCTGGAGTCGTATCAGTAAGTATGTAATGGCGTCTTTTAACGCTGCATTTGAAACAGGTAGCATGTCCTCTTCTCAGCGTAAGGCCGTTACTTATACATAAAGGAAAACGTTTATCAAGGAATGATCTAAATAACTGGTGACCAATATCTTTAACTAATGTGGACTATAAACTCCTAGCTAAAAGTCTGGCATGGCAATTAGGTAATGTCATAGATAATCTGATATGCGATGATCAAGTTGGATATATAAAAGGAAGACGAGTATCTACATTGCTTCGCTTTATTGATGATGTCACAGATCAGCTGCGTCAAGACAATAAACCAGGCTTATTATTAACTATCGATTATTTTCATGCTTTTGATTGTATTTCCAAAGAATTCATGTTAAATTCCTTTGAATTGTATGGTTTCGGGGAGCGCTTCTTTAATTGGGTATCGATATTAACAACCAACTCTGTAAGCAGTATGAAGTACTGTGGATGGATATCCGAGCCTTTTAATGTGGAATCGGGCATCAGGCAAGGTTGCCCATTTTCTCCATTAGCCTTTGTTCTAGCCCTTGAACTGTTGGCAATCAAACTACGGCGATCTTCTGAGATTAAGGGCATTAAATTAGAGTGTATAGGTAAAGCTGACGATATTTGTACATTATTAATAGCCTTGTACGCTGATGACATCACATTGTTTTTAGCTGAGGGAGACGATATGCGATTAGCCCTTGAAATATTTGACAGGTTTTCCTTTATATCAGGTCTGACAATAAACAGAAATAAATCTGAAGCAATGTGGCTGGGAAGTAAAATAAACAGTGGACACAACCTTCAGGGTTTTACATTTTAAAATAAAACAAACATTTTGGGTGTGTGTTTCAGCAACAGTACTTGTGCATCTGAACTAAAAGAGAACTGGGCAGGTAGCACTGACAACTGTAGACGTCTGATTGCAATGTGGGAAAAAAATATTTGAGTATTATGGGAAAGGTGAGTATTGTAAAAACGTTTTTGATCTCACAGTGGATCTACATTATGCAAGTAATAGTGGTACCAGATCACGTAATTGATGAAGTGAACAGATTACTATATAGATTTTTGTGGAGGAAAAAAGACTGCAACAAAAAAAAGCATTTGAAAAAGTTAAACGAATTGTACTGTGTACCCAAACAGAAAAGGGAGGGATTAGAATGATAGATTTAAAAGTATTTCAAACTACATGTTTGCTACAATGGGCTGTCAAACTAAGCTCAAACAACGACACCGATAACGCCACAACTAATACTAAATGGTGGCTAGTAGCCAGAAACATATTTTCTGCATTTGGAGAAAAGTGTGTATGTTTTTATGCAACAGTAAAAAGTACACAATTTAAGGAATTTGAACTTATCAAATCACATTTTTGGAACTTGGTTTTACGTGCTTGGTTAAATAGCAACAACCATTTAGTGTTGCCTGTGTCTCATGTGATTTGGAACAATAGTTCGATAAAGTATCAAGGAAACGTCTTGTTTTTTTAAACACTGGATTAATAAAAACATACTAAGCGTAGGCGATATATTGATAAACAACTATACGCTGAAATCTTTTAATGAAATAATCGATGTAGTGGAAAATTCATCCTGTCGTATCTTAGAATATAATGTTGTTTGCAATACTATAAACAGTTTTATACGTGTTCAGCATTATTTGGATCTACAGTTATCTGATAATAGTGCTCACCTCAACTCTCCTGTGTTTTGTGGCAAACGTTTGTCAACCGTTAGTTTCGAAAACAACTAGCAGATAATAGAGCCTTGTGCGGTAGGTTTTTGGAAGAGATATTTGAGTTTGACATCACACCACAAATATGGAATATCGCTATATGTGCAACAAAAGAAACAAGGCATCGTCTTTTACACTGGAAAATGTTGCAGAATATTTATCCGACTAACATCATGCTGTATAAGATGAAAGTCAGAGGTGACAGCAAATGTTCATGTTGCAGAGATATTGTTGACGTGATAGAACATTTTCTCTTTGAGTGCCCTTCTGTCTTAGCATTTTGGAGAAAGGTTGAGAATTATATTCTCATTAATCTTGACGTTCATGTGAAGTGCGACGTCTTAAAAGTGATATTTGGTGTTAATAACCGGAACATTAGAAAATCAACACTTAATAAACTTAATCACATAATATTAATTGGAAAAATGTGTGTGAGCATTTAAAACACACACACACACACACACACACACACACACACACACACACACACACACACACACACACACACACACAAAAACATCAACAACAAAAAACCGAATGCTTCGATGTCCATTTGTACAATATTCGAAGCACATATGTCGCTACATAATAGATTTATATTCAAATGACATCAGTCAATTCAAATTGTACTAATTGTATTGCATTGCATTGTACTAGTTCTGTTGTATTGTATCAGCCTTCATCAAGCCCTCAATGCTCGGTCTATAATCAACTTGACTTGACCGTATTGTTTTACACTGCTCTTATTTATAACATGGTTTTTCCTGTGGTCTGGATTGCTCTATAGTTTTCACAGATGTTTCATGTGGTTTGCATTGCTCTGTAGTTGTAACAATTTTCTATGAGATTTGCAGGAAAAAAAAGAAAAAAAAGGAGTTGAGGGATTTATTATTTCTGTTGTCCGTCATCTGTGACTCAGTCTTAACACAGCTGAAATAAAACCAGGAATTGGTCTGGCTTCAAAAAAAAAAATAAAAAAAAAGTTCATAAATGTTCTTGATGGATATTTTTTTTGCGTTGACCGTGGTTTCATGTGACGGAATACGTGACCAGCCTGTAATGCCTTATATGAAAATGAGCAGGAATTAAATGTCTCTTTATAAACAATGCACCTGCGGATCTCTTTGCCTATGCTTGCTGTTGATCTGATCACTGCTTATGAAAAGTGTGTTGGCTATGTCTTTTTTTTTTTCCTCTTTCTTTACTTTGTAACACGCAAGTCAGTCTGGTCACATTTTATTCTTAATATTACGAAGGTTGGTGACATCTGAGTGTGTATTCAATAAGGTTATAATGTTGTTTTTTTCAATAAACGATTTTGTAATTTATTTTGGGTGTGTCGTGTTGTTTTGGTTCTCATTACGAGAGAGTTTATAGACTGGCAGGTAGGGGATGAAAGTCTGTCGTAGAGCATGTGACAGTTACACACTAGTTCAGTAGTTCGGTAGTGACTTCTCTCATTTGAACCACTTCGAAATGTATGTCTGCAACTCAATGGTCATTTTTGATGGACACTGGTTAAGAACACAGAATCAATGAAGAGACAAGTCGTCATATTGATCACCTTGAGACAATTTTCTACTCATTTCGCGGACACGCTTTCCTGTGTTTCAGCCTGTGTAGAGTTAGCATGAGGCAGTCACTAATATATGGTTGCATGTACAATGCTTTAAAGATGATTGTTTTAATTTCTGATTTATTTTCGTTGAAACGATTGGGTCATAGCTATTAGCAACAGATCAGTTTCCGCCATTTAACAACACTTGATAGGCTAATAATGGTCCACGTTACACCAGTTAGCGCTGCACTACCAAGCAATAATCCTTTTAACATCAATGGCTTCACTGCTGCAAGCAATACTCCCCTTTACTGCAATTAGCAGGACACTAATTAACAATATTCCACATTTTTTTTTCTTGATTTCACATATTGTAGTTCCCACAAACATTACGAAAGTATATTTGTTACCCAATACGTTTGATTTTATAGAGGAAGACGGCATGGTAATGAAGACGTTCGTCATCTGTCACTATTGATTGGCAGTAACAGGATGAGACTGTCACTGTCAGTCGTACCTGTCAGTCATAAATCAGAGCACTTCTGTTAACAGAATTACGTACTTTCTGGGAAAGATATAATTGATATAAATCAGAAACACACACACACACACACACACACACACACACACACACACACGCACACACACACACACACGGACGCACGTACACACGCACGCACGCATACACACACGCACGAACGCACATACGCACGGACGCACGTACACAGTTAGATAGATAGATAGATTGATGGATGGATAGATAGATAGTTATGTGTGTGCGTGCAGGCGTGCATCCACGCGTGCTCGCGTGCATGCATGCATGCATGTGTGTGTGCGTGTGTGTTGTGTGTGTGTGTGTGTGTGTGTGTGTGTGTGTGTGTGTGTGTGTGCATGGGCGCGCTCGTCTATAAAAAAAAGAAGCTGATAAGGATGATGAAGGGAGGGGTGGGAAAAAGAGAAATGCATGAGGAGAATAGAGGACACACGGTGCTGAACAGGAGGGATGGGAACAAGATAAATGCATGAGAATAGAGGACACACGGTGCTGAACAGGAGGGATGGGAAAAAGATAAATGCATGAGGAGAATAGAGGAGAATAGAAAATAAGGGGGGGGGGGGGGGGGGGAGATGTCATATTCTATCATTAATGGATTAATACACTTCATCACTTGCATACTTCACTCACCCACACATAAACTGTCTGAATCACTACAGTGGAAGGACATTAAACCGACGACGACACACACACACACACGAATGGAAATTTGACTGTCGTCAAAAACATTTATGATAAAAAATCACTTGCGACAATTTTTCATTCCGGGGCAGGCTGCATTATTTTCTGTGATATTTTGACGCTCAACCGCGGCGACATTTTTTCACTTAGCAGAAAAAAATCGTCGCTGTGAAATATTAACGCTGCGACCATATTTCACGGGAAATGTTAACGCTAGCAGTAAGATTTCACGTGAAAATGTGTCGCAAGCGACAGCATTCACTGACTACAATATTTCACAGTGTCCTGTCGCAAAATTTCGAGCGACAGTATTTTATAGACAGCTACAATATTCTATGGGACATTTTTCGTGAAAAGTTGTAGCGCGACAATTGTTTCCAGCAAATATTGTCGCTGCAACAATATTTCACATGAAATGCTATCGCTGCGATACAATTCTACGGCGACAGTATTATATACGACACCGGCTCTACCTGGGTAGGCAGCCCGTTGAGTGAGTGAGGTAGTGTGTTTATTGTAAAGCGCTTAGAGCTTGGTCTGTGACCGAGGATAGGCGCTTTATAAATACCCAATATAATAATAATAATAATAATAATAATAATAAAAGTACATGAGGGAATGGTGAAAACTGTACAACAACATGAACAGAGGTTGTTTACCTTCAGAGGTGAAAAAAGCAACATGATAGGATAATGTTTACCTTCAGAAATTGAAATAAACATCCATACTACTGGTAGATATATTTACTGAAAATTGAATGAGTTGTTTGTATGTGAGAAGTATTGCTCGGCACAGTAGTGAAATCGCTTTGAAAGTTAACAGTCGTGTAGCTGATTTAGCGTTGTGGTTTTCAAATTCGTACATACAGGCTTATGGACAGAATGCAGGTTGTGTGAACAGTTATCATTTTTCATTCGCAAATGTATGCTTTGGCAACATTTATAACAACAAAAAAACAGAAAAAGAAAAAAAAAAAACACACACACACACACACACACACACACACACACACACACACACACACACACACACACACACGTTCTTTATGTTTACACCAGGAATTACAAACTCAGTTGAAGTTTTGCATTCTAACAGTTTCTTATTTCTGACCATCACCAGCTGCTTCCCAGTGCTGCATATTTGTTTTAAGAGGATGACTGCACGGGCACTAGCCAATAGTTCTGTTCACACTGCTTGATTCAAAATTCACATATGCGTCTATAGAGGTTTTAATGTTCATACTTTTATGTCCTTTTATCTGTAATTTTTTTTGTCCTGTCCCGCCTTCTCCCCTCCCCACTCCTCCACCACTCCCCCCTCCTTTTCGAAATCCCACTTGAATTATCTTCATAGTGACTGATAACTTGTTTACCTGCTTTTCTCTTCTTTCCACATTTCATTTATTCTCTCTGCTCGTTTGTTTGCTTGTTTGTTGCCCTCTCTGAAAAAAGACCTGCAGGTTGAACTTCGGTTCTTCGATGTTTGTTACGTCCATTTGGCAGTCCAATATTTCAGCGTTTATTTTCACCCCTTGGTGGTCAGCATTGTGCTGTCAGTGTGGAGAATTCTGCTGATCAAGGACACCCCAGTAAACTACTGGGCAACTGAGAAGTAAACTCTGACATTCGCAAAATACAATGTCAACAGATAGAGGAGACATGTTGTTTACTTTTAACCCATATATGCCTGAATTTTTTTCTTTGGTTTTCATGTATTCAGGGGTGTACAATATTGCACGTGAATGAATGAATATTTGATACAATGTCTGTTCACAAGGATATTGATTTTAGACATCATGCAAAAGTTACCTCCCCCCTCCCCCCCTTTCAAAAATAAGAACAAGTGAAATAAAACTTCAAAGTAATCTTCCAATAGGTGCGGATAGAATAACTTTTGCAATGAAGATAATGTCAATTTCTTCATCATTCAAAATGTCCCTTATGTTATCATACTTCAGAAAGAAAAAAACAAACAAACAAACAAACAAACAAAAAAACTCCATATTATTCATTCGGTATCTAGCAAGCAAAATTGGGCATTCTAATAGTAGTGATGAATTGACAGTTTAAGATTGCAAATACAGTTAACTTTTGCGTACTTAGCTTTCCACGTGTTTAGTCGCATTTTGTACAGTAAACTAATTATAGGTCTACTATATGTCAAGACTTTAGATCTAGAAGCAGATGGACTAGTACAAGTGGATTTTTCCAACAAGGAGTACATTTCATCTGTTGATAATGCTGATTTCTCATTTGAGACTGTGTCAGAGTTATTGAAAGCTCCTCGGTTAGCAGCTCTATCAGCAGCCTCCTTCCAAAACAGCCCAGAATGAGATGGCACCCAGCAAAAGTCAATACCAATACCTTTTATAGCTACACAATGAATTAAACAATTAATTTCAAAGACAATATCGTTACGACTGTTGCAGCTACTTTGCTTGAGCGTTTGTAAAACTGATTTTGAATCAACACATAGTAATATGTTATAAGTGGAATAAGGTAGATCACAAATGAATTCTAAAGCTTGCATTATTGCGTATAATTCAGACGTAAATATTGAAACACGTTTGCCTATATAATATGACTTTTCTATTCTGAGTGAAGGAATAACAAAACCTGCACCACTGTCTGACGTTTCTAAGACGGAGCCATCAGGGAAAAGTTTTAGATGATTTGAATATTTTGAATCTAAATGAAGGCGAACGTCAGTAACTAATAAATTCTCTTCTTCATTTTTGTTGTAACTGCTGTATTCTATATCAAACTTTGCCTTTCTTTGTTCCCATGGTGACATCATTGGTATAACAGACATGAATGAAATATTGTGAATATCTATTTTGCTTTTACTCATAACGTCTTCAGTAAAATTCTTGATAGGCTGAAGACGTGTTATGTTTTTTGCTCTCTTTGGGAACTTGTTCCTGCATTTAAGAATATTTCCTCCAGTGTATTATCAACGATAGATAAACTTCTGATTATATATTTTGAAAATGCTAATTTTCGATGTTCTGTTAATGACAACATGTTGCTCTCTTTATATGTTCCATGAGTGTTAGATTACATACAGACACCATGAGCTAGCTTGATAGCCCTACTATCTATGCTTTGTAACTTATTTAAAAGAGTATTTGAAGCACTGAAATACACCTCTTGCCCATAAGAGAGTGCTGATCGAACTAAAGAAATTGCAAGGTGTAATAATGTTTTGGTATTTTGGCTCCATGTCTGTTTATTTATGATTTTTAAAAACATAAGTCTTTTTCTTGCTTTATAAATCAAATAATCAATATGAACTTTCCAATTTAATTTTGATGTTAAATGTACACCGAAAACTTTAACAGAATATTACAAACAAGAGGGTTTCCATCCAATACTAACAGAGGAAGAGTTTTATGATTTTCACCATTATTAAAAAGCATAAGATAAGTCTTTTCATAAGACATTTCAATCCATTTTATTTCATATATTGATTTAGATTATTAAGTTCTCTTTGGTATATGTTCTGAACGTAATGAACAGTTCTTTTGTTAGTATGTTTTCTCAAAGATGTGTTGATCCAAATAGCTATATTGTCTGCGTATTGCACAACATTTGTTGTTTTTGATAGACAGTTTGTTAGATCGTGAATTAATATATTAAACAATAATGGAGCTAGTACAGATCTTTGTGGAATGCCTATATCAATTCTTTTCGCTGAAGAGTAGACATTTCCCAATCTGACTTGTATTACCCTAACTGATAACAAATTACTAATGTAACGATAAGTTATACCTGTTATTCCATTTTTTTTTCAATTTATATTAAAGTCGTGCTTGCCAAACACTATCATAAGCTTTTCGTACATCAAAGAATGTGGCAAGTGTATTTTTTCTTTTGGAGATTTGTTTTTTATTTGAGTTGTAAGTTTAACTAAGTTGTCTGTTGTGCAACGTCCTTTTCTAAACCCAGCTTGACATGTAGGAATGATATTTTGTTTTTCACAGTGATAAAATAATCTGTTCTGTATATTTTTTTCTAATAATTTACTGGCATTGGAAGTTAAAGCTATTGGTCGATAACTACTTATATCTGATCTCGGTTTCTTCTTGTTTTGGAATAGGAATTGCAACTGACTGCTTCCAGATTTTAGGAAGAGCTTCATTTAACCAACATTTTTGGTAAAACGAAAATAACAATTCTTTCCAATTAAATGGTAAATGAATCAGAAGCTGATAAGAAATGCCATCCAAACCAACAGAAGAGTTATTTGAAGAAAATGAATCCAGTGCTTCAATAAATTCATCAAACTGAATTGGTGCATTAAGATAGTGTGTATTGTCAGGATTTAGGTCAACATAGGAATCTGTACTTTCCTCTTTATTTCTGTAATGAATACTATCAGCATCCAGATTTGTGGATAAGCTGTTGCTAGTAAATGTGTCAAGAAACAGTTCAGCTTTTTCTTTAGACGTTAGAAATTGCTTATTCTCTATCTTTATGGGAAAGATTGGTAGCGTGAATCCGTTTTTTTTTTTATTTCTTTCATCTTTGCTCAGACTTTTTGTAGATCTTTTGATTGCAAAAGTTAATCCAGTAGTTTTTCTTGGCTCGGGCCACAACTTTATTGCTGTGAATTTTAGCTCTTTTTCATATCTTGAAAAAGTTCTTCTATATTGTTGTCTATATCATTAGAAGAATATTTGACCTGATCTTTCTTCTTGGCCTTTTCCTTTTGTTTTGCTATAACAGCTTTTAACCACAGTTTAAAAGATTCTCTTTTTTATGTGCCACAGCCTCTTCACATTCTTTTGTCCACTATATGTTTCCTTTCCACTATGTTTTGTGTTTGATGATCATATTTAAACTGGAATAGACTTAGTAGCAGCATTTAAAATTGCTTCTGTTAGGTTAGAATAAAAAGTGTCAATACAATCATTTTCAAAAGATCCGATGTCATGTGTCATTAAGATACTTTGGAAAGACAACCAGTTAGCAAATTTATATTGAAACTTTGGTATTTTGTCTCTACACTCATTCTCAGTATATCTATCAACTTTTTCTTTCAAAATTATTTCAATTGGAATGTGATCACTTCCTAAATTATCCTCGCACACTGACCATGTACAATTAATTGCTAATTCTGGTGAAATGAGTGATAAATCGACCGACGTTGCTCTGCGATTGGGTACATCTGGTATTCTAGTGGCAGAACCAACGTTTAATAAGTATAGATTTGCATCAGATATGCTTTCAATCAGACGGTTACTTGTAACTTTTGTGCAACCATTCTTCCAGAACGGGGCATGTGCGTTAAAATCTCCCAAAATAATCCATTTTTGATTTTTTGTATCCAGTTGTTTGATCCAATCAGTGTTGTCGTTTACTGGACCATTTGGAAGATAACAGACATAACGTTAACATTTAGCTTGATATTAACTTTGATCATAGCTCCTGTCTTCTATACAGCCTTTATTTCATTTGATATGTAAGTGGAGGATAGTTTGGAGTAATTAATGTCACGTCTTAAATATAACGTAGTTTGTACTTTCGTTGATGTTTTACAATCCTGAAGCAATGGAGGATAAAATAGTTTTGTATCTTTGGCAGCTTATTGCTTTGGACATTTAGTGACTGAAGTGCCAATACGCAACATAAGTGATTTTGTAAGTGACGTTCTAAATACACCAAATTGGTGTTTAATGATCTACAGTTCCATTGTAAAATCGAGAATTTAGACATGTCTTGTAATGGGATCAAATCAATACATAAACTAATACGTGCAATTGAAGAAAAGATAATACTTATTTCAAAACTTAATCTCATGATAATTCTTAAACACACACACACACACACACACACACACACACACCAGGATTTTATTTTCAAATGTATTTTTCAATCAATGTCAAGAGGCAAAATTAGAGACTGTTACATCAGATTTAGGATGAAATAAAACAAGAAAGTTATAAATTTTCATGTATAATTGAATACCTAGAAATTGACATTTACCTGTGAATACATAATCATTTCTTTTACATAAAAGAAAAAAACTGAAGAAGGGAGATGTAACATATTGTTGTTTTAGGTTGTGAAAGTTATTTTACTGTTGGCTTAATCAGTTATGCATCGTACAGCGATTGGTCAACGCCATTACTTGGTTCATGATGGCTACTCAACATGACCTAGATTAGACGTCCAATTAACTTTTATTATTGTGTTATCTTCATCATTGTCTGTATGAAGAAATGGGCGGAATTTAACAGTGATGTTGAAGATGCAGTATTCATCTCTCTCTCGATGTCAACTAGGCGTACTTTGTAAACGTTCTTGGATGTAACACTGAAACCATAGGAAGCACCACGTCTTTTGTGTTTAACACCAGACAAGATTGAATCTTGTAAGAATACTACGGAAGGCAACTGTTCTTTTTCTTTAGAGAATGACGTCATGGTAGATCTTACGTTCATTTCAGGAATTACGTCATTCGTTCTTGATTTCGCTTTAATCTCCTTAGCCGATCTTGCACTTTTTTTTCTGGGCTTTCTGGTGCTTTGTTGGCATGTGAGGAGTCAAGAGCAGGCGTTCTCGCTGCTTCGACATAAGAGTTAGTTTGCTGAAAATCTGTCGGGATGCCAATGCTCTTAAATCCATGGTGTTCTTTCTTTAGAGCTTTTCCGTTGACTAACTCTTCAATCAACTTAGTTTGACGTTTTACCAGTTCTTCCAGTGACTCAACTCGTTGAGCTAGATTGCTGATGGTCTTTATTTAACATTTTAGCCTTTTCTCGCATGGCACGTGTCTTGGCGACTTCTTCAAACGTTGACTCATGCTCCAAATTGCTATCCAGTGTGGTTTCTTGAGGCGCATTGGTGACACCTTTACCATCGTTAGTCTCTTCAAGGCGATTCAGTAGTTCCTTCATCTTTTTCTAGAGATTCTCCATGATGATCTTCACTACTAGACACATATTCCTGCGTCTTGGAATTAGAGGAACCGGATTTCTTAGACTTTCTTCGTGTAGATTTTCTCATCGCAGTGGTTTGATCCCAAAGTTTAGCTGATCAAAATTGTCCAGCTAACTGTGTTCGCCATGTTGCGTAGGAATCCAATATTGCACGTATTGAGGTTTGAAGGCTGGTTTTACATTTTTTTTTTATCGGTTTGTGTTTTAGATATATAAAACCTACCGTCCCACTATAGGAACGCTAGGCACGAGAGGGTACAGGTTTTTATGATACATACACAGACACAGAACTCACTTGAAATCATAGTTCAGCCAGTTGTATTCTTGCATTTTGCATCAAAACATGAAATGGTATTATCGACTACATTGTTGACAGATTAATTGTACATAACTGAACACAAAAAGAACAGAAAGAGCATTTTACTCATAGTGGAGTCACAGCAGATTGACGTAGTTCACTCATCGTGTCTTTGTAAGCATACTGTCATTGATCAGCCATCTGTGTGAAAGGCTGCAAAACATTTGGCATGAAGCCCACATTGCACTTGGTGCACTTGTCACTGCTCTTCTTGCCACAGGAAGCACACCTGAGTCGCTTCTGGACACGCTCCACAAGATGATCTCTGCCGTCAAAGCGAAAGGCCGGTGCAACTCGCTTGTCAAGCTGGGCAGGGCGACCAAGTGGACGTCCCACGCGATGCTGCTTTTCTCTTATCTAGACAGGTAGACAGTGGCAATGGCTCGTCGTACAGCAAGAAGATCCGGGGGGGAGGGTGGGGTGGGGGGAGGGGGGGGGGGTCTTTTCCAGTGGGCGTGGCCCGGTACGAGTGCCAAGTTTGCTGAACGGCCAAATCCAGGCAAAATGAGAAAATGGACCACCATCATTTCTTCGATCGGATGGAGACGCGGTACTTGTCAATGTCTTGGTCCATCCTATCAATCCCTCCCGTGGTCTTGTAGTGGTTGATGAGAGCTGGCTGATCAATGTTGACGTGCTGCCTGGCTTGCCTGGAAAACCTTCTTGTTTTCTGTGTAGGATTCACGCCCACCTTGTTGGAGATTACATTGACAACGTTGTTGTCATTCCAACGAACCACGATTATTGCATTGCTTGCGTCAGTGTAGTAGTCGGAGGTGCTCCTTGGAGTTTTATTCATCTCCTGCACTGATCGCAGCGGACAATCTTCAACCCGATTTACACGAATGGTTCCTGTGCATGCAATGCCTTTAGAAGAGAGGTAGTCCACGAGTTTCAGTGACGTGAAGAGGTTGTCAAACGTGAGGTGGAAAGCATCCTGTCCTTGGATTTCAGATACAAGATCGATGACAACTGATCCTCCCATTCCCACACCAGGGCAGGCCGCAACAGCTTGCCTTCCTTTCGCCCCTTGGTAGGGCTCAAATTGGACGGCGTATCCCAAGGGGGTAGCAAGGACCCACATCTTGAATCGAAATCAGATGGGTTTGCCTCTTATAAATTGTTTTGAGCCATGACGACCATAGTACGGGACCATGCTCTCATCAATGCTGATATTCTGCTGTCTTAGAAAGTAACGAAGGCTACTTTCATTCAGCATGGTCAGCAGTGGTCTGACTTTGGCCATCTTGTCATCAACATCAAGGTAGGTGTTGTCACTCACATGGAGGTATCACATGATCTCCTCGAATCTGTCCCGGCTCGTGGCTGAGGTGACAGCTGTATAATGAATGTCCATGTCATTGGACCAGCACATTCTGCGTCGGGGAAGTGTGCAGTAACCAGATAGAATTAGGATGGCCAGAAAGGTGCGAATCTCATCGCTGCATGCTTTTTGCTTTGCTCGGTGATCAACCCAATCACATCTTCATCGAAAAAAAAAGTTCGAAAAGTTCCACTGGATCAGTTGGAGGGAAGGAGGTTGTTCCTTTCTGGGGTGAACCATTTGAAGCGATCTTTCTGGCGCTGTGAAAAGTCAACTTTTTTTTTCCAAAATCGTCCTGCTGGTTGCCGTGCTTGGAATGACCTAGCTGGCATTTTCTGTGGAGTTGTAGCTCCAATGGCCGAGTGTCCAGAGTCAGCTTTGCGTTTTTTGCCTTCAGAAACGTGTTCATCTGAATCCTGCACACACACACACACACACACACACACACACACACACACACACACGCACACACGCACGCACGCACGCACGCACGCACGCACGCACGCACACGTTTTAGATACTGAATTATAGTATTTTATCTTTCTTTCTTGATTCTCTCTTCTCTCTCTCTCTCTCTCTCTCTCTCTCTCTTCTCTCTCTCTCTCTCTCTCTCTCTCTCTCTCTCTCGGGAGGGAGGGAGGGAGGGAGGGAGGGAGGGAAAAGGAATAAAGGGAGGTACGTATGTGAGAAAAATAACTATAAAAACTGACCATGTCGTTCTCTTGGGGACTGAGTGATGTCGCCACCGGTGATCTGTCTTCCGTCAGGATAAATGACTGTTGCTGAAGCAGATGACTGAAGTTGCCGCGCATTCAGATTGTGAATTTCAGCATCTTCATCTCCACTGTCCTCGTCTGTCAATTCCTCAGTAGGTGGGGGATCAATGTAGATATTGGCAGTTTGGAAAGCAGTGTCCGCTTCAAGGATATCCAGTACTTCATTTACATTGTATCGTCTGCAAAACAGAGATCGTTTTGATAAAGTAAGCACCAAGGAAGTCGAGCATGCACATATTTAGGTTAGTTTGACTGTTGGTTGTTTTGGTGCTTTACGTCTCAGCCACTTTCGCGGATCAGAGACAGCTGGTCACATTGTCCTGACACCAGCGAACCAATTTCAGTAATGCCGGGATTCAAACCCTTGACCTTTGGAATAAGAGTCGAACCCTCTACTGACTGAGCTATCCAGCTCTTCGGTTAGTTTGACTTTATTTCATCTTTAGAGATAAGCTGAATGAAAAAAGAAACACATGATGTGTCTTTTTTTTTTTTTTCGTTTCTCCTGTGCCTGTCTATCAATCCTATAACTAATAAAATTGACGTAACGCAAAAAAAAAAAAAAAAAAAAAAAAAAAATAATATATATATATATATATATATATATATATATGCACATCAAAATTATAGCATATCATGAAATGAAATAACAATGTAACATAAATATTTCAGCACTGTTACAATTTAGACTGATTTCAAACACAAAAAACTGTCACCGGCATGAAATGAAAAACCTGTACCCGCTCGTGCCTAGCGTCCCTATAGTGGAACGCCTATAAAACGCAACAAATTCTACCTGTTATAAACAATAAGCTTATATCATCGCACACGGTTTTAGTTTATATCCTAAGTATCACATTTACTTCCATAATATCATTAAAATGTGTTTGACAAAAGAAGTATTGACTTACCTTCTGCTTTGATCCATCTTGACTGTTTTCAACCATGTGGTTCATCACAAATGGCCGACAACCGGAAATACATTCCAAGGGAGATAACGCTTGTGTGTATTAGAGTTATAGAAGTTGCTTCTCTTTAACTAATTATCACAATTTAGTTGACTTATCTTTAGCATTAAGCCAATAAAGGGCAAATAACTATAGCGTCCGTCTATAGGGACGCTAGGCATAAATGGGTTAAACTAATGTCAAAACGTCATGCAGCGAACTCCCCCAAACCAAATACCTTTTATTTGTCATCCTGAGACACGCGAGTAACGCAGAACATGAAGAGTTCGGCAAATGTGAAGACATTCAGCAACTGATGCAGCAGACTAGAAAGATTGCACAACAGGCTGCGTGATTCAATGGATGAAATGTCATGGGCTCTTAGTTGTGTACTGAGTTATTAATGAGACGGAGGAATATGGCAAAGCGATTGGAATGTTAAAAACACTGTTAGAATGAATGATAACTGCCTGACACGAGATGGTTCTACGCGCAGACAGCCTCTGCATGTTTCATGTTGATTATATCTTCATTGGGGAAGAAGACGATTCTGATGCAGGTCTGAAGAATAGTGTGCATGGTGGTGATTTTGGTGGTCATGTATAGTTACATGTTGTCCAGAACTGGTGAGGCAGGGAGTCAATGGACAGAGGCAGACGATGCATCAGCACACACTGATCAGGGCAAATGGGTTTTGGGACTCAGTATACGGAGAGGGTATGGATGGGGTGAAGAAGGTTGTGTACAGAGAGGTACGTACTGGTCAGGGTAGATAAGATCATGAAGACAGTCCACACAGGGATACATATTGATCAGGGTAGACGAGATCATGAAGACACTCCACACAGGGATGCACATTGATCAGGGTGAATAGGGTCACTGTGTCAGTGTACATGGAATTACAGCCTGACGAAGGTGAGTAGGGTCAAGTCGTCAGTGTACAAAGGGGTGCATTTTGATTGGAATGATGAGGCCAGGGAATCAGTGGACAGACGTGGTGGGGGGGGGGGGGGGGGGGGGGGGGGGGCATTGTACGAAACTTATTGATCAGGGTGGTAAGGGGAGGTCATTGAACAGATGGGAGCATTTCACTGGAAACGTTAATCAGGATGAGCGAAGTTAGAGTTAGTACTCAGAAGAGTGCAATGTGCAGTTCATACATTGATCGGTGTTGGTGAGTCAGAGAGGTCGAGGACACAGGGGACAACACATGGGTACACTGAGTGAGCTAGAGGAAGACAGCGAATGAAAAAACGGCGACAGTCAAATTGAAATAAAGGAAGATAAGCTGATGCTGATCAGGGAGTTTTTAGGCAAGCTAGACAGTTGAAGAGTGACAGTAGTTCATCATTCGCTAGGAAGCCATATAGCTGACTGCTATGATCTATGAAGAGAGAAGAAAGGATGGCATTTTTCACATAGGCGATTATTTCACTGGCGAGATTGTAATGGTACCGACACGTTCCTCTTCGCAGGTTGTATTTGTGCCAATGTTGGACCCACTACTCCACCTGTTACAATGGTCAGTGATTACTTCTGCAATGGATGATATGAGTCGTGTAAGTGGTTGGTCCACAGGTATTTTTATGCTTTCGTTTCTACCATGGGCATCGCCACAATCAGCTGACACTTTGATGCTTTCACACATCTTCAGCCAATAATCAGTGGCATAGCATTTTCACGGTCACTGTACATGATCCCGTACCTTTTTCAGTGCTACAGTTAACAGTTACTGGGTTGTTGCCATCTGAACGTTCATCAACACACATTGTCCACAGTCAACAGTTACTGGGTTGTTGCCATCGGAACGTTCATCGACAACATTGTTCACAGTCAACAGTTACTGGGTTGTTGCCATCTGAACGTTCATCAACACACATTGTCCACAGGCAACAGTTACTGTGTTGTTGTCATCTGAACGTTCATCGACACACATTGTCCATAGTCAACAGTTACTGGGTTGGTGTCATCTGAACGTTCACTGAACACGCTTGTGTGTACGTTTGCATGCGCGTGTCTGTGTGCAAGCCACTACGCGTGCATAGCATACTTACACAAACGTGTGCGTGTGTGTATGTGTGTGTGTGTGTGTGGTGTGTGTGTGTGTGTGTGTGTGTGCCAGTGGAGTGTATATATACGTGATTTTAGACTCTGCTTCTAATCCTAATTGGAAACAATAAGGGACTCAATATAATCATCAATAAATTGCACACATACGCTGCTTTTGGAGAATACATACTATCAGTCCACACATATGCACGCACACTTAGACACTCGCACTTGTGCTTGGTGAGTTTCGTTTGGTTTCCAAGGTTTAATGACAAATCGAACTGAACGTCAAGTCCATCGGATGGGGACTATAAGCGAGTCGGACCCGTGTGCTTTCCTGGCCCCCTGCACACGTTAAAGAACCCACGGCAGTTGAAAATCGAAAAGAGCAGGGGGGTTCCCCGCTGCCCTGGCAAAATTGATGTAGATTGAAGATAGCCGCCTGGTATTTCTTACCAAGCCACAAAAATTGTCACTTACTGTTATCGTGTACCGGTGGAAATGGAGGACACGTGTAAACATCGCATGCATCCTGTGTGAGAAACTGGAGGAATAAATGAGATAAATGAAAATGAGTGACTGATATTTGAATGGCACGGGAAACGACTGAATGAGCGCCAGTAGGCTGCTCTTCGGCCGGCTCTACCTGGGTAGACAGCCCGGTGAGTGAGTGAAGTAGTGTGTTTATTGTAAAGCGCTTAGAGCTTGGTCTGTGACCGAGGATAGGCGCTATATAAATACCCAATATAATAATACTACACAATTCTTCATGTTGCTTGCATTTCAGTTATCAAGTGGTTTCTTTTGCCAACTACGTTGATAACTTGTTGAGGTAGATTTAGAAGAAAAAAAAAAGTTTGAGGAATTTTTTTGCAGATTTTTTAAAACTGTGTTGACAATGTCTGATATGATAGCTAAGCTACAGATAACCTACTTTGATGTAATTTTTCTGTTTTATCCAACTTCCCACGTGTTGTCTTGGCTTGGAAGGGATTGGTTGTTAGTGATTTTTTTTCATCTTCTGCACATGACATGGAATAGTCAGACAATATATGTTGAACAAGTAGGTAGCAGGAGAAAACAGGAGCAGGCTAACAATTCCTCCGTCATTACAAAAATTATTTAGAAGAGTTCAAAAAAGGAAAGAAAAAGAGCGTAGATTTTAAGAGAGAAAAAAAATGAACGAGAACGAGGGCTTCATAAGATAAATACAAAATGCGTCACCACCAACATATGTGGACTATTATGATCTGCTTGAAAATAAGCATTTATATCGCCTGCCTCAAGGCGTTTCGTCTGCTGAATCCCACTCATCATTGGGACACGGTTGCTTATGTCGATAACAAATATTAAGGATACAAGAGAGATAAAAAGGAGCCATTAGTCAGAGTGGTCAGCACCAGTGCTTAAAAACCCCAAAGATTCTTAGTCACATCAGCACTGAAAGCAGCTAACAAATGTGCACAACAGCCTTTACTTGGATCTCCTGGGACCAAACAATAATAAGTTAAACTTTAATACATAGTAGGAGAAAACAAGCGCAGGCTGAAATTCTTCTGTCACACACACACACACACACACACACACACACACACACACACGCACGCACGCACGCACGCATGCACGCACGCACGCACGCACGCACGAACTCCAAATGGCTTATATGATGTTATGTCAGTTACCTCTTTGAATTACAGACTTAGACTTCATGTTTTAAAACAAATGCATTTGTGATGGAAAAATATCAAATATGCATATACTTCTAAAATGTGAACAATTGAAACAAAATTGTTTGCTTTATCTGAAGCTTCACCTGGATGAAGGTTTAAATAATTCCTCATTAACATGTGACATTAGGTTAGCATAAACTCAAAGTCCGATTTTTACCTACCTGTCATAAAATGCAGGTTTTGTATATTTGTATTTGATGTTACTTGGGTTACTTTTAATTGTTGTTGCGTTTTTCCCCTAAGATCACATAAAGTGAACAGCCATTAGATTGAAGACTATACACACAAGTGGCGGATCAAGTAATGTTGGGCTCAGTCTGAAATTGGCTTCCAGCGGCCGCTATGTCCCAGTGGACTCCAGAAGTCATGCTGTCTTTCGGGAGCCCGGGGAACCAACCCTCTCTTATTACAGACGATAACGTAAATATCTCAGTAGCACATGACGTCATTCCTACGAGAGGGAGTATATTCGCTACATAGGCCATTTCTGATGACCCTGGAGACGGCAATATGTCATTAAATACATAATAATTTTAGAATATGATTTGGCGTGGAGGGCACCCGGCAATCTCTCCTTGGATCCAACAATGAGCACACACACACACACACACACACACACACACACACGCGCGCGCGCGCGCGCGCGCGCGCGCGCGCGCACACACACACACACACTAAGATACGGCGCAACACTATTTGCGTATTCCAATGCAACAGGCAAACTGGCTTTCGAATGCTTTTCCTAAATGATGTTTGTTGCTCTTTTGTAAAATGAGTAGCCATATTTAGCTAATATCATGAAATAAGTGGTTATGTGCTTATTACAGACGATAACGTAAATATCTCATTAGCACATGACGTCATTCCTACGAGAGGGAGTATATTCGTTACATAGGCCATTTCTGATGACCTTGGAGACGGCAATATGTCGTTAAATACATAATAATATTAGAATATGATTTGGCGTGGAGGGCACCCGGCAATCTCTCCTTGGATCCAACAATGAGCACACACACACACACACACACACACACACACACACACACACGCACGCACGCACGCACGCACGCACGCACACACGCACGCACGCACGCACGCGCGCGCGCGCGCGCGCGCACACACACACACACACACACACACACACACTAAGATACGATGCAACACTATTTGCGTATTTCAATGCAACAGGCAAACTGGCTTTCGAATGCTTTTCCTAAATGATGTTTGTTGCTCTTTTGTAAAATGAGTAGACATATTTAGCTAATATCATGAAATAAGTGGTTATGTGTTTGCCCATATCAACTACCCACCCACCCACCTACCCACCCACCTAAACACACACACACACACACACACACACACACACACACACATATATATATATATATATATATATATAATATATATACATATAGAATGCTGAACAATTAAGTGGTGGGGGAAAACAAGTGCAGGTTAACAATTATTCAGTCGTTATAGTAATGACTTGGCAAAGATTTGAACTTTAAAAAAAAATGGAGATGAAGAAAATGAGGCAGGGAACAGTAAACAATAAACAGTAAACAAGTGGGGTAACTTTTGCTCCCATAAGACAATCTAACCCAAAGTAGCTTTTATTCAAGACTGGCACAACCTTTTTACGTCTTTTGATCTCCCTTGCATCGTTGGGTGGATCCTCAAACGTAGGCTCAAACATTGTCCCCTACATTTTATACTATTTGCATAATGTCTTTAGTTTTTCCAGCAACTTTTTTCCTCCCCACACTTTCGTTTGGTTTCATTTACTACCCTTCACTGGCTGCTTTGGGGGTGCTATTGGATTCTTTTTGCACCCTTGGTGATGAGAACACCACGATATTATGGACTGTGGTGTGTCTCCATTTGATGCCAGGAGTGAGACACAACCAGCCGTGTCTCCCTGATGAGTTCCAATCCAGCGAACGAAAGGCCTCAGAGCAGGCAATACAAATATATCTGCCTTCAAAAGGGATTACGATGGTTCCCTTATGCAGCTAGTGAAGAGTGTTCATATCTGTAATATATTTTCTTAATTTCATGTTCCCAGTTTCTCCATCTTCAACCCCCCCCCCCCCCCCCCTCCTTAAAGTCCAAATCTTTGTCAAGTCATTACTATGAAGACAGTTGAGTTGTTGGCCTGCGCTTGTTTTTCCCCCACTATTAGATTGTTCGTCTGTGTATTTGTCTGACTTTATTCAAGTTTAAAAGGCTGTGCCAGTCTTGAATAAAAGCTGGTCTGTGTTAGGTTTTCTTATGGGACCAACAGTTATCCCACTTGTTTACTGTTTATTGTTTCCCGTTTCAGTAAGCTGTTTTCTGTTTACACCAGAAATTGAATTCTTTATTTGCATATATTATAATAACTACGTTTTTGTGAAACATATAACACCATCATATATCGCCTTATTTTTAATCATACTTAGAAATTGTTTTGTGTTTATATCTGTTGACAGTTCATTATGGATGATTTTGATAAATATGTTCAACAAGCGGAACGTATGGGTCTTGATGGAGAAAAACTTACCAACTATGTGCAACAATGCATAGACAGGGCAGACAGGCGAAGAGAGAGAGAAGAAAATCAAAGGAAACTAGAGTTAGAAGAAAAAAGACTACAGAGGGAATTAGAATCTGAAGAAAAAGATAAAGAACGTCAATTTAAGTTGAGGCAGTTGGAATTAGAGACCGATGCTGAAATTAAACAGATTACAGGCATTGACAGAACCTCCACCAGCTCCACTGGTCAGTTCCGCAAGTGCGCCTCAACCAAAAAACAGCATATATTCCAAAGTCACCGCCTTTCGAGGAAAAACGGGATGACATCGATAGTTTCCTTTTCCGATTTGAAAGTCACGCAACGTCTTGTGGCTGGCCAAAGGAAAAGTGGACATTGTATATTGCGTCGTTGTTTAAGGGTAGCGCTTTGGCACTGTACCACCCACTTGCGGCAAAACAGAATTTAACTTGGGATCAATTGAAAGAAGAACTCCTCAAGATATTTCAATGTTCTGCCGATCGTTTTGGCGAACGTTTTCGTTCTGTGCGCCCTGACCGTCGTTTCTAATTTGTATGAGTCATTGCTTAGATCGATGGATCGATTTATCAAAAACAAACAAAACTTTTCAATCACTGCGAGATCTCCTTCTTAGAGAACAACTTTTCCAGAGCGTGAACAACGATCTGGCCACTTTCCTTAAAGAAAGGCAATTTGAAAGCGTTGAGGAAATGTGTCAGATGGCTGATCAGTACTGCATCGCTCACCCGGATAAAAGCGTGGCTAGGAAAGGAGAATCCTCCATCTTTGAGTCGCATGCATCATTTGCAATCCCTTCGGGACAGGAAAATTACAGGAAAGGAAATCGTGAATGATTTCCGGGTCCTGAAGGATATACCTATCCTAGGAACGGACAGGGATCTTTCCGCGGTTCAAGTGACTTTCGTCAGTACCAGTACTCACCACTGGAAAAACCCGTTGTTCCTCAGCAAACCTTCCGAGGTCGTGGACAACGACCACTGCATACCCCTTTTGGGTCAGCTCGTGGACAGAACCGAAGTTCACAAAGTAACACTAATCAGTCGGCCGCCGATCAAACAATGCGATGTTTCTTTTGTGATGGCAAGTTCCATTTTAAAAAGAATTGCCCTTTTAAACCAAATGATTCAAAACCCGCATTAGTCTCCACTGATTGTGAAGAAGGCCTTGTTTTGGCACCATATTAAACGGTTGATGGACTTGTGTTAGAAAACGGAGCCATCAACGGATTGCAGGCTTCGGTTTTGGGAGACACTGGGTGTACCACCGCTGGTGTAAGAAAATCTTCCGTGCTACAAAACAAGTATCTCAACAATGTCCAAAAGTGAGGTCATTTGGAGGCAAGATAGAAACGTTTCCGCTGGCAAAAAGTTCGGTCGATACACCGTACCACTCCGGATTTCTCACCGCCTGTGTTATCGATAACCCGGTCTGCGACTTGATCTTGGGCAATTTGCCAGGTGTCGCTACAGTACATTGTGGTGCTGGAGGATCGTTCGTTCCTTATCTTGTGAGTACCAGATCAGACATCATAGAGCAGGGAAAGGCTACAAAGCCGCTAAAAGTCTCAAAACTGTATGGACTCCAAATTACCCCAGATGATCTAAAAGAAATGCAAGGAAAAGACGACACGCTGACAACAATACTTTCTGCTGCTAAACAGACTGTCACTGACATACCAACGGACAAACCAACGTACATACTGGACTCTGACATTCCCTACAGGTGTGTACCTGGACAGGACAACAAACAAGTTGTTCCAAAGCCACTTAGAGAGTACTACACACGGCTCATGATGCACTGTTCGCTGGTCACTGCGGACTCAAAAGGACATTAAAGAGAGTTCTTGATGTTTTTTATTGGCCAGGTGTCACAAAGGAAGTTACAGAATATTGCCACTCTTGTGACATCTGCCAAAAGACATCTCAGAAAGGTTGCGTTCCATGTGCACCTTTGTACAAAATGCCTCTCATTTCCGCCCCGTTTCGGAAGGTGGCTATTGATCTTGTCGGGCCTTTCCCACCGTCTTCTTCCGGATATCGCTATATCCTAACTTTGGTGGATACAGCGACAAGGTTTCCAGAAGCAATTCCACTGAAGAAAATTGATACAGTGTCTGTCGCTGAAGCCCTACTTGCGATACTTTTTCCAGAGTGGGTCTTCCAGACGAAATTCTCTCGGATTGTGGAACGCAATTCATTTCCGACCTCATGACAGAAATTTACAGACTGTTGTCAATCTCCTCCATTTCAACCACGCCATATCATCCCCAATCGAATGGCTTGGTTGAACCATTCAATGGAGCGTTAAAGTCCATGCTGAGAAAATTGCAAGGCAGGAACCCCAGGAATGGGATCGTTTCATACCGGCTTTGCTTTTCGCGTACAGGGAAATGCCGAACGAAACACTGGGATTCTCACCATTCGAACTTCTTTTCGGACACTCACCAAGGGGTCCTTTAGATCTACTGATGACACAATGGACAAATAAGACGGACATACCTGACAGTAAAACTGTCTACCAATACGTTTATGAACTGCATAATCGTTTAAAGGATGCATGTGAGCTTGCTCAACAGGCAGCTGATAGAAAAAAAAGATGTATACAAGGTCTTTGCAGATAGAAAAGCAAAGGCACGTTCCTTCAGTGCAGGGAATAAAGTCCTTGTGCTACTCACTGATGAACATAACAAACTTAGTGTTATGTGGAAGGGTCCTTTTCAGGTGGTCGAAAAACTTTCTGCAGTTAAGTATAAGGTCAAAATGGCAAACACTGAGAAGGTATTACACGTGAACATGTTGAAGAAATATGTTGAGCGTACAAATGTTGCCATCAACCAGTCAGTTGAATGGATATGTCCTATGTCAAAAACTGATGTCAACATGACAGATATTATCAGCGATGATTTTGTACTCAATGTAACGTACAAGGACAGATCAAAGGTTGTGAAAACAGCAAATGTAGGATTGTTAACATCTACCATGCAGATGATGTTGTACCCCTTCCTATTCTGTCTATCAAACGTGAAGCCTATGATGATGTGGTTCTGTAGAATGATTTGTCTGCAAGTCAGACGGAACAGCTCAAAGAAAATTTGATGAACTTTCAGGATGTGTTGACATATACCCCAGGTACAGTGAAGGAATTGAACCCCATAGTATTCAGTTCAGTTAACTACTGAAATACCAGTGCGAACCAGACCATACCCCCTCCCGTTTGCACAAAAAGAGGTTGTCGAGAGAGAAATTAAAGTAATGCTGGATTTAAAGGTTATAGAACCTTGTACATCTCCATACAGCTCACCAGTTGTATTGTTGGACAAACCTGATGGCTCGGTGTGGTTCTGCATCGATTTCAGGAAATTCAACAAGATCGCTGTGTTCGATGCGGAGCCCATCCCAGACATTGAAGAACTTCTGTGTCAGCTCTCAGAAGGAAATTGTTTTGTTAAAGTAGACTTAACTAAAGGATACTGGCAGATCCCAATGGCTGAAGCTGACAAGGAAAAGACAGCATTTCAAAAACCTTTTGGACTTTTCCAATGGACGAAAATGCCATCCGGCTTGCAAAATGCCCCAGCTTCTTTTGCCAGAATAATGCGAGCCCTGAAACTCCATGAATGTGGTGCAGTCAGCTTTTTTGACATTTTGTTGGCTGCAAAGTCATGGAGTCACCTCCTTTCTAACTTACGAGCTGTTTTTTTTTTTTTTTTCCAAACTCCGAAGTTTTGGTCTAACTGCGAGACCATCCAAAATTCGTGCCGGTTTTCAAACACTCGAGTTTTTGGGTCACACTATCTCAGTGGGGAAAATGATGCCAGAAGGAAGGAAAGTGGAAAAGATTTTATCCTTACACAAACCCACTACAAAGAAACAGATCAGGTCACTCATCGGATTATTGTCTTACTATAGACGATATGTACCCCACGTTGCGTCCCTGACGGTCTCTTTGACTGAATTGACGAAAGGGACGAGGAACAAAAGTACTGTGTGGTCTGATGAGTGCCAGAAGGCTTTAGAGTGTGTTCAGAACACCCTCAACTCATTTACTGTTCTTTTGTTACCCTCCCTCTCAGAAGACTTTATGTTGAGAACCGATGCCAGTTCCAAAGGAATGGGAGCGGTACTTTTGCAGGGAAAAAAATGCTTTGTTAGTACTACATCCCGTCCAATACGCCAGTAAAAAGTTCTCAAAGACACAGCAGAAATACTCCACTATTGAGAGAGAGTGCTTGGCTATTGTATGGGCATGTGAGAAGTTCGCCAGGTTCTTGACTGGAAGAGAAAGTTTCGGTTACAGACCGACCACAGGCCATTGACGTTCCTGCAATCGTCAAAGACTAAGAACAACAGATTATTAAGGTGGTCTTTGGCATTGCAGGAATTCAAATTTACTATTGAACCAGTGCCTGGAACACAAAATGTCATGGCAGATTTGTTGTGACGTGTATGAATATTCATGGACAAGTGTAACTGTCTTCAAGGGAAAGACTATTTCTGCTGTTTTGTCTTTCTTTATGATCATAGTGTGTTCACATTTGACAGTGAATTGTATGCTACTGCCTATTTAAATCAAGTGGTATTTAGGCTTAATTTGCTTGTTGAAGTGACTATATGTTTTACAGGCAAAAACTACTTGATGTTGAACTTGATGTTATTCCTTTGTAAACAATGAAAAAAATCATCATGTACTATTTATGTCTAATTTGCTTGTGAAGGTGAATGTTATGTGTCACAAGCAAAGAACACTTCAGAAATGTATACAGACATGTTTTGATTGTGTTGTAACACAAACCTATTGTTTTCATTAGTCCATTGTCAACAATGGAAAATATGTTTGACTTTTCAATGGCCTATAACATTACATGTGGAAAAAAACAACTATGTTTATTTTGTTTACATGTCTCTTGAGAAACATTTACACTTGGAAATATTATCATTTTCATGAGGGTTTTGAAACACATGATGTGAGACAAAGGTAAAGGAAAAAAATGTGCTTCACATCTTAACATATAAACACAATTTGTACTATGAATTGTCAATATCCCTAATTGTTTTGTCCATGTAATTTGTGGAATGTAATTTGTAACATGTGGTGATGAATTATGAATTTTTTTTTTTAATAGAAAGTCTGAACTTTTGAAACATGGTATTTATGGTGGATCATGATGGTTGATTCTATACGATGATGAGTAATCTAGTGAATCATGTGTGATGGATACACATTTTGTGATTCATGGCTGAAGATGTGTTTTAAGTGAAGCTGTATATCTTTTAAAACAATTCTGGGGAAAATTATTTTTTCACCCCAGGATGGGGGGTGTCATGTGATGTAGTCTCACATCAAGTCATGTGACGCTCCATCACATTTAGTCTAGTGATATGAACCATTTCCCCAACGCCACAACTAAAAAGGAAGAATATTCATGTGGCTTGACTAGTGTAGCTGGGGTCCTCAATAATTGTGAGAATTACTTAGTAAAATAGACAAGGGTTGGTCATTGGATGAAAGTGACCACTGAGAGATAGTTTTATAAGGGCTGGTAAGGTGCTGGTCATGTGTTTGGAACACTGAGTATGCACTCACTAGGAGGAGGGAGAAAAGAATTAGTTTTAGCCCAGGAGATGGCCTAAAGATTCGAACCCGTCAGGACTTTGGTCAAGGGGTCCTCACCGCTGACCAGTCATTACCAGGTGAGCCATAGATAGTTGGGGAAAGGTACAGGGGGAAAACCTAAAGAAAAGAGAAAGAAAGAATCCATATGTTAAATTGGGATGTAGGTTACTTACAAGAACCTTATTCGTGTTTCAGCCTTTCACCCTTCACCTTTCACCCCGTCAGCTATTCCTCCTCTGATGCTGCGACGGCATCTGTTTCTTAAGTGCTGAGACGGATGTTTAACGATGGCCATGGTGTGGTTCAGCCCCAGCAATTGAAGACCCCAGGTAGAGGAGTCGGATCTCATCGTTTCCCCAGTGACTGGAGAGTTCAAGGGGCAAGTGCTTTATCTGATGCGGGCAGGGCATCAAGATGGTTTGGGGCGAGCACTTTCTATGATGCAGGTATGGCATCATGATAGTATACATTGTTTATTCTCCTGGTCTGCATCCTGGGCCAATGTTGTGTAAAAGGCCATGACTATATTTTTGGAGGATGTGTGTATTATTTCTCCGGCAAGAGGGAGGAATCTAGCTAGACCTTATACATATAAATTCGTAACTTGATTTATCTCTCATTGTGAAGAGAGAGAGAGAGAGAGAGAGAGAGAGAGAGAGAGAGAGAGAGAGAGAGAGAGAGAGAGAGAGAGAGAGAGATGTATAGAATTTGTTTGATAATTACTGGAGTGTGATGAACATTGTTGGAATTGTTCAATTCATTTAGTAAAGTGTTTTCCCCGGAAGAGAGGGGAGAAGAAAAAACATTCTGTAGTGCGCCTTTTGGTTGACTGGAGGGATTGCGTGTGCGTATGGAGTAAATGCTGTCATGAATGCGTGTGTGCAAGAGTGACAGTGTGACATGCATACACATACATATATACATCACACATACATACATACATACAGACAGACAGACATATCAGGTTTAATTCTGACACCTGCCTAATGTTGACACTAGACAAACTTTCCACTGACGTTAACATGAGGCAGTTGCCTAACGTTGACTATCACACTAACGCAAAAATTTTACGTAAGGTCAACCTTAGGTATCTAATGAGATGTCCAGAGGGAACAAAAGAACAATGAAAACAAACGAATCATCATCATCATTGTTATCATTATTGTTATTATTATTATCATCATCATTATTATTATTATTATTATTATTATTATTATTATTATTATCATTATCATTACGATTACTATCATTATTGTTATTATTATCATTATCATCATCAACGTCATCATCATCATCATCATGAGTAGTAGTAGTAGTAGTAGTAGTAGTAGTAGTAATACCGTTATTATAAGTGTTATTAGTGTTTCTGTTTTTGCTGTTATTATTATTCTTATTCTAATATTATCATTATTGTTATCATCATTGTTATTGTTATTATTACAGTTGTGGTTTTGGTGGTTGTTGTTGTGGTTATTGTCATTGTTGTGGTCATTATTATCGTTGTTGTTGTTGTTACTGTTGTTTTTGTTATCATTGTCAATAGTATCATCATCATTAGTAGTAGTAGCTTTTATCATAATATATCAGTATTATTATATTTACAGCTGCTACTGCTACTGCAGCAGCTACTGCTACTGCTACTACTACTACTGCTACTACTGCTGCTGCTGCTGCTGCTGCTATTGCTACTACTACTACACATTCAGAAATGCATAAGAGCACACATACATTTACATCCCCATAAGACATGTCCACCTCCTTCCCCAATCCTCCCCCCTCACCCCACAATCACTCACTCACTGACTCATACGCCTGCAAACCATTTAAGATACATGCACGCCTGATCAGGTGCTGTGGATTGTATCCTACGCCTTTTCACTCTTCCTTCTTCTTCCTTCCTATTTATTGAGTGTATATCATAACCATTCGTAGTCTGTGTTAGTGTGAGACCAGTAAAGTCCCCTGAGGAAAGCTAGCTGTGCTCGCCGAAAATTTAGGGAAAATGGAAAAGCTTTTTTTTCATTGTGTGTTTTGGTCTGTCTATCTATGCACATACACACACACACACACACACACACACACACACACACACACACACACACACACACACACACAGAGACAGAGAGAGACAAAGAGAGACAGAGACAGAGAGAGATGCATTTCAGCTCGTTTTCAAATTAAGTCAAAGGTTACCAAAACAATGAATTTGTTATAGTAAACTGTTATACATTCTGTATAATTTTAAGGTATTTGTCCACCTTTGGCCTATATATCTTTTGATTTTTCGTTCTTACTTCGTTGAAAAGACACAATGCCAGAACACTGGGAAGTCGGATGTGTTGTGGTGGACATTCAGTACTGATTTATTGAGAGTGTTATTGAGTGTCTGGTTGTTAGTAATGTGGTGTAGACACTGGCATTTCTTGCTGCCTGCGCACATCTGGGGATGCAACATGGCGCATGGCATACATAAATGTACATTTCTTTTTCTCGACTGTTTGTGAAGCCACTTTGGATTCTCTCATGAGGGCACATAAGACCGTATGGCGAAAGCTTGTCTGTGTCTGGAGTGGCACTGTCTTCATCAGTATGTGGGCAGGGGTGGTTGGGTCTGTGGGGTGTGCTCGGCAGCTGGAGGGTGGTTTCTTTTGCCGGTGGGCTCTGCAGTCATGAAATACGGGCTGGTACACCCATGGGGATACTATTTTAAGGTTGTTTATGAGTTGCATCCTGCAGTCTGATTTACCTCTGTTCAGGAGCAGTTATGTCCCTTGATATCTTAATGGAGTGTCCTGCGCGTGCCTGTACCCATCGTCAACACAGCGCAGGCCTCCAAGGGTGGTACAGGACTGCTCAAAAAGTGGGTGAAGACAGTGCTTCTCTAGGTCCCCCCCCCCCCCCCCCCCCAGCACCTTCAGGTGTTTCTTTTTCTTCTTTGCCTTAACTAGGCTGACCCTGGAGAAAGGTCCAGTGACGGTGAGGAAAGACTCACTGACCACAGGGAAAGTCCTGTTGACAGTGGGAAAGACTACAACTTTGGATTCTCTCATGAGGGCACATAAGACCGTATGGCGAAAGCTTGGCTGTGTCTGGAATGGCACTGTCTTCCTCAGTCTGTGGGCAGGGGTGGTTGGGTCTGTGGGGTGTGCCCTGCAGCTGGAGGGTGGTTTCTATTGCCGGTGGGCTCTGCAGTCATGAAATACGGGCTAGTACACCCATGGGGATACTATTTTAAGGCTGTTATGAGTTGTATCCTGTAGTCTGATTTACCTCTGTTCAGGAGCAGTTATGTCCCGTGATATCTTAATTGAGTGTCCTGCGCGTGCCTGTACCCATCAACACAGCGCAGGCCTCCAAGGGTGGTACAGGACTGCTCAAAAGGTGGGTTAAGCCAGTGCTTCTCTACCCCCCTCCCCCCCCCCTCCCAGGACCTTCAGGTGTTTCTTTCTCTTTTGATTGTTCGTTCTTACTTCGTTGAAAAGACACAATGCCAGAACACTGGGAAGTCGGATGTGTTGTGGTGGACATTCAGTACTGATTAATTGAGAGTGTTATTGAGTGTCTGGTTGTTAGTAATGTGTAGACATTGGCATCTCTTGCTGCCTGCGCACATCTGGGGATGCAACATGGCGCATGGCATACAGAAATGAATATTTCTGTTTCGCGACTGTTTGTGAAGCCACATTCATGAAATTTGGCACACAACTGCAACATTTTTTATGGCAGTCTGCCTATTGCTAAAGTTATTGGAAAGTGAACCTTCCATGTATAGTAAGGAGCTTGGGACATCTATTACTGCGAATCCAAACTCCAATTTATCGGTCCTTCGGGAAAATTAGACAGAAATATCCGAAGAGCACAGTAAGACATAACTCAGAGTTCTAAAAAAAATGAAGAATAGTTTTTGTCACACGACTAAAATTGTCTACTGTTTTTGTTCATCATTAACTATTACTTTTTTACATGACAAGTATAACACTTACAATTTTAAAGATAGTCTTAATATGTAAAGCAACTTTTTTTTTAACCTGTGTATACCAAATTTCATTCACATAACTTTGCTCAGACCTGAAATACAGTGTTCGTATGTGAATCTGAGAAAACGTATGGCAAAGTGACATGACTTTTCTTTGCTGTTTTACCCTTGTAAATTACTAAGTAATAATGTTCCAGAACTTTTTATCCACTTACACCGGGCAGATATTTACAACATGTATTTACATTGTCTATGTGTTTTACAACACTTGTGGGTTGTGTTGAACTGTCAGAACCTCCCTGGCATGTAGACCTGCCCTTCCCGTGCTCGTCCAGCCTCCCTTTCATGTGAGGCCATAGAGTCAATTACCTTTCGGCGGGCTTTGACCTTTTCTGAGGACTTCCTGGTTGCTGGCTGCACCTTTAGTGTCTGCCTTTTCTACACACTCCTCTACATGTGCACCTCCAGTGATGCCCAGTTCAGCCAGGACATCGAGGACAGCAGTGGATCCCTTGTTGAATCTCTGGACGCAGACTGCAAACACCTGTATCAACAGTGGGTCTGCTGGCCCATCTTTCCTCGGGGCGAGGTCTCCACACAACAAAGTGAGATCTCTCACTGGTGTGTTGAGTTCTCCCACTCAAGCATCTCCTCAAAAGCTCGGGGTCTCCAAGCCATTTGTAAATGGGGACCATGGCATCACTCACGTCTTTTGGCATTGCCTTGAATGTGGGCGTGATTTTGCATTGTTGGCATCTGCCCTTTGGTAAAAGCACCATAAGTCTTTGCCAGGGGGAATGGTGAGGGTCATCCTGAGTGCTGACTGTGTGGAAAAATGAGGCCCAGACAGCTTGCTCCATGACTTCAAGGTCACCGGCATTATCTTTTATTGCGCGTCCATAGTAGCTGATCATTTTTTTTTTTTTTTTTTTGTCCACAGTCAGTTTTTCCTTCCCCCTAGAGGTAAGCTCTGTGCCTTTCTAATGTTCACAAGGTTCCTGAGCGCTGTGCTCATTCGCTTTGTCACATGACTGACGCACTAAGTCTTGTTCATATTCATGTCACCATGTGGCTTAGCCTCACATACTTTCCCATGGGCCTTCCCATCCCCATCGCCACGCATCTGGGTTACCGAAACTTGCGGAGTTCCAGGGATCTCTGCCATAGGATCACTGCTCCTTCAGACTCCATGGTGGCTGAAGAACAGACACGGGTCTTCTGGCACTTGGCCTCATGTTTCCTACGCCAGTCATCGTATTCTGGAGAGTCAGTGTCAGGGCCTGTTTCACATGCTTGCCAATAGTTTGATAGACTTAGTCCAGAATCAGTCCAGAAAAGTTTCAGTAAGTGTGGAGATGCCAGTGTGAGACGTTCTCCCACACTTATGCCAACTGCCATACAAAGACACGATGTTCAGGCAGCCACCTTCATCTGGTTCCCCCAACCCCATGGACTGATATCAATCTCCAACATGGCCAGCTGCTTCTTGGAGATGGGTGTCCGCAGCACGGAACGATCCTATATGAAGGGTCTTCTGGTTTCTATCTATCTATCTATCTATCTACCTATCTATACACACACACACACACACACACACACACACACACACACACACACACACACACACACACACTCACACTCACACCATGGTAGTTGAAATGTTGTTTCTTTTTTCTCCATCCATACATTCTCTATCTTACTTTCTTTCCTGTTATCTACATCCCGCTCTCCTGTCTTCTGTTGTTTCTTCTTCCTCTCCACCCACACCATGTCTTCTTCCCAATCATCATCATCATCATCATCATCATCATCATCATCATCATCATCATCATCATTACTATTATTGCTATTATTGTTGGTATTAATATTATTATCATGATCATTATCATCATCATCATCATTTCTTCTTCTTCTTCTTCTTCTTCTTCTTCTTTCAAATCGTACTGTTCCCCCTTCAGTCTCGTTTTCATTCTCCAGAACCCTGTTGAAAGACGTAAGTGACTGTGAGTTTCTCCTACGGATGGAAAAAAAAAACGAAACAACATTTCAGCTACCATGGTGAGAGTGTGAGTGAGTGAGTGAGTGTGTGTGTGTGTGTGTGTGTGTGTGTGTGTGTGTTGTGTGTGTGTGTGTGTGTGTGTGTGTGTGAATAGGTAAGTTTATGATATGATTTTCAGAGTGCCACAGTTTTCAAAGAAATTATACATTAATTTCACCGTGTCCAGTGGAACTATTTTTCTGTTCTTCAATAGTGTCTGCACTAGAGGTGTATCTGATGAAGTTGGAAGCAGTCCTTTGAATGGTGTCTTAATTTCAGCACATTTTCCAGTGTTGACGTGGTCATATTTTTCCAGTTTTGGACACTTCAATTAAGCGTATAGTTGAGGAGTTAAAGAGTGTATATAATATAATATTATGTTGTATCTTATTTGTAAGCGACATCATACAAATGGTTGAATTTGATTAAAATGAGCATGTGTTTGTTCAAATGTGTTGAAAAAAAAATTATCTGATAAAATTTAAGTTACAATTCAAAGGAATATTCCAACTGGGCTTTGTAATAAGTGTTTACAAATTAAACACATGAAAAAAGAAAGTTATTCAACATGTAAGGCAAGTTCAGTGAAGTCGATCCATCAGATAAAATTTCAGCACCTTCCCTTTGCACTACTATTTTTGTTCTTGCACAGTCCAATAACAGATGACTTACACTGAGAGGTTCCCCACACATACATGAAACATTTTTGCAGTATTTAGTTCGAGGTGAATTTAATCGCATGCGATGAATTAAGCTTTCTACGTCTCTGAAAATTGGAGTTTGGATTTTTCTAAATTGTGTTTTAGGGTTAATATCAGGGCTTGGTTTAACACACTTTTTATGATATAGACAATCTGTGTTTTTCAATAAATGTTTAAATCTGTCATTTGATGCTTTATTTATCAGTGCATAACATTCTGACAAATCCAAATCTATAGTGAATGAAGCTGTGCCTTCAATGTTGCGAGCTGCTCTTCGAGCAGCTTGGTCAACTCTCTCATTGGATGAAATGCCGCAGTGAGAGGGCACCCAACGAAAAGTAATATTGACTCTCTTCATTGATAGAAGATGCGTTACGTAATTTATGTCCGTTATTATCTCATTACGAATCTTTGAATTTGGAGATTGTAAAACAGAAAGCGCTGATCTAGAATCACTACAAAGTAGAAGTTGACAATATTTAGTGGAAGAATTTAGAATATACTTTAGAGACATTAGAATTGCTACTAGTTCTGCGGTAAAAATCGACAAGTGTTTCCCAAGGTGATACAACTTCTCCACTTTTAAGGTTGGTATGATAAAAGCTGCGCCAGTGTTACGATCATCTAGTACTGGACCATCCGTAAAAACTTTCAAGTGATCTTTATACACATTTTCCAAATGGCAATTTACATCGCTTTTAAGAAGGTTTGGAGAATCGTTTGTACTTAGTACAGTGTAATTTGTATCAAATCTAGCTTTGATTTGTTCCCGTTTGGGATTGGGTGTATAGAAGGGGCTCGAGGCGATTTTAGTTTGATTTATATTTGATTCTTTCAATAGAGTAGAAGTATATATCTGAATGGATATATACTTCTAGCTCTTTTTGCAAAATCTGTTTCTGAATTTAAGGATACTTCTTTAGCACAAAAAGTAGTTTGTGAAGAGTTCTTTAAAACAAATTTAGATGCAGACGCTTTTCGAAACTCATTGAAAGGCAAAACTCTGATTTCATGGTATGTTCCCATGTTACATGTATGTATAGGAACTCCAAGTGCCAGTTTATACGATTTGTAGTCTATACTTTGTGATTTATTGAGTAAGTTTTGTGGGGCGCTAAAGAATACTTCTTGGGCATAAATTAATCTAGACCGCACAAGCGCAGAAGACAGTAATGTTAAGGTATCTTTGTCTTGTCCCCACTTTTGTTTGCTTATGATTTTTAAAACGTTTAAACATTTCCTCGCTTTATTCAAAATGTATTCAATATGTAGATTCCATGAAAGCTTTGAAGTTAGATAAACGCCTAGAAATTTTACAGAACGAGCGTATTGTAGTACTAACCTGTTCAGAGTAAATTGCGGAAGTTTCTCAGGGTCATATCCAGAGTAAAAAAGCATTCAATTCGGTGTTTTTTTTTTTGTTTTTTTTGTTGTTTTTGCTATAAGTGAAAGTCCATTTTCATGTAAAAAGTCATTGATTTTGTTTAGTTCATGTTGATATTTTATTTTATGTAATTGACAGATCTTAATGGAGTCTTTCTTTTCATAGTGACCTTCATCCACAAACATAAGTCATCGGCGAAGTGTGCTAATATTACATCTTTTGATGATCCTTTTGTTATATCTGCAGTTAAAATATTGAATAAAATCGGAGACAGTACTGATCCCTGTGGAAGTCTCATTTCTAATGATCTAGTGCTAGAATATGTATGTTCTATTCTTGTTTGAATCACTCTATTTAAGAAAAAAAACCAAAAAAACCTTGATATAGTTATACATTGTTCCACTTATACCAATGGTTTTGATCTAGTTGCAAAGCAAGACGACTGCAGGCGGAAATCTAAACAAATCTTAAATAATTGTTAGCGAACCGCCCAGAGAACGTGGACAAACGAGTCACAAGACGAAACACAACGCGTTTCGACCTCTTAGGTCTTCATCGGGTGAGACATAAACGAATAAAACAACGAAAATTCACTTAGCTTTGATCGCTTCAGATCACTTCACAGGGTTCAGCGCAAGGAAGAAGGCGTTGAATGAGAACGAGGCTGTTGGAAGGGAAATAGTGAGCGAGTCAAAGTCATAATGAAGATAATAATATTACTGATAGGAATACTAATAATGGTCAAAATATTGAGAGAGAGAAAAAAAAAAAAAAAAAAAAAAGGGACAAGATTACTACCAATCTTAGTGTCAATAAGTATGGGTATGGGAGAAAGGAGAGTGGGTTAGAGGATTCTTAAACAGCAGGGTTGCCGTGGCAACAGTTCCAGAGGCGAAGGCGATGGTGGTGTCAATGCCAGCGGTAGTATCAATACTAGCAATAGTATTACTGAATGATACTGCTAACAACGATAGTGAAGGTTAAGGTAATGAAAGCATGATACAGAAATATATTTAGAAAATACATTTTTATAATAATCAAATAAATAAATAAATGAAACATTAAAAAATAATAATAGTAATAAATTTAAAATAATAATAATAATAATAGTAATAATAAATAAGATAGCTATAAGTGGTGTGTGAGGTGAATAGTGGGAGATAAGGTAGTATGTGTGTGTGTGTTGTGGAAGGATATTGTGGGCTGTGATTGAAGTGGTGGGTTGGTACATGTTACTTTAAGGAGTTGATGCTATGAGGGTGGAGGGAAGAAGGGGATGGGTTTACGTACTAACTGGGGGAGGGGGAGGGGCAACATATTCACACCTATACACAATCTCTCTCTCTCTCTCTCTCTCTCTCTCTCTCTCTCTCTCTCTCTTTTCCCTCCCTCCTCCCCCCCCCCCCCCCTTCACGACCAACGATAAAGGAGCCAGCATTCTATTTATTATGTGTGTGTGTATATGTGTGGTGTTGAGTGTGTGTGTGTGTGTGAGTGTGTGTGTGTGTGTGTGTGTGTGTGTGTGTGTGTGTGTGTATGTGTGTGTGTGTGTTCCATTTGTAATATCAGCCTTATTCATTGGTTTCCCCCACCTCCACCCCCAGCAACCGCCATATCCACCAACACCCCTACACGCATCATTACTAGGGCAGGGGGAGGGGGGAGTAAGTCGATTGATGTAGCAAATGGAGAGACTCAGAGAGTGTAGGAAAAGGGAAGATGATGATAGCTGCAACCTATGTCTGAGGTAAACAGTGGGAGGTAGGGTGGTATGGGTGTGTGAAGGTGGGGGATATTTCAGGCTGGAGCTGCAGAGATGGAATGGTACATACTACTTTTGGACGTTGATGCCATGAGGGTGGACGGTGCCCAGTTTGGCAATGAGATGAGATTCCTGCATAAGGCGTTCCAAGTTGTCACTCTTAGATCGCCAAAGTGCCAAGACTTTGACATGGTTGATGTTGTGTTGGGCATGGTTGAAGTGTAGAGCGACTGGTTTGGGCCGATGGTGGCGGATGTCGGCCAGGTGTTCAGAGATGCGCGTCTCAAGTGTGCGAGATGTCTCACCTACATAGATCTTACCGCACAGCTGACAGTGGATGGCATACACAATGTTGTGGCTCTGGCAGGAGAAAGTGCGTTTAATAGTGAAAGAGCCTGTGGGGCCATGTAGGATGGTGTCTGGTTTGGTGAGAGAGCAGATTTTGCAGTTGGGTTTTGAGCAGGGGAAAGTACCTGGTGGCTTAGGTGTGGAGATTTTGTTCAGCTTAGAGCGCACCAGTAGGTCGTTGAGGTTTTTGTCACGTTTGAAAGTGATCATTGGTTTGGTCTCAAAGGCAGGTTTATGATTTTCTACTATGTGCCAGTTGGACTTCAGGATCCTGCAGATGGGCAGATTGTGAGGATGGAAGAGAAGGCAGGCAGTGGGTCTGTCTGTCTCTTTGGGAGGTTTAGTTTCCAGAGTAGATGTTCTGGATTTAGCTGCAGTGCGGCTGAGAGCATCACTGATGACGGCACTGGGGTATCCACGGTTGGTGAAAAAATCAGACATTTTGGCTGCTTGTATAGTGAAATCTTCTTCGCTAGAGCAGAGTCTGCGTAGGCGAAGGAATTCAGAATATGGAATGCTATTTTTAGTGGACTGGTGGTGGGAAGATGTGTAGTCCAGGTATGAGTGCGCATCAGTAGGTTTGTAGAAGACTGAGGTTTGAAGCAGTCCATCTTTGAGGGAGATAGTGATGTCCAGCAAATTAACTGACTGTGAAATGGTGTAGGTCAGCTGGATGGATGGATGGAAGGTCTGTGCAAAGTTGAGGAAATTCTGGAGGTCATGTTCTGGCATGGATGTGGCTCCCAATCCATCATCTATGTATCTTTTGTAGAGCTCTGGTGTTGGGCCTGTGTAAGAGGTTAGTAGGCGGTGTTCTAGGTGTCCCATGAAGAGGCAGACATAGGATGGTCCCATTTTGGTTCCCATAGCAACACCACTGATTTGTGAGAATGTGTGGTTGTTGAATTCAAAAGTATTGAGGGTGAGGACTAATTCTGCAAGTCTGACCAGTGTAGCTGTGGGAGGGTGTTGTTGGTTGGGGGGCCGTTTGTTAACAAAGAATGCGAGGGCCTTCAGTCCACCAGCATAAGGGATGGAAGTGTAGAGAGACGACATCAAGTGTAAAGAGGAGGCTGGGTTTGAAAGTGGGATCTGTGTTGTATGAATTAATCATGTTGAGTGTGTGTGTAGTGTCTTTGAGGTATGTGGGGAGGCCTTGTACTATGGGTTGGAGGAGAGAGTCTAAGTACTGTGAAATGTGTTCTGTAGGGCAGCTGCATGCAGATACAATGGGTCTGCCAGGAGTATTGGTTTTGTGTATTTAGGGAGCAGGTAGAAGGTGGGTTGTTTGGTGTCTGTCATTATGAGGAGTTTGGCTGTCTTCGGTAAGTTGTTATGTTTGATTTCTTGTTTAACTGTGGTTGAGATGAGTATCTGGTGTTGGGGGAGGGGTGATGCTGTGAGTGGTGTATAGAAATTTGTGTCTGACAGTTGTCTGTGTGCTTCTTTTATGTACAGCTGTTTGTCCCAGACCACCACTGCACCACCCTTGTCTGCTTGTTTGATGACAATGTCTTGTCTTTGTCTCAGTGATTCAAGGGCTTTTTGTTCATCCCGTGAGAGGTTGGAATTGCGGACAGGTTTGGATTTCACTTGAGAGATTTCTTTTCTACACTTTTTGATGTAGAGTTCAACTTCGGTGGATTTGTCAAGAGGTGGCTGGCGAACCACTGGAGTTCGAAAAAGGTGGGTAAAAATGTCTGAGCTGTCTGGTAGAGGGGGCTTAGGCACACTGTGAAGTGCAGCCATCCATCTTAATTTTCTAAAGAATCTTTCAACATCAACGTGGTTTTGATATTTATTGGTGGCAGGCTGAATGGGAATAAATTTCAGACCTTTTGTGCAGCGAACAAGGTGGCGGTGTTGCTCATGGGTGATAGAAGGGTCAGGATTGTGTGTAGGGGGATTCAACTGGTCTGGGTTTGCCTTGAGTTTGTTTTGTAATTTTGATAACTTGTCTTGCTTAATCTGGTAGCAGTGATTGTGAATGAGCTGGTTGTGTGTATGGATGAGCTGTCTGAGTCTTGAAGCAGTGGCTGTGGGCATGATGATTGTGGTTTGTTGTTTCAAATGTTGAAGAAGACGGGAGAGAGATTCCAGGGATAAATTGAGTGTTTTGATATGTGCCAACATGAGACTACGGCTGGCTTGGAATAGAATTCTTGTAGTGGTAGTGGTAAGAGCGGTGTTATGAAGATCGGATGGGGTGTGAGAAAGTGAGAAGCCACGAGGGGTGATTCGCAGTCGAATGCATTGTTTTAGAAAGTTGAGATGACATGCAGATTTCGTTTTCTGAAACTGTGTTTTAGCATATCCTAGTGCAAATGGCTGGATGATAGGTGGCAGAAAATGAATGGACTGGTGAAAACTGGCATGTGTACGGGAGAGGAATTGGGGGGCCGGCATTATGTTCTGATTTAGGTTCTTACTGTAGAGTTGGTTGAGAGAAGAAGTAGAGTTAAGAGGTCAGGAGTGCCTGATTGCGATCGTACGTACACGACTAAAACGTATGTTAAACGAAATACAGATCAATGATTAACAGTATACAATGATCGAAAGACGTATACACGATAGCGATCACACACACTGATGACGTAAACAGAAATACAAAACAACGAAGGGTAGCAGTCAGTATGAATCAAAATAGATCTAGTTGCAAAGCGTGGATATGGCGGTTGCTGGGGGTGGAGGTGGGGGTAACCAATGAATAAGGCTGATATTACAAATGGAACACACACACACACACACACACACACACACACACACACACACACACACACACTCACACACACACATATATACACACACACATAATAAATAGAATGCTGGCTCCTTTATCGTTGGTCGTGAAGGGGGGGGGGGGGGGGGGGGGGGGGGGGGGGGGAGGGGGGAAGAGAAGAGAGAGAGAGAGAGAGAGAGAGAGAGAGAGAGAGAGAGAGAGAGATTGTGTATAGGTGTGAATATGTTGCCCCTCCCCCTCCCCCAGTTAGTACGTAAACCCATCCCCTTCTTCCCTCCACCCTCATAGCATCAACTCCTTAAAGTAACATGTACCAACCCACCACTTCAATCTCAGCCCACAATATTCTTCCACAACACACACACATACTACCTTATCTCCCACTATTCACCTCACACACCACTTATAGCTATCTTATTTATTATTATTATTATTTATTTTTTTAATTTATTACTATTATCATTTTTTTAATGTTTCATTTATTTATTTATTTGATTATTATAAAAATGTATTTTCTAAATATATTTCTGTATCATGCTTTCATTACCTTAACCTTCACTATCGTTGTTAGCAGTATCATTCAGTAATACTATTGCTAGTATTGATACTACCGCTGGCATTGACATCACCATCGCCTTCGCCTCTGGGACTGTTGCCACGGCAACCCTGCTGTTTAAGAATCCTCTAACCCACTCTCCTTTCTCCCATACCCATACTTATTGACACTAAGATTGGTAGTAATCTTGTCCCTTTTTTTCTTTTTTTTCTTTTTTTTTTCTCTCTCAATATTTTGACCATTATTAGTATTCCTATCAGTAATATTTTTATCTTCATTACGACTTTGACTCGCTCACTATTTCCCTTCCAACAGCCTCGTTCTCATTCAACGCCTTCTTCCTTGCGCTGAACCCTGTGAAGTGATCTGAAGCGATCAAAGCTAAGTGAATTTTCGTTGTTTTATTCGTTTATGTCTCACCCGGTGAAGACCTAAGAGGTCGAAACGCGTTGTGTTTCGTCTTGTGACTCGTTTGTCCACGTTCTCTGGGCGGTTCGCTAACAATTATTTAAGATTCAATGGTTTTGAGTTTATACATAAACCGTTTGTGCCATCCTTGTTCATATGCTCTTTTTTAATATCAAAGAAAGTTGCGAGGATGTAGAAAGAAACTCGTGGAGAGCGTGGCAGCAGAGAGTCCTCAGAAGAGAAGCCCCCTTCAAGCAAGTGTTTCGGCCCTTATCTCCTGACACTCTAGGGGGGTTGGGCCACACCCGGTTCATGACTCCGGATGTCCCTCTGCTGCCCCCTTTTTTTTTTTTCCCCATCTTGGGACGAGCCATGGCTGGGATTCGAACCCATGACCCTCTGGACATGCTCATTTTCTACTTAATGACTCGTGCTTTAACCACTGAGCCACAGGGACACCTGATATTTGTAGGGAAATTAAGCCTTATGAAGTTCACTTTTGTTCCTCCTTGACCAGATCCAGCTTGAACACCTCTCTGCCGCTTCTGCCATTGCTTTCAGGGCTCTGGTTTTTTCCTTCCCTGCAACTGAGAGCTGTTTCATGAGGCTGTATGCAGACGTTCCTACAAACCCCCTAGCTCCAATTTCTGCAGTGAGGCCACAGTTTTTCCAAGCCTTGTTTTTCAGCTGGCAGTGCGGTCTTCATTTGCGTCTTGAGGTTTTTCTTTTGGACCCTGATCTTGTCCATCTTTTCTTGGCGTCTGGATTTCTTTGGAGGTGTTTTCTCTTTGGGTAGTTTTGCTCCATAGGCGTCTCTACATGTGGCATACACAATGTCCCCATATGTGGCTAGTTTGTGTTCCAGGGTGCTTTTCCCCATCAGTGCATCGAGTCTTTGGACGATTTTTGCATCCAGTTTCTCCCAATCTTCAGTTTCGTTTGCTCGTGGCAGGTTGAGTTTCAGGCGCCTGGCATCGAGGGCCTGTGCAAATTCCTCATCCGAACCAACAGCGTGGATGTCCTTGGCACTGTGGTTTAAATCCTGGCCTTGGTCTTCCGACGTCTTATCTGCTGATGCAGTGCGCTGCTGCTCATTCAGATGAGTCTTCACACATCCCATCTTTGTTCTGTGGATCTTCATGCCACGGGTGGTAGCGAAACGCTTTCCACAGACACATGGATATTCCATTTGGTCCATGTTCATAGTCCGTTTGGGATTTGCAGTCATGATTGGTTGAGCACCGATGGATTCATCATTCTCTCCCCCTTTCGGTGAATCCTGGGAGCATCTTTTCCTTTTATTCTTAGTAGCCACATGTTTAAGGCAAAGTGGGGAGCCAGCCCACAGAGCCCTTTACCATCTCGCAAATTGTTGTTTAACTTGAGTCGTTAGTTTAACTAAGTGTTGTACTGATGATCTTCCTTTTTGAAAACCAGCTTGGTTACTTGGAATTACTTGGTGTTTGTTACAAAAACACGTTAACCTGTTTAGAACAATTTTTTTCCATCAGTTTTTACATATGAGACGTTAGGGCGATTGGTCGGTAGCTGTTCATATCAGCTCGAGGTTTTCCCTGTTTGTGAATGGGAATAATTATAGAATGTTTCCATACAGAAGGCAGATATCCCTCATTCCAACATTTTTAAATAAAAAAAAGGATATGAAATGTTTTACATTCGGAGGGATATGATGTAACATTTCATTTGAAATGCCATCTAAGCCCACTGATGTCTTTTAATTTCCTAGATTACTGAGACATTCTTCCGCTTCTTGTAATGTTATGGGAACATTCAGGTAATGGTCTATTACAGGGTCAGGGTCGTTGTAAATGGCTATTCTTTCCTCTTGCTCTCTGTGTTGTTTCTTTTCTGCTGTTAGACTGTCTTTGCTGGTATTTTTGGAAAATATGTTGGCGAAATCTTCAGCTTGCTCTGAGTTGAAGGGGAAATCAGAGTTAGGGAGCTTGATCGGACATGTTGGTAGAGATACTCCGTTTTTCATTATTCTTAGATTTGCCCACACCTTTTGATAATCTTTGAAACTATTTACTTCATTTTTACACAAGTTTGACCAGTATTATCGTTTAGCTTGTGCCGTCACTTTGTTAAAATTATTTTTGGCCTTTTTTTCTCAAGCAGTTTTAAATTACGTTCTTCTCATTTACTTCGTAAGTACGCTCTTAGTGTTACGTTTTTCTCCGTTTTAGCTTGTTCGCAATTTTCGTTCCACCAGACATTCCCCGTGTGTTTATTTAAGTTTGGCTTGATTAGTTTTATTCTGGGTATTGACTGATTTGCAGCAGATAGCATGGCTTTTTGAAATCTGCAATACAATTCATCAACAGTTAGGTAGTTGAATTCATTTATGTCGATGTTAAACGATTTAAGTAAGTTTGTGAAGCTGTCCCAGTTAGCTAATTTATAGTTATATTTGGTACTTTTTCTTGCGACATGTCTTTTGGTTCAGGCCTTATAGATTTAAAAGTGGTGATAATGGGGATATGATCACTGTTCAGAGTGTCATTTAAGGTCTGCCACTCACATACAGGTGCTAGATCTGAAGATGTTAAGGTTAAATCTATTGCACTGGGCTTGTGATTGGGATTATCGGGAACACGTGTTATTCTCCCGTCATTTAAAAGACGTAAAGGCGAGTCAACAATGTTCTCAACGAAACGACTGCTAGGAATTAATTGACAATCTTTATCCCAGAATGGCGAATGAGCATTAAAATCACCAGTTATTATGAACTTGCTATTCTGATTAGATTTTAGTTGCAGCGATCAAAGCCATTCGACATTTATCTCATTAGGCCCTTGAGGTAAGTATATCAACACTATGGTGAATGTGGTGTCAGTGTTTATTCGGACCCTGACTGCACAGGAATAGGCATCTAGTAAGTCTGGTGGAACAGGACTAGTACATGGGTAATATTTCTCTCCTTCTTTTATGTAAATAACAACGTTGGTTTTATCTTCTGTGGCTCCTTGCTGAGTGATGGGTGGAAAATAGTAGCCACTGAGTTTAGGTAACCTATTCCTCTTCACATTGAGATACTGGAAAGCCAATACATTATATTTTTCTTCGGCAAGGTGTTGAGTTAGCTGATCAAGACAAGTTGAGATGGATCGACAGTTCCACTGGAAAACCTTAAAAGAAACGTTATTTAACATGGAATATTAACTTTCTTTATACCAACTAAAATAAAAATCTCAAGATCTAGATCTAAATCTAATTATTCACATTAACAGTGTCAAAATGGATAATAATCCATGTGTAGAGTAGTACACTACATATACTTTGTTTGTTACACAAGTGGTGGTATTACAGTTAGGATGAAGTGGATGCTGAAGATTTATAAGTTCTTGTTTCACCAGTCATATAAGACACAAATCTGTTACTCCAAGGGGCGCGTTTGTAGTGGGGTCGCTCCAGAAACGGCTTGTAGTACCGAGGTGGTTGATACCGTGATTGCCTCGCCACTTTCCGGGGTTTCTTCCAAAGCAGACCCCTGATGTGACGGCCGATGTTCCTGGCCAGGACGCTGGCACCAAGATTGGTAGGGTGCAGGCTGTCACGGAGATGCCAGGAGACTGGATGCAGGTTGTTATGGCTGATGAGACTGATGTTTGCATCTTCATTTAGCTCAGACGTAACAAGCGCATTGAAGAGATCTCTCTTGATGTTTAATTGAGGATCTGTGACTGGTGCTGCTTTACTTATAATAACTTTGAGGCCAGAGTTTTCTTTTGTAATATTTCTGACACACTTTGTAAGATCTTCACTGCATTTAAGAGGAGGTGAGTGCTTTAGATCGTTAATGCCACAGTGAATGACAAGTGCTTCTTGACCCCGATGTACAGCGTTGAAGGTTTCCTTCACATCTTTGATTCTGCTAGTTTTGCGTTGGTCAGCTTTGAATCCGTACGAGTCGCCAAGCCGCTTGCCATTTACTTTGTTGATCACTGAGTCTTGCAACACCAAAACACTAGGGAGGTCAGGTTCTGATTTTTCCTCTTTCTTCTTCGAATTTTAGCCATGACGTACTGATGAATTTGCTTTGACGTGTGGTTCACTGACGTCACTTTGCTGTTCTATAACTGGTTCCTCCAGACAATTTTTTTTTTTTTTTTTTTTTCGTTTTTTTGGTGGCCTTTGCTTGTAGAAGGCCTCTCTTGGGCTGTTCTTCGGGTGAAGTAGACAACCCGGAGCTGACGACTTCAGCATAAGAGGTGCAGGTATGCTGTTTGGTCTGCGTGCCGACACTGGCCATTGTCGTCATTTTGTTTTGTGTCAGATCAGGCCGTTCACTTTGATTTTTTTTTATTAGTTCTTCCAATGCAGAAATCCAAGTATTGGTTGTGTTGAGATCGGAAATTGCATGCGTGACTTGCCTGGAATTGGAAGATTGCTCAGATGAATTAGATCAGCACTGATGCCTGGTGGACCTGAAGGCCGCTGAGTTGAAGGCAACGAAGTGCCCTGCTCCCTTCGGCCTTGGCTGACTGCCTTTCCTCAGAGACTTTCCGTGATTGCGGCTGTTGGAGCCCCAGATCAGGGTCACCAAGGTTGATGGTCCCCGAACGGGTAAAACAGAAATAGAAGGATCAAGATGCAAGATATAGATGACAAAAGCAATAGTAAGATCGAGAATGTACAGATGAAAAAAAAAAACCAACCAAACAAACAAAAAACCCCAGCATTTCACCTACCATGGTGCGTGTGTGCTCGTGCGTGCACGCGTTTGTGTTTGTGTGTGCATGCGCGCATGTGTGTGTGTGTGTGTGTGTGTGTGTGTGTGTGTGTGTGTGTGTGCGTGCGCGCGCACGCGCGCGCGTGTGTGTGTGCGTGTGGGGGTGGGTGGGTGGGCTGGTGCGTGCGTGTTATGTGTATGTGTGTGTGTGCATGCGTGTGTGTGTGTGTGGGGGGGGGGGGGGGGGGGTGAACGTTTATTAAAAACAAAAAAAACAAACAAACCGGATCATGCTTTCAATTTCACGCCCACTTCCTATGACGGTACAGACTGGTGGGGTCAGAGAAGCCACAGCAAAAAAAAACGGTGCTACACGTTCCCTGAAGATCAGTGAAGTGTGTCGAGGCTTGCATCACCTGGTAAACCAAACCAACAACAACACTACTGGCCTGCGAGTGGACGAATCAACCTGTTACTTCCTGGACAGATTCAACCCGTCTACAGCTCAACTAGGACTGATCTATGGCATTTGTGGTGACGTCACCACTTACTGTAAACTGCAGGTAACCGTCACACGTGACATGTATGCACGTGTTCACCTGCAACGGCCTTCCTATCGGCGTGATTCTAATGGGTGGTCTACACAAGTGCAGGTGTGCTCCAATGCCCCAGGGCGTTTTTTTCGCAGGTCTCAGTTTTTCAACTGCATTACACATACACTTAAAGAGCTGTTTTTCCATTCAACTGTAAACTGTTTGCAAATAATAAACACTAACAGTTCGGAAGTAAAGGTGGACCTCACTTCAGTGAAAAGCATCACGTTAGTCACAAGATACATTTCTAAGTACTCTGGGTATATCATGGTACCCGACCTTCCTGCTGTAAGCATTAGGGAAGAGTTAACAGCCCTTTTAACATGATCATCTTGGTCAGTATTTTACAAGCTCGTGAACCTCGCAGTTGCTCTCATGACAGGCAGTTGACACTAATTTATAGAGCAAACAGTTCTAAGCCAAGTGTTGCACGCATGTGTATCGATCCTTTTTCACCAGCTGCTGTCTATGCCACGTCAAGTCTTCTGATACAGTTTCAGTTCACTAAGAACATCCATACTGGTCTAAAAATCTATTTTGCAACGTTATCAGTGCAGGACCAGCTACATAAACTAGCCAATGGTCTGTTCAACTGCTCTGTACAGCACTACTTAAAGGTTCACGATCACTTTCACTGCAATCAAAAGCCAGAGTGTGAGGATGGACGTGATGAAACAGGACAATGCTTCTTCAGCAGCACTGAGTGTCAGGGCTTGGTGGCTTCTCGTCACAAATGTTTCAAGTTAATCACAGAAAAGTTATGGACGTCTACAGAATTAATGGACTACAACTGCCATACATTTGGAGGAACATTGGCGTCCTTAAAAACACGACAAGAACTCGAAGATTCTTTGCACATTTTCAGAAACTTTCACAAGTTTCGAGTGGCTTTTGGTTATAAGTCAGGGTGGCACAAAATGCCTTATGTGTACAGTAAATTTCGTTCATGGTCTGACAAAACCTTGATCTATTATATCAACCACTTTATGGTGGGGGAGCCATACACCCCAGCGAAAAGTGTTAAAACAGTAGAGCTTGATTCATTGGTTCGTTTTGGTATGGTCCATGACTTCAAATCATCGACAAGTCACACTGCACTGTGTGAAGTAAAGCTGCAATCACCAACTGCGCTTCTTCCAGCAGTTAGAATCAGTTACTTACAGTCACGCCAGTCTGCATTCACCTATACATTACAGTCATTTCTCCTGTGTCCAGATAATCACACCGTGCATATGTTTTTGTCATGTGATCGTGATGCTCACTGAGGGAATTCAAGACATTCAATATTTTGTGCCATTCCAAATATGACTGATGGGCGCAAGACAGAGACGTCCATGTTCATCAACGACCCCGTGTTTAAGTGTGATAATGACGTCACAACCTTGCCATACACGTTGGTGTGTGACTTCCGTCAGGACTGTCCAGAAAACAGTGATGAGTCACTCTGTGAGCACCCTGACCATGACGGATTTCTATGCTCCAATGGTCAGTATATCTTACACAGCCAACGATGCAATAACTACCCAGACTGTGTGGATGAGACTGATGAAAACTGCACTGAAGACACGTGGGACCCATGTCCCTGTTGCCTTCAGGTCAGTGATGAAGACACAAAGCGACCTTTCTACATCACCCTGGATGGCACTGGATATTTCACACACCAGCTGATGACGGCTGGCCAGTCTTGTCCTGACAGTCATTACCAATGCACAGATCAGGTGCTCCATTGTCTCCCTGTTTACACCCGATGCAATGGGTTTTCAGACTGTACGTATGGCGAGGACGAGCAAGATTGTGACAGAGTGATGTGCGCTGGCTTCTACCGCTGCCGTGCTTCTCCTGTCTGTATGCATGGAGATCACCTGTGTGATGGCTGGGGTCAGTGTCCACAGTGGGATGACGAACTGCTGTGTAACTTGACTTGTCCTCAAGACTGCCTTTGTCAAGGTCACTCATTACGGTGTTGGAAGCCTTTTTCCGCTGAAATGTTCTATCATCTGCGTTATGTTGATGCCAGTTGCTCTACAATGCAGCCCATTGATTTCAAGGGAAATGCATATCTAATTCACCTCAATTTGTCACAGAGTGCTCTTGTTAATGTTTCAGGTCTTAAACTTGCCAACTTGCAACTGCTTGATCTCACTAGTAATCAGCTGGGAACTCTAGATATGGATATTTTTCTTAAGTTACCAGTTTTAAGGGAATTGCTCGTAAAAAATAACCCCTTCAACAAAATAACAATAACATTTGTAAAGTCGGTTCACTATTCACTCAGGCATATAGATATTTCCAGAGCACGTTTACAAACAATTCGTTATCTTTTGGCAATGTACCTACCTAGTTTGACATACTTGGATTCGTCTTTTTCAGCTATAGAAACTACGGGGTGTGTAAGCTTTAAAAATATCCCCAAATTGGTAGAACTGGATTTAAAAGAGAATCCATTAAAACATTTTCGTGGGGACTTATTTTCCAATTCCATCCACTTGAACAGTCTTTTTTCACCAAACTATAGGCTTTGCTGTCAAACTATACTTCCAAAATCGTCGAATGACATCAAGTGTTTTGCACCGTATACAAAATTTCCTTCATGTACAACATTAATTCCGACTGAACTGCACAGAATTTTCTTTTGGTTGATTACTCTGTCTGCCATTTTAGGGAACTTATTTTGCATCACGACGTCATTTGCTATACAAAACGTGTTTGACAGAAGTTTTGTAACGGCCATAACCCATCTACAAATTGCTAATGTTTGTATGGGAAGTCACGTGGGTGTCTCTATAGCAGCAGACATTTTGTATCAAGGGAAATATGTTCACATAGAAAAGTTATGGACTAATTATATAGTCTGCAAATTTTCAGGGTTTTTGGCCTTTCTTTCCAGTGAATTGTCAGTTTTTGTGATTTGGTTTATTGTTTTCAACCACAATATAAGTTTCCTTTTCACTGAAATTTCATGTCAATTTACAAAACGTTTAACAGCAGCAGGCTGCATGGTGGTGTGGTTTGTTGGAAGTGTGTTGTCGTTAATACCGTTTCTCCCGGGACTGTCACACTGGGGACTTTCTGGCCAGTCTGGTCTATGCCGGCTGGCTTTGTTTGACCACCATGATTCTGACCCACCATTCAGATGGTTCACGGTGACTGTGGTCATCAACTTGGCGTTCTGCATCATGACTGTAGCTGGTCAGATTATTGTTTACAGACGAACGCCAAAATTCCGGATAACACTGGATTCCAGAAAAAAGGTCATTCTATTGCTCAGTACACCTAGCCCAAAAACTGGTGGTCACAGTCTCTGTTTGCTGGTTTTCATTGGGACTGGTGACATTAATTGCTCCACTCAGTGCCACTGTATCTAATCAGATTCACGATGCTCTGGTTGTGTTCATGTTACCTCTAAACTCTGCTCTCAATCCACTTTTCTATGTATGGACTGTGGCAACAGAGCGAGAACAGCGAGTAAAAGAAAACAAATTGATACATGTGCTTAAAAGACGACTAGGTCAGGTAAAGAATTCTTCAACAGTGAATTAATCACTATATAAGTGAATCAGTATAAAAAGTTAATTAACAAACGTAATACAAAAAAAAAATAGAAAAGAGAATACTCAAACTCTTCAGCCCACTGGAGCATCTTCAGCTTGCTGTGTAGTATTTGTTGGAGCATCCAAATTTAACGTCTGAGCGAACGACAATCTAAGCAATCATCACAACGTCTGTACAACGACCACCATCGAGGTGCAGATGAAACGCATCACATTTTATGGTTGATCCCGTCGGTTAAAAAACAAACAAAACAAAAAAACAAACAAACAAACAAACAAACAAAAAAACGTAGCCAGTGTCCCAATGTCAGATTCCTATCTCCACAAAGACAGTCTGGTATTTGAAGCGGTTTCTGGTCTATTCCGGTGTCGCGTGAAATCTGGGAACGTGATACCTGAGAAGGCTTCCCGGATATCACAGATGTTTTTGGGAACGCGTTCCCAAAATGCACTGTGATGTCTGGGAATGATATCTGGGAACGTGGTCTTTCAGAGCTCAGAAGGGCAGAAAGAAGACGAAAAAGAATGGATTTTCGAGATAAGCTAGGAAACAATTTATTTAGGTGCAGTTGAGATCTTTGGCCTTCTTGTCACTTTTTTTTTCATTAATTTCTTGGCATGATTTTCACAAAGTACTCTCTTTCCGTTCCCAGATTTCACGATTGGAAGTTCAGGAAATCTGGGAACGCGTTCCCAGATATTACGGAGCGACACCAGATGACAAACCCTCAACTCCTACATGGCAGACAGTGCTAGCAGTAGTAGACTACACCACCGGTTCTTATTTCTAAAGACCACATATTTCTTCAGTAACGATTCTAATCACTTACCTTATACAAGTTAACGAGTAAAAACAATCTCCCCCTCTTCATTTCACATACACACACACACACACACACACACACACACACACACACACACACGCACACACACACGCACGCACGCACGCACGCACACACACACACACCACACACACGCACGCACGCACGCACGCACGCACGCGCACACACACACACACACACACACACACACACACACACACACACACACACACACACTAATCTAGCTATATCCTGTTCGATGTTGTTACTTTTCTTCATAAACTTTTATAGAAGAGAGTTGAGGATAGCGAAGGAGTGGTGTGGAGGGGTTAAGGTCTGTGCTGTTTACTGTGTAGTTGTGAGTCTGTTCATTGACTAGCTTCAAGCATAGCTCAGACTGGTCAAAGCTTTCGTCTGGGTGTTATGGCTGTGAGTGGAGATGTCTGTGCGTAGGATGTCCTAGACTTTTGAACTGGGTTGATGGAGATTGACAAACTGACATGGACACACTTTCATCAGTATCCAGGCATAGCCCTGACAGATCAAAACTTTCATGTGCTGATCTTTTGACAGATGCTGGCTCGCTTTTTTTTTTTTTTTTTTTTTTTTTTGGAAGACCGTCGAGCGATTGAAAAAGTTGGCACGATGTGTACTGTGTGAACGATAGCTATAAATCAAAAGTTGTCCGGATTTCTGACATTCTCTTAATGTCACACGCAGCCCATTCTTTTGTACTTTTGAAATAAGAATGTCTTGCAGCATTTTCTTTTTAATTTAAATAGTTTGTGACAGCATTTTTTTACAGATACATATAGAGTGTGTTCCCTCTTCATCATTTGGAAACATCAAGATTGAAAAAAAATGTAACGATTAAAAAGTAAACTTGGAACAAAGTTTTGAATATAGCCTGTGATGTTTTTGCTGACTATAAACACAATCACCACAAATACGACATAAAGAATCAATACGTCTTTTGTGTTCACTGTAATTGTGTGTAAACAACTCCACCATTAAAATTGGAAATGAAATGAGGCAGGGAACAGTAAACAAGTGGGGTAAGTTTTGCTCCCATAAGAAAACCTAACACAGGGTAACTTTTATTCAAGACTGGCACAGCCTTTTAAACTTGAATAAAGTCAGACAAATACAAAGACGAACAATCTAATAGTGGGGGAAAAACAAGCGCAGGCCAACGACTCAACTGTCTTCGTAGTAATGACTTGGCAATGATTTGGACTTAAGGAGGGAGAGGGGGGGGGGGGGGGGGTGGAGGGGGGAGGTTGGAGATGGAGAAACTAGAAAAATGAAATTAAGAAAATATATTACAGATAGGAAAACTCGTCATTAGCTGCATAAGGGAACCATCGTAATTCCTTTTGAAGGCAAATATATTTTTATTGCCTGCTCCGAGGCCTTTCGTCCGCTGGATCGGAACTCATCAGGGAGACACAGCTGGTTGTGTCTGCGCTCCTGGCGTCAAATAGAGACACACCACAGTCCATAATACCGTGGTGTTCTCACCACCAAGGGTGCAAAAAAAGAATCCAATAGCACCCCAAAAGCAGCCAGTGAAGTGTACCGAAGACAAAGACAGCTAGGCTAGTACAGAATCAAGTCTGGCAACACACACTTCAAATACACCTTCACACAAATTACTTCTATGATAAATAGTAGCAACATATATTATTAAAAACCCTTCCCTTTGTAGTGTTAAAGCAACACATAAACACAGTATCTATCATAATTGAATGGGATATCCAACGAAAGAAAAAGAATTCACTCGCGTAAGGGAAGCCGTCCATCATTCACATCACTTTCGTCAAATTAAACTGAATGACGCTCACTGCTGCGATTAGTGTCTGGATATCCAGAAAGCACACTTCAGGTGCACATTCACAAAATTAAAATTAACAAGAAATAAAAGTAAAATCTTTCATATCATTGGCACACAATGGTATAGAATATCACATGTATGTAAGAACTATCAGCAAATAGCTAACACTTGAAAAACAGTGCACATGCACTTAATAAGTACTATCAACACACTGCTAATACATGGACAACATTGCACGTGTGCTCAATAGGAACCGTCAGCACACTGCTACTATATGGAAAACAGTGCACGTGCGCTTAAGAAGAACCATCAACACACTGCTAATGATAGTCAACAATGACGGCTGACCTACAAATTTGAAGACAAATTTGAAGACTGCTAACACATGGACAACATTACACTCGTGCTTAATAGGAACCGTCAGCACACTGCTACTACATGGAAAACAGTGCACGTGCGCTTAATAAGAACCATCAACACACTGCTAACGCATGAACAACATTACACTCGTGCTTAATAGGAACCATCAGTGCACTGCTAATACATGGAAAGCATTGCACATGTGCTTAATAGGAACTGTCAGCACACTGCCGATACATGGAAAACAGTGCACATGTGCTTAATAAGAACTGTCAGCACATAGCTAACACGTGGAAAACAGTGTCATGGTAGCCTGTGCCAGCCACTTACTCTAGCCTTGAAACTAAAGAGAGTGGTCGATTTCTGCTGCAGCAGACGAGTGTGGACAGTCTCTGGAATTTCCTGATGAGCAAATGTGTTCTTGAATAGACAGTTGTGACATGTGGATAGTGAGCAATACTTTGAAAGTTAGTCAATGATTACAAAGTATTCTGTCATTGTACTCACAGAAATCTGCTGCAAGTTTGTGGAATGCTTGCTCTGGTACAGGATTTGCTTTCAGTGGTTCTTGTCATTGTGATGGTGGTGAAGGTTGCCTCTCTTCACAATGTTGGCATGTTGAAACAATATTCTTGGCATTGCTGCCAATGCCAGATCACCAAACTAATTCTTTTGCTTGTTCACGGCATGACGTGTTGCCAAGTGCCCAGCTTATAAGTTGCTCATGATTTATCGTCCCATAAGCGAGTATCACGATTGCTTTGTGTCGAACAGATAGGTCTTTGTGAACACACAGTCCATTATGTATGTTGAATAGCACTTTAGATCAATGTCTTGAAGACAGAGAAAAATGTCAACAATTCTTTTAAAAAGAAAAGATAGATTAATATAGAGAGACATGGAGAGAAATACACTGCAGATGTCGTCACTGAATACGTGAACAGTCCCAAACAGTGGTATATTAGTATCCAGCTGCGGATAGCGTTTACCTTTTAAAAGAGTCTGATGAGAGAGCTGGGTTGAGTCTGAACATGTCTGTGGTTTGGTGGAAGATTAGAAATAGTATCAGCGCTGACTTCATTGTAGCGAGGACATGGCAACAAATAATGCTCAGCTGTTTCCATGCCATGACTACAATCACATCAGGGATCACCAACCAGATGGCAGCTGTACCAATCATTTTTCAGATTGCTTTCTTAAGAGGAAGGTGGCACTTGGTAGTTTGGTCCTTTCCTTCTTTTTTTTTTTTCTTTGTCCTTTCTGTCACCAAAATGAAAATACAACATGATTATCAACCGATTGTGACATGCCACTTGATAGCCCCACTCTCCTGTACACCCCCCGCCCTGCCCTACTCCCTTCTTTGACCCATTTCTTTCTCCCTCCCTTAATCTAACAAATGGGAGTATAGATTACTAATTATGTCAGCTTTCCATCTCTCGCCCTCACCCCTTTCAAAATCCCCCCCCCCTCCCCCTCCCCTTACTGGCAACAATGATAGGGAGAAAGGTGACGTTACTTTGCCGTCCATATCTCCAGTCTACTTTTCCTTCCCTTCCATCTTGTCTGATAGATCACAGACGTCACTAAGCCGGGCCCCTCTCCCTCCTCCCTTCACCACTACCCCCTCATGCCTTTCCTTCCTTTCCCCTACCCACACCATGGAAACTGTGCGTGCGTTCTGCCCATGCGTCATGCAGTTACCGATGGCAATGTGTACATGTGTGTTGTGCGCAGGCCAGGCCGCCCTGTCAATTAGTATGAAGACTAGATAAAAGTAACGCCAACTGCTAAGTTAAAGTGTTCCCAGATCTTCTGCACTTTATCTCACACTGTAGATAATGGGGGAGGACCACCCTCCTCCCCTTTTCTTTGTCTTTAGTGACGCAAACCAAACCAGAACAGGAACCTGAATAGGAAGCTTAGCCCACAAAAAGGGGAAACTCACTGTGAACACTCACTGCTCTCCACAGATGGCTGTAAAACTGATTAACTCCAGTGAATCAAGAATTACAGCAGGGGTAAACCAGAGAGTTGAAAGTTTATGTCACCTACTCTGTGATCCTGTTTAAGATTCATTGGTTCATCCCAGAACTCTAATTGAAAGTTTGCTTCTAAATTTTGAGACTTATGCATTGCTTGTATGTATGCCATGTGCTTTGACAGTGTAACGTTACGCCAATACCTGGTGGCATATATCAAGGTGATGAATGAGTTTGCTATTGTAATAGTTTGCTTGCCACAACCTAGTAAAAACTGGTAAGGTGCAGCATCAACATTCTCTGTTTACAATCTGACTTTTGCCGATATTCAATACTATCTGTTAAGATGATCACTGAATGATAAATTATGACCAAAAAAGCAGTATGCCTGTACTATGTGAAAAGTGTTAAGTGGATTTCTAAATACTGTTGATTTTCAGAATGCTTTGTAGTAGGTGACTAAGTCTAATCAGCATTCCAAGTTACTTCAACTTAATGTATAAAAACTATTGAAGAGTTGTTTGCCTTTCATTGTTCAGCATTGCATTACTGTCTCCTACCCCTTGTTAAAACCCGCTCAAAATCTGAGTGAAACTAGAAACTGATAATTAGGGCCGATGTATCTATGCAGGTCTAATCCTTTGTTAGCTGAGATCTCACACATTTACTGAAAGCCAGAGGGCAAGTGTGAGAACCTGACAAGCCATACTTCCAGCTACTTAACTACAGACCAGGCTCTGTTTGTTCACCCAGAGCCTGGGTTCATACCTACTCCAGGTGTACATGTTGTTGGCCCAGCTGAGACAGAACCCCAAGATCAGCCTGGCTACAGGCAATGTGGACCAGCCATCAGCACCTACAGAAAAATCAACTATCCTCTCCCACATCAGATAAGTTCTAATATTTCAAGTGGACTCCAGCATAACTCACCCAGAACTTTTCCTCCCTCAATGATGACAGAAAGAGTGGGAATACAAGTCAGCCAGAACTGAATTCATTAAATCGATTTGAATATTTCATCCTTGTGTAAACAAGTAAAGGCCAGACAGAGATGAATATCCCAGGCACATATTATATACTGTACTATTTTATAATACCATAATGTCTTTTCCTCCTTTCTGAATGACAAAAGGCAGGTTTTCCATATAATTTCTGGTGATTTGCTCCATGGACAGTTCCAACATTTATACTCCATCTGTTAAGTGTACATTTTCAACAGAATTAGATTGCATTCCAATACAGTAGTCATACTAGACATGCATAATCAACATGATATAATACAACAGGTTTGTTCATGGTTTCTGCAGCTTTCCTTTGATATAATACTTAATCTCTTCTAACAGGAACGTTGTGGCTTTGTGAAGTGTACTGTTAATGCGTTCTTCCTATTTGCATCTTCTTTAAAATATGAGTCCTAGTTGCTAATGTTTGTGTTTTGAAGATGCATTATATCAACTACAGGGGGTAAGGCGTGGTGACCGCATCGTTACAATTTAATTACTTTTAATTTCCATTCAATGAACTTTAGTTTTCAGCGCCTGCCTAAAGGTAAATATTCAGTAGGTCTGAACTGATAATCCATGTGCATCAGTAGGTCTGAACTGATAATCCATGTGCATCAGTAGGTCTGAACTAATATTTCCTAAGCCAATAACAGGATTGTAAAGTGACATGGGCATATCACTGTCGTCTGCAAGCAGCCTACTTTCGATTCGATACCATCTTCAGTGTTATCAATGTAAAGAAGAAATGAAAGTGGTCTTTGAATCGAGCCCTGGGGAACCCATTCAGTGTGTGTGTGTGTGTGTGTGTGTGTGTGTGTGTGTGTGTGTGTGTGTGTGTGTGTGCGCGCGTGTGTGTGTGTGTGAGTGCGCGCGCGCGCGTGCTTGCGTGCGTGTGTGCGTGCGTGCGGGCGGGCGGGCGTGTGTGTGTGTGTGAGTGTGTGTGTGTGTGTGTGTGTGTGTGTGTGTGTGTGTTCGTGCGTGTATGTGTGCGAGCGTGCGTGCTTGCGTGTGTGTGTGTATATATGTGTGTGTGTGTGTGTGTGTGTGTGTGTGTGTGTGTGTGTGTGTGTGTGTGTGGTGAGCGGGGGTATTTGTTGCAATCATCACCAATAATGCAAACCATAATATGAAAATACGAAAGCAAGTCAGATGATTTGTTCCCTCACAATTTCATTTTGATTCCAATGATATGTTTGAACTTGCCAGTGTCAATGTTTTGTAATGAGTTTAGATCGCACACATACGTTCTCACTTTTAGAGAGTACACATGTTCTATTACGTTACTCATACCCCCATCATTCAGCTCCTTCTGTTCTCAATAACGGCACCCGCCCGGCTGTCAGTGAATGGTATTCGTTTGTCTGTCTGTTTAAGTCCCCCGAAGGATTTGCAGTAGGCAGTTCAGAGCCTTACTCCGGGCAGGCTAGACTATTCAAAGAGCTACGGCACAGAGGATCATGTATCACAGCACGTTATGCCTTGTGTTGCAGGACTTCGGACTCGTTCTGTCTACTTCCTGGTGTAAGATGTCACACCTTAAAAGGCACGATGGGCAGACTGATACCATGTTTTACCCATGTCTTTCCTTACCGTCAAAAGTATTCTCTGACTGACTGTCTCTCTGTATGTGTCTGTGTCTGTCTGTTTCTCCACCCCCCCCCCCCCGCCCACACACACACACGCTCTATCTCCTCTCCTCTCTCTTCTCTCTCTCTCTCTTCTCTCTCTCTCTCTCTCTCTCTCTCTCTCTCTCTCTCGCCTGTAGGAAACAAGTCAAGCAGGTTCACAGGTTCAGATCGAGGCAAAGCGACATGCGGTGATTTGAACGACAGGAACCTGCGTTCAAGCGCCTCAAAAAATGAATAGGACGTGTCCGACCATCCAACTCAGTGGAAGATTCTTAATTACAATGTCGAGAACTTATATAGTAAGATACAGGATGCTTTTTTCATGAATTGTGTAAATACATTTGATTTTGTTACTCTCAATGAAACGTTCCTCGACTTGTCATTTGACTACAGCAATATATTCACTGATTATATGAAGTTTCCCGTACCAGCCAAAAAACCATTAGTTCATGGAAGGAAGTCAGGAGGTGTGTTGCTGTTAATAAGGAAGAGTTTACATAACAAGGTTAAAGAAACAAAGCTTGGTTGTGACAATGCTATTGCAGTAAAAATAAATAAAAGTATATTTAACACTGATAAAGATTTAGTCTTGGTTGCTTGCGATGTGGTCCCAGAAGGAGGCCCGTTATACAATGATAAATTGATCAAAGATGGTGTCCTAATAATGGAAGAAGCCTTACTTCAAAAGTTTGAAAAAGAAATGGATACACTTTATTTTATGATTATGGGAGCTTTGAATGCCAGAACAGGTTACAAACAAACTGAAAATGAAATTATGACAAACTTTGTGAGCTGTGTGGAGAATGTTTATGTGGATGACGACAACTGTACACGTTGCTTTCACGCATGCTCTTTTTCCAGTCTCATATCCAATCACACATAGACTATGGATCTACTCTATGGGACTCTGCTAGCGCGAACACCCTCAAACCATTGCTATGCCTACACAAGCGAGTACTCAAATTAGTCCTCCTAAAAAGCAGTAGTCTTCTTGACTCGGATTACGAAAAGATTCAAGTCCTCCCCTTCAGTCTTAGATTATAATACAACAAAGGGATCATAATACACAAGATTGTGTCTGGGAAGGCACCCTCAACATTAGTTCACAGATTCTCAATTAATTCCTCAAGGACTCTACCCAAACGTCATGTCCATGTTCCTAGAATTGACTTGTTCAAATCCAGTTTAACATATTCAGGTTCCTGTCAATGGAACTCGCTCCCTGAATCAAATAAACAACATCAATGCATAGCAACCTTCAAACACCATTATTTCAACCATCTTATGCGCCAATACTTGCATACTCCGCCTCCGCCACCCCTAACCACCACCACCCTCTTTGCCTTATATATGACCCTGACTATTTAGAAACTGTTTTGTACTTGAAATGCAAACATGTTATTCTGTTTAGTAAGTATGTCTTATATCAGTATGCGCGCGCGCATGTGTGTGTGTGTGTGTGTGTGTGTGTGTGTGTGTGTGTGTGTGTGTGTGTGTGCGAGCGCGCGCGCACGTGTGTGTTTCCTACTACCACCTGCCATCTCGTCATTATGTTGTTATGCTTGTATTCTTATCTCTCTCTCTCTCTCTCTCTCTCTCTCCTCTCTCTCTCTCTCTCTCTCTCTCTCTCTCTCTCTCTCTCACGGTTCTGCTGGAATGACTTGATTTTTGATCTGTATGACATTCTCCCCCCCCCCCCCCTCCCAGCCGTGGTGACTGGGCTATCATTATGCACCCCCCCCCCCCCCCCCCCCTTCATTTGTGCTTATTTTCATTTTTTCCCCTCGTGCTTCAAAATCGATTGTCTTGCATCTCCTTGGAATGTTTTGATTGTCAGATTGTTTTAACGCTCTTTCCCGCACCCACTCTCGCCTCTTTGTCCCTCTATCCCTTTCACTCTCTCTGTCGCCCTGCCCTGCACTCCTTTCGCTCTCTCTCTCTCTCTCGCTCGACGATCTGCTTGAAGCAGAAGGGAAGTCGGATGGATTTAAAAGGCAACGTAATAAAGTCAATTCACTCAAACGGACAGCAAAAATGAATTTTTTTCGTGAACTTGTAGCCAACAAACAAAATTCGAAGTCCATATGGCAAGCAATAAATGAACTTACGAATAAAACTTCACAGTCAAAGACAAGTCCCATTACTAGCATAACACCAAATGAACTCAACCAACACTTTACAACAGTTGCAGAACACATTGTCAAAGAAAAGAATACTGACTCAAATGAATTACAAAAATTTAAAAAAAATTGCAATGCTATGAACATTCGTCCAGCAACACCAGTTCCGCCTATGACAGTTAGTGATGTTTGCCAAGCTTTATGCCAATTGAAGCAGACAGGAAGCCGCGGACTTGACGGGATTGATGGAAAAATACTGAAACTATCAGCACCTGTTATATGCGAAACTCTTACCTACATTTACAATGTATGCATTGATAAATGTCACTTTCCCGCTCAGTTCAAAGTTGCAAAAGTAATACCCATTTTCAAATCTGGAGACAAATCTGAACCATCCAACTACAGACCTATATCCATTTTGCCAGTTCTGTCCAAGCCCTTGGAAAAACACATAAATAAACATCTTTGCCACCATTTTGACTCCTCCAACCTACTAAATAAAAATCAATCAGGATTCAGGAAAAATCATTCTTGTCATACAGCGCTTACAAACCTAGTTGATCAATGGCTAGCCAGTGTTAATGAGAATAAATATTGTGGCGCACTGTTTGTTGATTTTGCAAAGGCTTTTGATGTAATTGACCACAAACTGTTATGCAGGAAGCTTTTATTATATGGTATAAAAGGAAATACCTTCCAACTGATAACATCATTCCTAGAAGATCGTCAACAAATCGTTTGTGTCAACAACAATTTATCAGAGAAGCTACCTATCCAACATGACGTACCCCAGGGTTCTGTGTTAGGTCCGTTGCTGTTCTCAGTTTATATAAATGATCTCCCTCTTTATATTGAGGATTCATGTGAACTCTTTTGTGATGATACCACTGTCCATACAAGTAGCTCCAGCTTGAAAGCTGTTTTCACTTCATTACAGAAGAATGCTGACATCTTAAGTAATTGGTGCAATGTAAATCACATGTCACTGAATCCTAACAAAACAAAACTAATGCTGATAACAACAAGGCAGAGAAGACAAAACATAACCACACAGCCCCCATCTGTTTTTATCAATAATCAGGAAATTGAAGTGGTGGATAGCCATCGAGTTCTAGGCGCATATGTTGATAATAATCTTTCTTGGTCTTATCACCTTCGCAGTTTATGTAAATCAATATCCAGACAAACATATCAGCTCTGCAAGATTAAGCATTTCTTAAACCTTCATGCCAGGAAATTGTTCCTACACGCACATGTTCTCTCTTCAATCAATTATTGTTCAACACTATTTGATTCTGCTAGTGCTAATGCCATGAAACCTCTTAAGAGTGTCTACAAAAGAGCACTTAAAGCAGTCCTATTAACATCATCTAGTCTTAGTGAAGGGGATTATACTAAAGCGGGGGCTCTTCCGTTACAAGAAATGTTTGCTGTCAACAAATGTTTGCTAATGCAAAAAATTGCATCGGGTTTAGCACCACAAACTCTTCAGTCCAAATTTAGCATAAACCCTAGGGATTCAACCAAATTCCAGGTTCCCACACCTAGAATAGATCTATTTAAATCAAGCTTATCTTACTCAGGTAGCGTGGTTTGGAATTCACTTCCACTACATTTCCGATGTACTCAAATTACAGAATCCTTCAGGGAAAAACTAATTATACATTTCACAGCAGACCATTGCTATTAGGGACAAAATACATATACCAGGGCACACCCTCTGTTTTGCTGCATATTAAACTGATACGCCGTTTCCTTTCCACTGATGTTTTCAAAACTAGATAATGATAAATGAGAGATATGGTTACTATCGGTTTTATTAATGATTGAAATTATAGTATGATGAATGACTGTTGTGGTCGCTGGTTTTATTGGTGCATTGTCACTAATTGATTGATGTCTTAATACTTTGATTTCTTCGAGCACTGTAACTGCAAGGTGATAAATGTGTGTCCGGATTACTGTTGATCATATTGATGTATTGCTCTTTATTCAAATTTATAGCAATGTTTAGCATGTGATATTTTGGATAGAAAAATGGAATTATTCTCTCTCTCTCTCTCTCTCTCTCTCTCTCTCTCCTCTCTCTCTCTCTCTCTCTCTCTCTCTCTCTCTCTCCCCGTTAATTACGGCTGCGTTTCGATGGATTGTCGCATAATTAATAATTATAGTTTTGGGTAGTGTATGAATGGTCGAAAAGAAAAAAAAAAGATGGAAGGGGAAGGTAAATGATAATGGCATCTCTCTCTCTCTCTCTCTCTCTCTCTCTCTCTCTCTCTCTCTCTCTCACACACACACACACACACACACACACACACACACACACTACACACACACACACACTACACACACACACACACACACACACACTACACACACACACACACACACACACACACACACACACACACACAATGCACACGCCCACGCACACATCATGGAAAATAAGTGTTATGATTATTGATGCTAGGAATATTGCTGCTTACTGATAACTGATTGTTCGTTCTCGTTTTGCCTTATAACCACATCATGTCAATGTAAAAGAAAGTACAAATGTTGATATTATTGATGCATTGTAATTGTCTAATTATCATCCTTAGCAGTTTGTTGTATGTTAATTTTTTACAAAAGGAATGTAACTCTCTCTTCTCTCTCTCTCTCTCTCTCTCTCTCTCTTCTCTCTCTCTCTCTCTCTCTCTCTCTCTCTTCGATAGGAGGATCGCTTATTCCATATCTGTGTGTGCCGAATCTTTTCTTCTTTGTAATACATTTCTTTATTCTTGTTTGTTGTTTAAATCGTTTCTTTTTTCCTTTTAAAGTCATCTACGCCTTAATGGATGAACTTTTTAATGTTGTGAAGATATGTGTGTTTGTTAAAAGTTTTGTAATCTTAGTCGCTAGTCATACTTAGTCCCTTAACGGGGCAAGGGCCGGATGAAAAAAAGCATGTGTTTGCTTATCTGTTACCCTTGGAAATAAAGATTATCATCATCATAAAGATTATCATCGCTCTCTCCTCTCTCTCTCTCTCTCTCTCTCTCTCTCTCTCTCTCTCTCTCTCTCTCTCCCATTTTACTTTTTCTTTTTTTTTTCTTTTCGTATCGTATTGTAGTTCTGGTCACTTTTTGCATGCTTCTTTTGTTACCTTATCGTATTTTGCATTGTTGACCCTACCCAGGGCGAGGACTGGATGTAAAAAAAAAGCACATCAGTGCTTATCTATTATCCTCGTAAATAAAGAATTTGTCTTGTCTTGTCTTGTCTTGTCTTGTCTTCTCTCTCTGTCTCTGTCTCTGTCTCTGTCTCTCTCTCTCTCTCTCTCTCTCCTCTCTCTCTCTCTCTCTCTCTCTCTCCTTGCATTTTGCTTTCTGTGTTCTCGTTCCGCAGGCCCATACTTAGCGGTGACATTGAGACAAACCCTGACCCTAACCATGACCGACAAGAAATGTCGACAGAAGATAGGACGGCGGCGACTTACTTGACGACAAAACATGAAGACATGTTTGACAGACTTATGCAAGCCATACAACAACAACTTCAACAACAGACTTCACTCATAAGAAATGATTTTGGAGAAATTAAAGAGGAATTAAACCAAGTAAAAGTACAAGGTTAAGACATAAACAAACGATGTGACAGACTAGAAACTAAACACGGGCAATTGACAGAGACAGTGACTGACGTAACAACTGATATACAACACCTGCATGTTGCGTCAGATGACAGAAAGGAAGACGTTTATAAATTACGTGAAATGATATAGGAGCTGAAAGAAGAGGTTGAGAAACTAAAAACAGACACCGATAGATTAGAGAATTTCTCTCGCCGAGATAATCTGTGCTTTTTCGGGATTCCCCAAAAGCAGCCCAGTGAAACATTTGACGCACGTACGAAAGCAGTTGTCGATGTTCTAAAAAAAAACAACATATGATCATAGGCGCTGGGCAGTAGATGACATCAAACGAGCACACCGGACAGGCTACGCCCGTAAGGGTCAAACTAGACCAATGATTGTCAAATTTAGAAGGTGGAAAGACAAAATGCCCTTAATTGCGAACAGATATACTCGGCAGTCACTTCTAAATAAGGGTGTTACAGTGGCAAACGACCTTTCTGGAGCGCAGGGCCAGATCGCTGTAAAAGCTAGGAGGGAAGGGAAGAAAGCCTTTAAAAAAAAAAGGTTGGTTGGTTACTAGCCCCCAACTCCCAGAACCCCAGTGATATGCTCAGGTGATGGTAAGAGAGGATGCATGCAGCGCGCTCACAAGTCCAACGAGTACTCATAGCATGACCCATGTTAAAAGTACCACACATATGAATCAGTATGGTGGGTCTGTTTTAAACGAGCAACAGATCGAGTCCCGTCTAAACAAGACCTCGATGCAGAACGAGCAGCGGGTGGTATGAGCGGGTGTTCATCCCCCTCTTCACGTCACAGTACCCGGCCCATCCAGGATCAACGACAGCGTGACGGTGGTACCAGCGGTGGACACGCCCGTCGCAATGAAACAGGGAGGGAGTGACACGAGTCAGTAATGACCAACTGGGATTCTCTGTGTTCTGTCAATGACGATCATCCAAATAGCGACGCATGTACACCAGGCAACCACGCACGTGCCAGGCAGACAGGCAGGCATACAAACGCCTGTCGGAAACAAGTCAAGCAGGTTCACAGGTTCGGGTCGAGGCAAACGGACATGCATTGGTGTGAACGACAGGAACCTGCTTTCAAGCGCCTCAAAAAATGAATAGGACAGGTCCGACAATCCAACTCAGTGGAAGTTTCCTAATTACAATGTCGAGAACTCATATAGTAAGATACAAGATGCTTTTTCCCATGAATTATGCAAATACATTTGATTTTGTTTCTCTCACTGAAACATTCCTCGACTTGTCATTTGACTATAGCAATATATTCACTGATTATCTGAAGTTTCCCGTACCAGCCAACAAATTAACAGTCATGGAAGGAAGTCAGGAGGTGTGTTGTTGTTAATAAGGAAGAGTCTACATAACAAGATTAAAGAAATAAAGCTTAGTTGTGTGTCACACTGTCACTCTTGCACACACGCATTCATGACAGTATTTACTCCATACGCACACGCAATCTCTCCAGTCAACCAAAAGGCGCACTACATAATGCTTTTTTCTTCTCCCCCTCTCCTCTGGGGAAAACACTTTACTAAATGAATTGAACAATTCCGACAATGGTCATCACACTTCAGTAGTTATCAAACACATTCTATACATGTTTCTCCCCTCTCTCTCTCTCTCTCTCTCTCTCTCTCTCTCTCTCTCTCTCTCTCTCTTCACACTGAGAGATAAATCAAGTTACGAATTGATATGGATAAAGTCTTGCTAGATTCCTCCTTCTTGCCGGAGAAAGAATACACACATCCTCCAAGAATATAAAGTCATGGCCTTTTGCACAACATTGGCCCAAGATCCAGACCAGGAGAATAAACAGTTCATACTGTCATGATGCCATACTTGCATCAGAAAAAGCGCTCGCCCCATACCATCATGATGCCCTGCCTGCATCAGAAAAAGCGCTTGCCCCTTGAACTCTCCAGTCACTGGGGGGAACGATGAGATCCAACTCCTCTACCCGGGGCTGAACTATCGGTGTGTTCACCACACCATGGCCATCGTTAAACACCCGTCTCAGCACTTAGGAAACGATGCCGTCGCAGCATCAGAGGAGGAATAGCTGACGGGGTGAAGGGTGAAGAGTGAAGGGCTGAAACACGAATAAGGTTTGTGTAAGTAACCTGCTTCCCAATTTAAACATATGAATTCTTTCTTTCTCTTTTCTTTAGGAAATGAAATGAGGCAGGGAACAGTAAACGATAAACAGTAAACAAGTGGGGTATTTTTTGCTCCCATAAGAAAACCTAACACAGAGTAACTTTTATCTCTATTTGACGCCAGGAGCGCAGACACAACCAGCCGTGTCTCCCTGATGAGTTCCGACCCAGCGGACGAAAGGCCTCGGAGCAGACAATACAAATATATCTGCCTTCAAAAGTGATTGCGATAGTTCCCTCATGCAGCTAGTGAAGAGTTTTCATATCTGTAACATATTTTCTTAATTTCATGTTCCCAGTTTCTCCATCTTCAAACTCCCCCCCCCCCCCCCTCCTTAAGTCCAAATCTTTGCCAAGCCATTACTATGAAGACAGTTCAGTTGTTGGCCTGCGGTTGTTTTTCCCCTACTATTAGATTGTTCGTCTATGCATTTGTCTGACTTTATTCAAATTTAAAAGGCTGTGCCAGTCTTGAATAAAAGTTACTCTGTGTTAGGTTTTCTTATGGGAGCAAAAAATACCCCACTCGTTTACTGTTTATCTTTTCTTTAGGTTTTCCCCTGTACCTTTCCCAAACTATCTATGGCTCACCTGGTAATGACTGGTCAGCAGTGAGGACCCCTTGACCAACGTCCTGACGGGTTCGAATCTTTAGGCCATCTCCTGGGCTAAAACTAATTATTTCCTCCCTCCTCCTAGTGAGTGCATGCTCAGTGTTCAAAACACATGACCAGCACCTTACCAGCCCTTATTAAACTATCTCTCAGTGGTCACTTTCACCAATTGACCAACCCTTGTCTATTTTACTGAGTGATCCTCACAATAATTGGGGACGCCCGCTTCACTAGTCAAGCCACATGAATATTTGTCCTTTTTGGTTGTGGCATGGGGGAAATGATTCATATCACTAGACTAAATGTGATGGAGCGTCACATGCCTTGATGTGAGGCTACGTCACATGACATTGTGACAATGCTATTGCAGTAAAAACAGGTGAAAGTAGATTTAACACTGATAAAGATGTCGTCTTGGCTGTTCGCTATGTGGTCTCAGAAGGAGGCCCTACATACAACAATAAATTGATCAAAGATGGTGTCCTGATACTGGAAGAAGCCTTACTGCAAAAGTTTGAAAAATAAATGGATACACTTTATTTTATGGTTACGGGAAATTTGAATGTCAGAACAGGTTTCAAAGATTCTGAAAATGAAATTACGACAAAAATGTGAGCCATATGGAGAATGATAATGTGGATGACAACAATTGCACACGTTGCTCTAAAGATTCAGTAATCAACAATTTTGTTAAAACATCGTTGGGTTTCTGTATCATGTTCGACTTGAGCAGTTTCATTAGTTGTTTTTTGTTGTTGTGATGGTGATAGTGAGGGCGAGTATAATTTTGTGTCTCTAAACGGATGTAGTGTGATCGATTACGGTCTGGTTCACAACAGCTTGTTGTCAAAGTTTGATTTACACATTGGTGATTGCATTTATTCATAGCACTTACCTGTTGAAGCAATATGAAGAAATAATTGTTGTGAATCAGATAGATAGATATATACAGAGAGAGAGAGAGAGAGAGAGAGAGAGAGAGAGAGAGAGAGAGAGAGAGACAGACAGACAGACAGACAGACAGACAGACAGACAGACAGAGACACAGAGAGAGAGAGAGAGAGAGAGAGAGAGAGAGAGAGAGAGAGAGAGATGGATAGATAGAGAGACAGGTACATAGAAAGATAGCCAACCAGACAGACAGATCTACCGACCGCCTGACTGACCGACCTACCAATCGAAAGAGAGAGAGAGAGAGAGAGAGAGAGAGAGAGAGAGAGAGAGAGAGAGAGAGAGAGAGAGAGAGAGAGAGAGAGACGGACAGATAGATAAACAGATAGATAGATAGATAGATAGACAGATACAGATCGATAGATAGATAGGTAGATAAATACTTTGACACTTTTTTGACACTTTGATATTTTATTGTCATTACCAAAGAGGTCTTTTGACAAGGGGGGAGAGGTAACAGAACAAAAACATTTCCCTCTTCCTTTCCTGCAAACAAATAGTACACTTTCATTCCTAGTG
>CM065743.1:43187365-43189865 GCA_033310375.1 Conus canariensis
CACCAAAAGCCTTCTGAAAGAACAGTTTAATGTAATGACAACACCCAACTGAGTTACTCTTTCTATTGATACAAGCATTCCTGTGCCAAAGATTCCAATGAAGCAGCCATTCAAGGACCAAAGATTCATTGAAACAACAATTCCTGTGGCAGAAATTACATTGAGACAACCATTCATAGAGCAAAGATTCCATTAAGACAGCCATTCCTGTGCCAAAGATTCCAATGAAGCAGCCATTCAAGGACCAAAGATTCATTGAGACAACAATTCCTGCAGCAGAAATTACACTGAGACAACTATTCATGGAGCAAAGATTCCATTCCGACAACCATTCCTGTGGCAAAGATTCCTTTGAGACAACCATTCCTGTGGCACAGATTCCATTGAGACAACCATTCCTGTGGCACAGATTCCATTGAGACAACCATTCCTGTGGCAATGATTCCATTGAAATAGTCAATCTAGTGAGATCAAGATTCCATCCAGGCAAACAAATCCACAAATATTCAGATTCTGTCGAGACACACTCAACTGAAATGAAGAATCCACCCCGACAACCAGTTCTCTGAGTTTAAGATTCTGTTAGGATGACTCATCCACCGAGACTGAGATTCTGTCGGCACATATAATATCGCGATATGAAGATTCCTTCAAGGTAGTTGACCTGCTGAGATAGGCTGTGACAACCAATCCTGAAAAAGGTGACACAACATCCTTTAAAATTTCCAATCTACATATATGAAGATCCAGTTAAAGCAACCATACCACTGAAATAAAATTCCATCAAGTGACTGATGCATTTAGACTAAAATTTCGTTAAGACTATCCGTACAGTTGGATAATAATTCCCTGGGGGAAATCATTCCTACCAGACAGATATTATGTAAAGAGAGAGAGAGAGAGAGAGAGAGAGAGAGAGAGAGAGAGAGAAGAGAGAAGAGAGAGAGAGAGAACTTGACACTTTGACACTTTGATATTTTATTGTCATTACCAAAGAGGTCTTTTGACAAGGGGGGAGAGGTAACAGAACAAAAACATTTCCCTCTTCCTTTCCTGCATACAAATAGTACACTTTTATTCCTAGTGTGTATCAAATCCAAAGTTAACAAAAACAAATAAATTCGTAACATTTCTTTATATCCTCACCTCACGCACAGAAATAATCCAGTAAGGTTAAAAAAAAATTAAAAAAAACAACAACAAACAAAACAAAAAAAAACAAACTTCAGGCTGACTCGACCATCAACTCAATCAAATGACGACATTGTATTTTACTGATTTTTTCCACATGCGATGAATGATAATATTCATTCAGATATCTCTTATAATGTATTACCTTGAATTTCACTATCCTTCATCTGTCTAATTTCCAATGCTTCCGCGATGAATTTTGCAACTGATTTAATCACAAGTTTATCATCTGATGATAACACGCCAGCGACATTTTGTCTTTTCGCTATATCTAACTGGAAAAATGAACAATTTGTCCGCACTTCATTATAAGCAGTACAGTGGAACAGAAAGTGTTCTTCGTCATCAATAATATGTCTACATGCAGGACAAGGAGATTCTGTGGATGTTTCACATTCAAACCATCTTTTGTTCGCATTAAAACCTAAAGTTCTCAACCTAAATCTTGCGTAATTTATTCTGTGCCATTTATCTGTTATAATATTGAGAAACTTTTCAGAATGAAACACATTCTTAAATGAGGAAAACCAGCGATATTTTTCTTTACTTTCCATATCTGAGTGCCAATTCTGTTTAAAAGAACAAATAAGCCTGTCTTTAAATTCCGCAATGAACTGTTGCTCATTTCCTACTTCCTGGGTCATCCACACTATTCCAAAACCCTGTTCTGAAAGGACTTTCTTTACTTTATGAGCCCAGTTTCCTTTACTTTTTTCCATTTCTAGAAGCATCATATCATAGGCTTACCTGCTCCAGCGGGACTGGGATAGCTTCAAGATCTTCAACCAGTACTTAATACATTTCACAAATGTACTTATATACAAAACGTATCTGCGCATTTCTCCATATAAAACGGTGTTGGATGAATGAATAGGTACTTGAAGGAAACGCTTTATAGCATACGTATGTACTTTTCCATCTGCAAATTTTCATGTAAGCCCCAAATTTCAGCTGCATATGTAAGAAGAGGTTTTATCTGTGTATCAAACATTTTCTAAAAGATACCACAGTCTGTACAATTCAATTTTCTCAGGATTTTAGAATTTGAATGGTACTTTTTTTTTCCTTTTCTCAGAAATTCTTCCCATGCGTAACGGAAAGTTAATGTTGTTGAAAATATAATTCCAAGATATTTATATGAATTAACTACTTGAACATTTGCATTTCCATAAGACCATTATTCATACACTGATAGGTAGCCACGCATTCTAAAGACCACTATATTCGTCTTATCTAAGTTAACTGATAAACCTAAGCGGTCTGCTTCTTCTTTCAATACATTTAGTTGGTTTTTGCAAACCTACAACTG
>CM065743.1:43194865-43197365 GCA_033310375.1 Conus canariensis
CACGACCTTTCATTCCAAGAGAGGCATAGAGAGGTTTCAACAGCTTTGTGAACAAACAGGGAGCTGATGATAGGCCACTGGGTAAAGCACTGAATTCATACAGTTGATTTCTCCATTGAAATATGAGTAGTTTCTTGCGCTGCGCATGGATTGCTACACTGTAGTAAACATCCTTTGGATCAATTGAGGCCATAAAGCATCCTTGAGTTATCAAAGTCAGGGCAGTGTTCAGAGTATCAACTTTGAAATTGAGTCTTTTTAGATTTAAAATAATGCGGTAAGATCCTTCTTTCTTTTTCCTGGTGAAAACTGGAGAAATAACTTCACCAAGGCAATGCTCACAGGGGAAATTACTTTCTTAGCTATCAACTTTTGAACTTTTGAATCAGTGATCTTGCACTCTTTCTGATTTGTGACATTTGTTTTAGCGCAAGACAGCCTGGATGACTGGTCCAATGAACAGTCAAATTCAACCTTAACCCTTGATATCATGCTGTCTGGGTCTGAAGTGATTTTAGACCACGCATCTTCAAACTCTCTTAATCTCCCGGCAGTAAACTCATGTTTCTGAGGTTTTAAAGATGGAACCAAGCTTACCTCTTCTATAGGGAGCTGGGATTCTGATGTCCCCGTTTCTGCTGAAACTAATGCTGTCTTTTGTTTGTTCTAATCCTTTGGCCTAAAAGATGACCACGTGGGCGACCCAATTCAGAGTAGTAAGAACCGCCCGCTTGTCAATGATAGTAGCGGGTGTGTCGGCAGTATCTGCGCTCATGGCCTGCACTGGAGTTGATGCGGTCAGTATCACGCACGTCTTTCAGTGTCGCGGACAAACTGTCCCCAAACAACTGGTCTGTGATCGGGACCAATTCATCACAGATCCGCGAAAACTGCTTGTTTACATGTGGTCCGATGCCACTGCGTCTGTGCAACAAAATCTGGCGCGAAACGGGACCCAAAATAGCCACCGCATTGGTACAACGGCTTCATAATTGGCCTCTGGACTGGGCAAACCGCTAGGCATATCAAGTAATCCGCTTGTGGCACGCACGCGCGCAGTCGCTGCCTTGTTGACCGTTCTCTGAATATGTCGCATTTTCAGGTCGCTTTTGCTGGCCTCGGACGGTAAGTTCAACTACATTTTGTTATTTACCGTCAGGACGATCGATTTCTGACAATTTGCCGGTCAGGTGTAGGCTTAAGATTTCTTCTTCTGCAGATCTGGTCTAATTTTGTTCGTGAACCGACCATTAACAATTTCTGCCAGTTCCTCTCTCAATTTATTCACTTACAGGTTCCTTCACACTGCTCAATTCAGCAGCTATTTCTTTCAGCAAGGTCAGATTTGTCTCTGTCTGATCAGCTTTTTTATTCTGCGACGCAAAAACCTGTGCCTCTTTTTCCTCTCATTCTCAAGTTCCTCATCTTCTCTCAGCTCCAAAATATCACAATTGTGTTTCTGTTCTGACTCTGAATCGTCTCCAGAAACTCGGGCAAATTTGGCGGGGTCTGTGGCGCCGTCTTCGTCTGGAAGTGTCCTCTTAGGCCTAAGTAGTCCCGCTAGGGTCTCGAATTCTTTGTTCCAGCTCACATCTAGCTCTTGAATCAGGCTTCTAACTGATTCTGAGACTGTTGAGGGCCTGCTGCTGTCTGTGTGTTCTGAAAGACCCTCCGATATGGCTACTGAAAGAGCCGCCGATGTCTGCTCAAAAGTTCAGCTTCTGAAAGAGCCGAGCACAAAGGATCTAGACTACCAGTGTCGATCAGAAAGCCGACTAGTCTAATATAAACTTTGGAATATTAGTTTCTTAGATTGTTAGATACTAACGGACCTAATGTGATTATGATGGTTATTACTGACCTGAAAGGAATTGTGAAGGTCCAAGGAAATTATTTACGCTAGATATGTATCACTGGAAAACTACTTTCATGCGTCCGTCTGGCACTGTGTTTTGGCATCAACTGGGGCGCACGCATTGTTTCGTCCTCCACATGTATACGTCTGACCAATCAGCAGGCGAGTAATACTCTAATTAAAAAAAACACCTTTTTGTTCTTGTATAAAAACATTTGATACAATCGGTTATAAAATAACATTGACTTTAAAAACGGTCGAAAATAAGATTACCTTCAACTGAAAATAAGTGAGAGCGAGCTAACGAGCGAGTGAATGAGAGAGAGAGAGAGAGAGAGAGAGAGAGAGAGAGGTGTGTGTGTGTGTGTGTGTGTGTGTGTGTGTGTGTGTGTGTGTGTGTGTGTGTGAGAGTGAGTGAGTGTGTGTGTGTGTGTGTGTGTGTGTGTGTGTGTGTGTGTGTGTGTGTGTGTCTGTCTGTGGCTCTAAAAGATAAACAAAAACTCTTTCTCTATCATTACCAAATGAATACGAGTTTTAAAATCAGTTGTGAAATATAATTGTCTTCACCTGATATAGAGAGAGTAAGGGGCAGACAGCAGGAGAAAGGAATAGCGCGAAAGCGCGTATGCATGCGCACGAGAGAAA
>CM065743.1:43207365-43209865 GCA_033310375.1 Conus canariensis
ACGCCTGTGAACAAGACCCCAGGCAGGTACCCACTTCCTCGTCGTTCAGACAGGAACGTTAAAAAAGAATAGGACAGGCTTGGCCATCCATGTGATTTGAAATTCCTGACTTTCAATATTGAAAACTTGTACACGAAACTGACCGACATCTCTTTAATAAAACACATTGAACTATTTGATTTTGTTTGCTTGAGAGAAACTTTTGTGGATAACACTTTTGACTATTCTGGAATCTTTATTAACTTTTTGAAATATTATGTACCTGCAAAAAAGTTATCAAAACAAGGAAGAAATTCTTGTGGGTTACTGTTTTTAGTACACAGATGCTACCAACACTATATAACACATATAAAGATTGATTGTGAAAATACTGTGGCTGTGAAATTAAATAAGTGTGTTTTTAAGATCGATACAGATATGCTTATTATTGCAACATACGTTGCTCCGGAGAACAGTCCTTTATACAGTAACAAAATGCAAAAAGATGGAATTGTCTTACTAGAAGAAGCTATCCTCAACATTATAAATGATGAAGAGTTATATCTTGTGATCTGTGGAGATCTAAACGCGAGGACAGGTTGGAAGCAATCTGACTGGAATGAAGCACTTACCTATTCTCCTATTGATGATGTCGATGACAATGATGTTGCTGTTTATAACCGACAGTCAAAAGATATGTTTATCAATAACTTTGGTGAGTCTTTGTTGAATTTGTGTTTTATGTTGGACTGTATCATTGTGAACGGTGCATGTGTTGGCGATTGTGATGGTCAGTTTACATTATGTTTCACCACATGGTACTAGTGTTATTGATTATTTTATAATTACTAAAGGGCTGTTTTCAAGTAACTGTCATTCACATATTGGAGACCGTGCTGATTCTTGACATTTGCCAGTCGAGTTTACTTGGAAATGTTGTCTTGATTGTATAGACAAATTTAGAACTGTAGAGAATGAGGAAATTGTATTGTGTGGTCTGAAGATTATTTGTTAGAGTACACACGTGAGTTAAATTCACATGTGTTTCATAGCCATATCCAAGAAGCTGTTTAAGTTCTTTCAATCGATGTCAACACTTCTCTAGATATATTTGTTAACACATTGTATGGAGCTGCTGCCTCCGTGATTCGAACTGTAGGCAATAAGAAGAAAAACGTAAATGAATGGTATGACAAACAATGCGCCCAAAAGAAAAGAACGGTCCGACGTTACCTTAAACTATTCCAAAGGTCAAAAAAGAGTAATGAGCAGCACAGAGATAAGTATGTGGATGAAAGGAGACTATACAAAGAACTTTTATTTTTCAAGAAAAAAGAATTTGACAATGAAAGGGTAATTAAATTGAAACAGTCAACCAACGACCCCAAGGTATTCTGGAAAATAATCAGATTTGTGAACAGAAAAAATGTAGTGCGCAATGATATTTCTATGGACCAGTGGTACGAACATTTCCACAGGATATTTAATATGATGACACCTGGGCTGGCTTAAGAGGAAATCGTAGCACCAGAACTAATGGACGATTCAGACGAGCCACTTTTTAACGACTGTATTTCTCAAGAGGAAGTTGTATCCGGTATAAATAAACTTAAAGCCGGTAAAAGTTCTGGTACTGATATGATACTTGGTGGGTGAAATGCTTTAAACATGCCAGTGAAACGGTAATTAAATTTCTCGTAGTGCTTTTCAGTAAGATATTTGAACATGGCATTTTTTTTCCAAAAGAATGGTGTAAATCCATTATTATAGCAATTTACAAGAAAGGGGATGCTAATCTACCTGATAATTACCGTGGTGTGGCATTAACAAGTATCGTGAGCAATGTGTACACATTTAGTCTGAATAAGCGACTCTCTCGATGGGCAGAAGTTGAGGGAAAATTAGTTGAGGAACAAGGTGGGTTTAGAGCAGGATATAGTGCAATTGATCACATTTTTACTTTACACTCTGTCGTTGAAAAATATTTAGCAAAACATTCTAAGCTCTATGTAGCTTTCGTCGACTTTAGGAAAGCATTTGACTCTGTTGACAGAAATGTCTTATGGCATGTGTTAAGGAGAAGTGGCGTTGATGGAAAAATGTATAAAGCACTTCCGGGAGTTTATGACTCAGTCATCGCATGTATGAGAGATAGACATTCATACTCTGATTTTTTTTTAATTGTCCGAGAGGAGTAAAACAAGGATGTGTACTCAGCCCAATTGTGTTCTCCTTTTTTGTCAATGAATTAGCCGTAGAAATAATCAGGGAAGGGAAGCACAGAATCCAGATGGTACCAGGAACTTCAGAATTATTTTATTGCTTTTTGCAGACGACGTGATTTTGCTCTCAGATACTGTTATAGGTCTACAGAACAAGCTGAACAATCTGAAAACAGAGGCTGACAGATTACGTCTAGAAGTAAATCTAGATAAGAATAATATTATGGTTTTCCGTAAAGGTGGTTATCTTGGAATAAGAGAAAAATGGACATATGGGAACAAAGATATAAGAGTAACAA
>CM065743.1:43214865-43229865 GCA_033310375.1 Conus canariensis
AGACAGAGACACAGAGAGAGACACAGAGAGACAGAGACAGAAACAGAAAGAGAGACAGAGACACAGACAAACAGACAACAGACTAGCGAACATGTAGAGAGGATTACAGAAGAGTCACACTCATGCTAAAAGAGTGAGAGAATGACAGAGAGGTGGAGAGACGGACGGACAGGCAGACAGATAGACGAGCCGACCGACCGACAAACAGAGAGAGAGAGAGAGAGAGAGAGAGAGAGAGAGAGAGAGAGAGAGAGAGAGAGAGAGAGAGACAGGGGGGGGGAGGGCAGGGAGAGGGGGAGGGAGGGAATGAGGGAGAGAGATAGAGAAACGGAATTTAGAGGCTTCCTAACGTGCATTCCCAAACGGCAGCGGTAACTGTTTCCGCGGACATATGCAAACAAAGGAGTTATTAATATAATATATATATATATATATATATATATATATATATATATATATATATATATATCCTGTAGAGAGAAGACAGTACTGTTTTAATACACATTTTAGCTATAAGAATAATGTAATTAATGAATTTGTAATTCAAAAGATTTAGACCAGACTAGTTTACTCCAAACAGTATGTCCAATACCGATAGTTTTACCCTTATATCTGTTTTTTTAGGTATAAGAAACTTCTCGATAAACAACCAAAACATTTGCACAAGTGGACAATCATAGAAAAAAAAAAGCTCAGTATAATCAATTGTGTCAGGACAATACGAACACTTAGCATTTTTACTTGCATTTTACTTGTATGAATATTTGTGGGGTGAACATTATGCAAAATTTTCCAATGCAGGACTCTTAATCGTCTTTCTTTTGTAACGTCTTGCGCTCTTGACCATATAGTTGTCTCTAACCTGACACCAAATTTTCTGATCCAAAACTTAGACGCACACAGTCACTGTTTTTTTTTTTTTGGTCGTTACAGACTAATTTCCTAATATCCTTTACTTTCCTATTGAACCGACTCGCCTCGCATATCTGACTTCCTTCTTCTTTTTCGCCGTTCTGTACCCACTGAACCCATGTCTTTGGAATAGTGTTAATTAAAATGTTATAATCTAGTACGATATTTGTTCTGTTTTGCCCTATCATGTTTTGTAATTCCTCCACAGTATGTAAACGGTTTTCTCGAGAATTAACAATATGTTTAATCGTTTCAATTCCTTCCTTTTGCCAAGTTGGAAAGAACAATGTTTTGTGCCCGTAGGTGAGTAGTGAATTATTTAAGATCAATTGACTTTGAAAATTATTGCAATTAATATCTTCCAGCGCAAAGACAGATTTGTTCTATCACCTTTTGCAAGCTTTTCCAAATGCCATTTCTCTCTGCATGGATTATTTGATGTCAACGTGCATTCTGACTACAGCACACCTAACGCATCCACCACACCCCTCCCTCAGTGCCCCCTTCGTACAGGATGCAGTGGCTCCACGGATTTGTGGCAAGATGGACACACACACACACACACACACACACACACACACACACACACACACACAGAGGCGCGCGCGCGCGCGCGCGCGCGCGCGCACACACACACACACACACACACACACACACACATGCACAACCGCACATAGGCACTCAAACATATCTATAAATGAAGAAAAGTAAATAGTACTTACTGTCCACTGTTGTAAACAAGAGGACAAGAGGAAGAATCGGTATTTCCATCTGAAATTTGAATAACGATATTCAATCATAGTATCTGCGACATCGACGACAATAGCTGCTGCAACAGTAGCAGCAGCAGCAGCACACCACCACCACCACCAGCACCACCACCACACCACCACTACCACCACCACCACCAACAACAACAGCAACAGCAACAACGACAACAGCAACGACAATATTACAGCCTGTAATACAATGATGTAGCTACTACTGCTCATCGGTGCAAATTCGAATCTGATGCAAAGAGCATTTGTACTTGTACGAGCAAGGGGGGGGGGGGGGGGTGTGTTACAGGAACCAAAATGCAAATGTACTAAAGTAAAGGTGCGCGCGTGTGCACTCACACACACACACACACACACACACACACACACACACACACACACACACACACACACACACACACACAGAAAGGGCATTTTAGAAAGGGCAGGTCTACTATCGATCATCTTGTAAAGCTAACTACGCAAATTAAACACCAGTTTGCTAGAAGACAAAACGTTCTCGCCACCTTTTTCTTTTTTTTTTTTAACATTTTTTTAATTGTTTCTTTTTTTAACATAGAGACAGACAGTACACAAACATTCATGCACCGGTAAATTTGACAGAATACATTATATACAAATACACACGGTGTTGATCCATGACAGTAATTCTAAGAAGATGAGGATCAGCAGGTTATTCAAAAAGTGGTAGATACATTGCCCATTGAGCCAGACAGTTTTTCTGAGACATATCAATACGACAGACATATTTTTCAATTTCATATCTTCTTTTCAGATATGAAATATACTGAATGAATTGAGGTTGTTTACCTTCACATTTGCATTTGTATATAAAATATTTAGCTAACAGCAGAATTAGGTCGAAAACCTTGTCAGCTCTGTAATGGTTATCGCAATTAAATAAAACTATGTTTTCTGTTAGCGATATGTTTGAGTTGTCACATTTTTCATTTATCGAATTTTGAAATGTCCTCCAGAAATGTTTTGTCCTTTCACAGGTCCAAAAGATGTGTCTTATTGTTTCTTTTTCGTTATGACAGAACGAACATTTGTCTGAATTGGTTATATTCATTTCATGAAGAATTACATTTGTTCCCAAAATTCTATGAGTTACTCTAATTTGGAACCATTTCAGTTTAATATCTTTTATTTTTCCAATTTTCTTAAATGCTTTGAGCCAACAGACCTCAGTTCCTAGCCTTTCTTCCCACTTACTACAACACTTAGGCTCATTTGCATCTTCCATTAAGATGTCATAATAATACCTTGCTCCTCTAGGAGCTGTTTTGATTCTATTCAGTAATTGGTTAGAAAAATTCGAGGCCCTGTGCGTCAGTTTCAGTCCTGTCTCTCTTGCGTATTTTCTCACAGCACATATGATTCCATGGTAAGTAACAAAATTACTGAACACGCCATACTTTTCTGTGAAAGATTGGAATGTGAAGAAGTTGCCATTGTCATCCAAAAGATTTCCTACAAAAAGTACATTATTTCTGATCCAGTTTTTATAATAAACTGTTTTTTTCTCAACTTTAATATGATTGTTACAAAAAACCGGTTCAGAACAAAAATCTTCTACAGTTTTGACATGTTTTACCTCTCCAAATTCTTTGTATGCTTTAAAAACATCTTTCCAGAATGTATTTACACAGCCGTGGTTCGGCAAATCGGACCCTATGTTTTCCATTCTGTCAATATTCGGATACTGAAGTCTGAGAAGTTCTTTCCATTTATGGTTACTGGATTGTATTTTACGAATCCACGTTAGTTTCAACGCGTTCAGATATTTTTTAATGTTGGGTATACCCATACCCCCCGAATTGATGTTTTTAACAGACGTTTTTCTATTTATTCTATCTTTGTTTTTATTCCATACAAATTTAAACACTAATTTTTGAATTTCCTCACAAAGACGGTCAGGTGGATTTGGCAACAATATCCATAAATGAACAATTTTTGATAGCACTAGCGACTTAAGAACTGCGACTCTACCAAGTGGTGTAATTTGTCTTTTTAGCCAAGTTCTGTATAATGATTTTATTTCAGAGAACTTTTCCTCAAAATTCACAACTTCACATTCTTTTAAATCATTCGTGAACCAGACCCCTAAAATCTTAAAACGGTTTGGATTCCATTCCATCTTCAGGTGTGGTAGAAATTTCAGTGCTGAGTTCCGCATACTTCCAAGCCATACTGCTATCGTCTTTTCTGTGTTTAATACAAGCCCAGATATTCTTCCAAATTTTTCAATGGTTGTGATTGATTCTTCAAACGATTTTCTGTCTCCCTCTAAAGTAAGTTCAGTGTCGTCTGCGTATTGTGATATTTTATGTTCAGTATTTCCAATTTTGATGCCTTGAATATTTTGGTTTTCTTTTATCATGAGTGCTAACACTTCAACGCACATAACAAACAAGTATGGTGATATTGGGTCGCCCTGTCTACAACCTCTCTCAATGGCAAACCAGCTAGTTAGCTTGCCATTGACAGAAACTGTTGATTTAATGTTTTTATAAAAAGTTTTAATCCATCGACAGAAGTCAGGGCCTACACCAAATGCTGTTAAGACCTTAAACATGAATTGTAAGTCAACACTATCAAATGCTTTTTCAAAGTCTAAGCATAGTAATAGCCCAGGTTTTCTAGTTTTAACAAGGTAATCCATGAGATCGTAGATAAGTCGAATGTTATCTCCTAAGTATCGATTTGGTATAAAGCCACTCTGATCTTCACTTATGATTGAACTTAAAACATATTTTAATCTGTTTGAAATGCACGCAGATCCAATTTTATACACTACATTCAAAAGCGATATTGGTCTCCAGTTTTTTATTTGGTCTTTGGGTTTATCCCCTTTCGGAATGCATATAATGACCCCCTCCTTCTGGGTAGTGGATAGTTCCATTTTGTCAAACCCTTCGTTTAAAGATCTTACGACATATGACCCTAACTGTAACCAAAAAAACTTAAAGAACTCAGCTGTGAAACCGTCACTTCCAGGGCTTTTATTGTTGTCCATATTTTTTAACACATATCCAGCCTCTTCTAAAGTTATTTTCCCCTCTAGAGTATTTTTGTCCTGTTCCGTTAATTGTGGCAGTTGGTCAGTAAGGCTTGAGATTTCACACTGTTCTACAACTCTTTCCAAATATAATTTTTTGTAAAATGAATTCACTGCCTCAGCAATGTCATCATCATTTGTTAACGTTGTACTGTCTCTTAATGTAAGTTTCATTATATTTTTACTTACATAGTTCCTTTTTTCAAGGCCGCAAAAGTATTTTGTTATTTTTTCCCCTTCGGCAACCCATCTTGCCCTTGAACGCAGCAAGACACCTTCCATTCTTTCATGTCTTAAGCTGACCAGTTCTTGTTTGCAATTTTCAAGAGCTGTTTTTTCTACATCAGTATGTAAATCCTTTCTTTCAATTTGTTCTATATTTTTTTCAAGTTCTTTTTCTCTTTTTAAAGCTTCACGTTTCTTCATTGTTGCGTATGCAATAGTTTTCCCTCTAATCTTCATCAGCAATGTATCCAGGAACAGCTGATCTGAGATAACAAACTGCAGATCAAACTTTGCTATATTTTCTATGGAATCACGACAATAAGGTAGGGCTGCGTACTCTTCAGTTACCTCTTTGATTACATCATTTATTTCTTCTACATATTTCATGTCTTTCAATAGGGAACTATTGAATTTCCACAGCAGACTTCTCCTCTCTTGTTGACCACATTGCAGAGTTAATAATATCAAGGAGTGATCAGATCGGTAGCCAGGTAGTATATCTGCTTCAGTAACATAACTACTTAATATATCCGAAATCAGAAAATAGTCTAGTCTACTCTGCTGGAATGGTGTGTTCCTTCTCCATGTGTATCTCCTAAGCTCAGGATTCAGTTCCCGCCAAACATCTACGAGGTCCAGATTATCCATCATATCATCTATTTGTTCTTGCGCCTTTGGATTATTATTGTGTTTGTAGTTACAGCAGTCAAGAGTATAATTTCGGACAGAGTTCCAGTCTCCCGCAATGATTACTTTTTCCACCCCTATATCTCGAATCTGTTTTTCTAATGTAATGTAAAACTCTGGATCGTCACGATTAGGTCCATACAAATTCACAATTAATAATTCCATGTCCATTGCTTTTATCGAGGCAAAAATATAGTTGCCAAGTCGGTCTTTATAAATCTTGTTCAGGCGGAAATCAAAGTTATTATTAAACAGTATGGCAACCCCGCGGGAGTTAGAATTATGTGAGGCAAAATAACATTTATAGCCCCATTCAGCTTTAATGTAGGCTTCTAGTTTAGGACTACAGTGAGTGTCTTGTAGCAGGTATATTGAATAAAATTTTTGTCTTAAATAATTAAACACGTCTCGACGTTTCTGAGCATTTGCGAGACCCTGGCAGTTCATAGACCCAATTTTGATTTCCCTACAAGTCATTACGGTAGACAGACGTATACTTAATAGGGATATTCATATGTTTCCACAAATGACATAAAAAGCGAAATGTTTTCTCATAAAGCACATATGGCAAAAAAGAACAAAACTGGAAAGCGGAATCCATGTCACATACACTATGCACATCATCGCTAAAGCACAAATCAACATTGCATAATGAGAAATCAATAGAACCTGTCAATTCACCGGCACAATAACACATACCACACGCACACGATTCTACACATAGACATTGAAACATGAATAAATCATGTATAAACATTGGATGTTATTGGATGGTGATCACTGGCATGAGCAGTGCAAAGAGAGAAAAATCGTCATTGGCATCACTCTTTACGTTTTCAAGACGCTACATAGCTAGATGGAGGATGATCAAATCGAACAAGAAAAAAAAAAATGGCCGAATTTGGCGGCAGAAGACGCCAACCACAGTAATTATGCGATGTGATCCTCCTCCCTCGCCATTCACACACACACACACACACACACACACACACACACACACACACACACACACACACACACACATACATACATACATGCGCACGCGAGCGCACATAATCGCGTACTCCCACTTCTGCGTACATCTATAGCAGAAAAGGAATGCAATATGAGGGGCCCTAAAGCGAGGGGGGGGGGGGGGGGGACCAAATACCAAAAGGGGTAGGTGGGGACCGGGAACGGTACAGGCCTAATAAACAGGGTAACTGTCTTGTCAACACTGGCAGTGAAAACTGTTACCCAATATCATGTACACACAATTTGCACCATATAACAATCATGACATAATCAATCGTATAGTTATATAATTCCAGTTTTAAACACCAGAGACTTATGACCATAAACCTTTTTGTACATGAATGTAGAGAGACACATGTATACATGTAGTCCATTTTGTAGCAACATGTCCCACAAAATTCCTTGGCCACAGCATGCAGAAATCAGTACACACAGAAGTATGGTTTATCATGTGCCTGCTGTGGCTTTCCCATCACTTGTAAACATCAGTGCATAGCACAAGCAGAAAAGCTATATTTTATAATTGCGAGTAAATAACTCCCTTTCAAGGCCCCACCCCCTGCCTATCTTCACATATGTACACAACTTCCTCCACCCCCACCTCCCAACAGACCCACACACATACACAGCAACCCCCACTCTACAATCAAACGGATGCCCCCCCCCCCCCACCCCCCATCAAGGTAAATCAGGTGAAAATTAACACAACAAAGTTTGACATCCGAGGCAAGAGAGAGAGAAAGAGAGAGAAAGAGAGAGGAGAGAGAGAGAGAGAGAGAGAGGGGGGGGGGGCAGAAGGAGGAAATCTCTTCTAGATTCAATGTTTAAAGGATGGTGAGAGAAAAAAAAAAATAGATGACTCCAAATATATGGCAGCTTCACTGACACGAAATGCACAAGAGATAAACAAACCAGAATCAAACTAAATTACGTTGTTTTACCTGTTTCAAGTTGCAGGAAAAGAGAAACCAACATGACAAGTACCCACAACAATGTCTTTGACATGAAGTGTGCAGGGAATTATGAAAACCACTGATGATCATGATACACACAGCCACACTGTCACTTCAGGTGTCCTCTTGGTCACTTATCACATTGGAAGTCATTGCCCTGCGGAAAGCGACATCGAGGTCCATGTGAATGTTTAATTTCAGGATCTGTCCATTTAACAGCTTGGCCATCACTCTTCCATTAGAACTCCACACAGACATCGTTGCCGAGTGTTTGTGTGCATTTGTGGAGAGTTGGTAGTTGGCGTAGGTTAGGTCCTCATCAATGACAGTTCCTTTATTTTTCAGTTTTCTTCTGTTAGTTAATATAGAGTCCCTTTTCTTTCTGTCAAAAAACCTCACCAGTATTGGTCTGGCTTTAGCACTGCCTCGTTTTCCCGACCTGTGGGCCACCTCGATGTCAGCAGCGGCGGTGGCGATGCCAACTCCGTCCGTGAAGACCCGGCACACCTTCCGCACACAGTCGTCGGCCGTCTCCCCGTCCGCCTCCGGCACCCGGTACACGCGTAGGTTCCAGCGTCTGCTGTACTGCTGCATGTCGTTCAGACTGCTCTCGTTCTCCTTGATCCGCCTCTCCTGCTGTCGTACCACATTCGCCAGGCTGTCACTTTTTCTTCTTTCTGCCACGATTTCCGTCTGTGCCTTTGCCAGCTTGCTTTCTGCTTGTAGTATCCTTCCTTCCAGTTCTCCCACCTTTTCCATGAAATTGTCGGTCAAAATTTTCACCTCGTTTTTCATTTTTTCTATATCTGTTTTTGTTGCTAGATTGTCGAAGCGACGATCTATTTTCTCGAGGGCTTTATCGAGGGCTTCTTGAAAATTCATATCGTCGGCGGTAGGTTCGATGTTTAAACGCTTCTTTTCAGGTTTAGCACATCTATCTTCGCACACACTTGTGTCACTGTCTGAAGTAGAACAAAAGTTCCTCTTCTGTCTACCCGGTGTTTCGTGGTCACCACTCATTAGGTTACACCACTGTCAGACTATCTCAGTAGCCGCGGTGCGCGAGGGCAGACCAGTCTACGTTGATTCTCAACACAGCAGAGAAAACGTATTTCATGCGCCTGTTTTTGTTGCTGTTTTTTTTTTTTTTTTTTTTCTCCCCTTCCCTTTTCCTCTCTCTCCCTAATTTGATCTTTTCATTGCACTGCCGCTGCCGATTCCAGCATGAAACATACCATTGGAATCGTTACATGTCCAGGAATGCTTCTACACGGTCATGAAGATCTTTAAAAGCCTCATTAACACTGTAATCAGGCAATTAGCGCAGAGACGTGGTGTTGTCCGTCCGACCTCGCCGTGAGCGATCACTCATCCCTCTCGCCACCTTTTTCGATATCAACAAGGCATTTGATCAAGTTTGGCATGATAGGCTTTTATATAAATTAAAAACTATAGGTCTCTCTGGTCATATTTATAAATTTGTTAAAACATTCCTGACCAACAGAAATATTCAGACAAGAATTGGTAATACTTATTCATCCAAAAGATTACTAGATATGGGTATCCCTCAAGGCTCTGTGATCGCCCCTCTTCTCTTTAATATTTTAACTAATGATTTACCTAAATACATTTAAAAAAAAACCTTTAACTTAATTCAATATGCGGATGACATCTGCTTATGGTTGAACGCCACATTAAAAAGAGCACATCAAAAAGATCTGTTAATTACATTAGAAGAATATATCAAAAAATAGTTAGACAACATTGCGAACTTCATGTATGATAATGGCTTATGCCTGTCGGCTGAAAAATCCTGTATGATGTTATTTGATGCAGGTGGGTCTGCTCACAATGCTCCTAACTTCAAAGTACATATACTACATTGTTCTACACTTCTGAGATTAAATTACTTGGTGTGCATCTTATGTCAAATCTTTCTTGGAATTTTCACTTGGAAACATAGTAGAAAGAAACTCGTGGAGAGCGTGGCAGCAGAGAGTCCTCAGAAGAGAAGCCCCCTTCAAGCAAGTGTTTCGGCCCTTATCTCCTGACACTCTAGGGGGGTTGGGCCACACCCGGTTCATGACTCCGGATGTCCCTCTGCTGCCCCTTTTTTTTCCCATCTTGGGACGAGCCATGGCTGGGATTCGAACCCATGACCCTCTGGACATGCTCATTTTCCACTTAATGACTCGCGCTTTAACCACTGAGCCACAGGGACACCTGATATTTGTAGGGAAATTAAGCCTTATGAAGTTCACTTTTGTTCCTCCTTGACCAGATCCAGCTTGAACACCTCTCTGCCGCTTCTGCCATTGCTTTCAGGGCTCTGGTTTTTTCCTTCCCTGCAACTGAGAGCTGTTTCATGAGGCTGTATGCAGACGTTCCTACAAACCCCCTAGCTCCAATTTCTGCAGTGAGGACTTTGACCTGATAGCCTTCTCTCCTCAGGCTGTTTGCCAGATCAGCATACTTTTCAGTCTTGTAGATTTGAGCTGCCTCCATTCTGTTCTCATATGGCACCGTGAGCTCGATCATGATCAGCTGCTTGGTTGACTTAGAGTGGACTACTATGTCTGGTCTCATGCCACTCTTGCTGATGATCTCTGGGTGACTCTTCCATTCTGGGAGGTCTGCAGTGCACTCCCAGTCATCTGCCCCGTCCAGCAGACTCTGCCTGCATGTTTCGAGTGGCACTGTTGTTCTTGGCCATGATTTGCTGCCTCCTGCCGTGAAGAATGTTGCGGGTGCTTTTGGAGTCCTGATTTTCCCTTTTGTGGTGTTGGTACTAGCCCAGACTACTTGTACAATTTCTTTGAGCACTTGGTTGTGCCTCCATGTGTACCTTCCTTGAGCCAGGGCTACTTTACATGAGCTTAGGACATGCTCCACTGTTTGTTTTTCATGGCAGAGGGGGCATGCAGGATCGTCTGTTTTCCCCCACTTCACCAGGTTTGCATTTGAGGGCAGAAGGTCATATGCAGATCTGAGAATGAAGCTGATCCTGAGAGGGCCATGTGCCAAATGTCATTCCAAGTGAGACTTCTTTGGAGTGCATTCTCCCACGTTGTCCATTGCCCTTGCTGGCTCTGCTGGACTGCTTTTTGGAGTCTGTTTTGGTCTTCTTCTTTTCTCATCTCCTGAATCATCATGTCTCTTTTGGCTTTTCCTTTGGCCTTTGACCACCATTCAGTTTTGGTCACCCCCAGTCCCTGTCTTTTTGGTCTGTGTGTGTCCTGTTTTTCTCTGATCTTGAGACTTTCTTTTGCAGAATCCATCGCCTCTTGAACTTTCCATTTTCTGCCTGTCTTCAGCTGGGGCTTAATTGCTTCTACCACCTTGTCTCCTGAGTCCTCCAGCATGCTTTGAAGTCTGATCTTCCCTGCTTTGTATTCCTCCAGGATGGATTTCAGGGGTAGTTTCAGCTTTGCTTGGCGACAGTACAGCGCTATGTCAGTCAGACAGGGTGGGACACCAAGCCATTTCCTTGTGAACTTGTTGATTTTGGCTTCCATTGCCTCCACTATGCTGGTGCAGATGTCGTATATCATCAGAGGCCATAGCAGCTTTGGTATCAGCATGAACTGCAGACACCAGACCTTGTATTTGCCAGGGAGCCCACACTGGTCAATGGTCTCCAAGCCTTCCTCCGCCATCTGCTTGGTTTTTTTTGCTCTTTGTGTGTCTTTCAGCGTATCATCATACCATCTTCCAAGGCTCTTGACTGGTTCTTCTGTAACTGTTGGAATGGCCTGGTTGGCAACACTGAAGACCACAGATCCGGCCACTTTTCCTTTCCTCAGTGAGAGACTCCGTGATTTCTTTGGCTTAAAACTTCATTCTGGATGAGGCAACTATGTCGTCCAGCCTCTCCAGCACATGACGTGTCTCGTCTTCTCTGGATGAAATCACTGTAGTGTCATCCATGAAGGCCTTGAGAGGAGGCATCTTGTATCCATCGCCAAGGTCTGTTTGTCTCGCGTTGTTTGTTGCTGCTTTCAAGATGAGTTCCATTGCCAGCACGAACAGTATTGGGGAAATTGCACAGCCCATTGCAATACCCACTTCCAAGTTGATCCAGTCTGTTGTGTACTCCTTGGTAGAGAACCGCATTGAGAAGCCATTGAAGTACTTCTTGAGCATGTCGCAGATGTTCCTTTGGCACATGCTACATTCCTTCACAGAGCAGAATCAGTACACAGATATGGGTTCAGTCCTCTGTGGTTTGCCCATCATTGTAAACACTCATAGCTACAGTCCAGGTATTTTATTTCTGGTTTTTTCCCCCCTTTTTTGAATTGCGTCCCCCACTCAATGATGCTCGATCTACACAGCACCGCCCACACACGGGATGCCCCCACCTCTGGAATCAGTGAAAATTACCAAGTTTGTATATCCATCAAGGTACGAAGGAGAAAGAGAAGACGAGAGAAGAAGAAATTTTCTAGATTCAATCGTTTAAGGGTAGTGAAGATATAATAATGGAGCCCTGAACGAAATGTACGATAACAGTCAACAATTGAGTGTTTTGCCTATTTGGGGAAGTACAACCATCTGCCCTCACACAATGTCTTGATGAAGTTCAGGATTTGAACCATGAGCAGATACACAGCAGCTGTCACTTCAGCACCTTGGTCACTTTCACATTGGAATAGCTGCGGAAAGGAATCCGAGGCCTGTGAATGTTTTTGGATCGGGCCCTTTACACTGGCCATCACTCTTCTTAAAATCCCCCAGAACGTTGCGAGTGTTTTTGCATTTGTGAAGTTGTAGTGGGTAGGTTAGGCCCACACAGACAGTCCTTGAATTTCAGTTTGCTTTGCTCATTGGTCCCTTTTTTGTCCCTCAGATTGGGTCTGGCTTAGCACTCCTTTGTCCCACTTAGGGTCCAGATGTCAGGCGCTGGCTGCCAAACTCTGTCCTAGGCACACCTTCCGCAAGGGGGTTCTCCCTGGAGTAAGCGTAGTTCCGCTCTTGTGTCTCTCATTCTTTAGCTTTTCTCTTCCTCCTTGATCCGCTTTGCTGATTCGGGCTCACTTTTTTTCTTTCTCAGTTTCGGTCCTTTGCCAGTTTTTCCTTTAAGCCTTCCTTCTTTCACTTTGCAGTGCGGTCAATTTCATTTTTTCATTTTTCTGAACGGGTTTTTTCTATTTGAAGCGACGATCTTTTTCTCAGGCTTTATCTGGGGCTTCTTGAATTCTATCGTCGGTAGGTTGTGTTTCCTCTTTTGGTTAGATTACTGTTGTGTCACTCTAATAGCAAAGTTCTCTTCTTCTATTCGTGGTCACACTCAATGTACACCACTCAGATATTGTAGGCTGCCGAGGGACAGTTGTGTTCTCACAAGAGAGCTTTTCACCCTTTAGTGTTGCTGTTTTTTATTTTTTTCTCCCTCCCTTTTCTCTCTTCAGTTTGTTTTTCATTGCACGGTGCGTTCAGCGAAACAACCTGGAATCGAGGGCTCGGCAAAATCTAAAGCCTATACAACACGTGTGAATCCAATTAGCCACTGTGGTGTTATCCTCACCTCGCCTTTGGATCACTCTCCGACGTCTTATCGATATCAGTGGCTTTGATCAATTTCAGATAGGCTTTTATATACAATTAAAACTTAGTCTCTCTGGTCTTTATTCTAAAATTTGTTAAAACACTTCCACAACATGGAATATTCAACAGTTGGTTACTGTATTCATCAAAGTACAGTTGGGTATTGGCTCTGATGTCTTCATGATTTTAACAAGATTACTAAATCATTTAACTTTACTTATCAATTGCGGTGAATCTCTTTGGTGAGCCATCATTTCCTTATAGTCTTTATTAATAGCAATGTTTAATCAAAATGGTGAGCAGCCACATGCGACCTGGTATGATTGGTCTTTGCCGTCGGTGTCCTCTGGTCTTTCTGGCGTTCCTCACTGCCTATTCAAGCAATCAATTGTTTACCACTTCTGTAGATTAGAAATCCTTGGTGTGCTCTAGCAGAATTGGAATCTTCACTGAACATATAATAAATCAAGCGAGAAAATCTCTTAATCTGCTCAAAGTTATAAGCAAACAAAGTTGGGGCCAGGAAACAAAAAGTTGAATACATCTTTCTTCTGCTTTAGTTAGATCGAAATTGTCATATGCACAAGAGGTCTTTTTTAGTGCTCCTAAGTACTTATTAAAAAAGCTTCAGTGTATAGACTCTAAGGCATTCAGATTAGCCCTTGGTGTTCCATTTCATGCTTCAGCTTTAGGAACATATCATACCTCTTGATGACCATCGTGAACTAGCCTGCGCTAAGTACATTCTTCGCTGCTCAACTATTCAAAGTGCTAACCAAACGGAACTGGATATGAGGTCTGATGTAGACTTTCCTAAACGTGCTAAAAACATTCGAGCCACTAAAACGATACTCACATATTCTTCTCAATTGTTGACAAATTCAGGTATCAATCATAAAAAGCTTGCAGTGCGTTTTCCCATAAGTCCCGTACCAAACTGGGAGCTCTTCAAACCAAAATTTGATTATAACTATACTACTATATCTAAAACTGATAACATTTAATATTCTAGCTTGCGAAGCAAAATCACATATCAATGATTGTTATCGTCACTTCGTAAAAGTCTATACTGATGGGTCTCTATTAAACAATAATGCTGGTTGTGGCTTTGTCATTCCATTTTTAAAAATTGAGAAGTCCTTTCATCTTGGGGCTAATCTGTCTATTTTCACAGCCGAACTTATAGCAATATTAATGGCCGCACAGTACATAAATGATTTATCATTTGACTTTTATGGCATTCTCTTCTGTGTAGATTCCAAGTCAGTTCTTCAAGCTTTAGAATCTACAAATTCAAAAAATCGTGCTGAAATCATATCAGAAATTAAAATACTTATTCACAACCTTATGTCAAGAGGTATAACAGTTAATTTTTGGGTTCCTTCCCATTGCGTCATATCCGGAAATGAATGGGCTGACAGGATTGCTCGAGCAGGTGCAAACAATTCTGACAATACGGCTACTATTCATATTCCCTTGAGCTTACGTGAAGGATATTCTCTCTTACAAAGAGCCTCTTTTGAAAAAATTGAGGAATACTACAAAGAAAGTGTTCTCCCCCGAATACACAAACCCGACTCTTCTATACTTTGTTGTACGAACTCTCGAGCAAGTAATCTTTTAAAAAGGGCTTCCTCAGTAAATCCAGTAAACCGTAATACAAACATAGGATTATACCCAAGACACAATAAACAACTTCTCTCCTTATTATTACGGTTAAAAATAAATGCATTCAGAACAAAATATGTCAAGAATATTCGATGTGCTTGCGGCGCCCTTGATAATTGTACAACAACACACGTTCTATACTTTTGCCCCTACT